>OX451736.1:1460044080-1460417390 GCA_948472305.1 Vicia faba
CCACCACAACAACATGATCAAGAATTATCATCACCAGAGTCTACTCCAAGATGAGTAAGATCTTTGATGGACATATATGAAACCTGTAACTTGGCCATACTTGAACCTGGAAGCTTTGAAGAAGCATCAAAGCAAGAAGTATGGGTCAAGGCAATGGAAGAAGAGATAAAGATGATCGAGAAAAATAATACATGGGAGTTAGTAAATCATCCCCATGGAAAAGATATTATTGGGGTTAAGTGGATCTATAAGACAAAGCTCAACCCTGATGGCACCATACAGAAACACAAGGCAAGGTTAGTAGCTAAGGGTTACTCACAACAACTTAGGATTGACTACAATGAGACATTTGCACCAGTGGCTCATCTGGATACCATTAGAGCTCTAATAGCTATTGCGGCACAAAGAGGGTGGAGTATTTAACAACTAGATGTCAAATCCTCCTTCCTCAATGGTGTACTTGAAGAACAGATCTATGAGGAGCATCCACAAGGATTCATTTCTGAAAGCGAAGAAAGCAAAGTGTTAAGACTGAGAAAAGAACTTCACGGTTTGAAGCAAGCACCTAGAGCATGGTATTGCATAATTGATCAGTATTTCATAGATCAAGGATTCAGGAGGAGCAAGAGTGAGCCTACACTTTAAATTAAGTCTCAAGGTTAGTACACTCTCTTACTCTCTCTATATGTAGATGACCTTATCTACGCGGGAAACAATACCAAGATGATGATGGATTTCAAAGAAGACATGATGAAGACCTTTGAGATAACCGACCTTGGTTTGATGAGTTACTTCCTCGGTATAGAGGTAAGTCAAATAATTGAAGGGTTATTCATCTCGAAAAAGAAATACACAGAAGGCTTACTTAAGAAATTCAACATGTACGGTTGCAAACATGTCTCTACTCCACTCATAACAAATGAGAAACTACAGAAGAATAATGGGACACCAGAAGCTGATGCATCCAAATATCTAAGTCTAATTGGAAGCCTTCTATATTTGACAGCTACATGGCCAGACATACTGTATGCTATAAGTCTTCTATCAAGATTCATGTAAAGCCCAAGTCAAATACACTTTGGAGCAGGAAAAAGAATTTTAAGGTATCTACAAGGAACAATAGAGTTTGGTGTATGTTACACTACCAAAACCAACTCAGGATTACTTGGCTACATCGATAGTGATTGGGCAAGTTCAGTATATGACATGAAGAGCACCTTTGGCTATGCTTTTTCACTAGGATCGGGAATTTTATCTTGGGCGTCGAAGAAGCAAGCTACAGTTGCATAATCAATAGCAGAAGCAGAGTACGTGGCTGCTACTGAAGCAAAGAGTCAAGCTATATGGCTTCGCAGGATACTTGAAGACATGGGAGAAAAACAAGATGAGCCTACTAAAATTGATTGTGACAACAAATCAACAATTGTAATGGCAAAAAATCCAGTGCATCAAAGTAGAACAAAACACATAGCAATCAAGTATCACTTTATTAGAGAAGCTGAAGCAACTAAGGAGATCAAACTTGACTACTACAGAATAGAAGACCAAATTGCAGACATATTCACAAAGGCGTTACCGAGACCAAGATTTGAAGAGCTGTGAACTATGCTTGGAGATACAGAAATTTGCTTCAAGGAGGATTGTTGAAATTGCTACAAATTTCTAGAATATTCTAAATATAATATGTATGGTAATGGTAGAATACCCTAGAAACTATAGTGTGTATGAGTATCATAGAATAATCTAGAAGTATAAGTTTATGTAAAAGATAGAAGAACCTATAACTATCATGATACTAACATATCATGAAAACTCTAGAAAAATCTAAAGTAATGTAGAAACATTCACCACCATTGAGAAGTTGGTGACTTGAGCCTATAAATAGGCGTTTGGTATCTTGTAATGTATCATCCAAGAAATTAATGACATAGCCTTCTTTCTAAACAACTCTATAAAACTATCTTCTATCAACTATCAACTACACCACTACTAACAAAATGACTTAATCCGGCCAAATCAATCTTTTAGGACTAAGGTGTGATCATATATCATTGGTTATGAAATATATCCAATCAGAAATTCACATTAAAAATTGTTAACAATTTCATTAGGTTATATTTCTCTTGTATATCTCATGGTATTAGTAATGGTTGTATATATTTCTGTGTTTTACCCTTAAAGAGGAAAGTTTGACCCAATCGTGACAACGATTGAAGAAACCAAAGATCTGTCCACTCTATCAGTGACAGAACTTGTGGGCTCTCTTGAAGCATATGGGCAAAGACTGTATAGGCATAAAGAAGATACACTTGAAAATGTCTTCCAGTCAAAGCTCAAATTTCATCCCCAAAACAAAGAAAATGAAGGAAAGAAAAATTATGGAGAAACTTCAAGAAGAAGAGAAGGTTCTAGGAATTTCCTTAAGAACAAAATAGATAAAAATACTCCATGCATTATATGCAAAAGACTGGTCCTCAGAGAGAAAAATTGTTGGTTCCGTAATATGCCATAATTCAACCATTGCAAGAAGTTTGGGCACATAGAGCAAAATTGTCGCAACAAAAATAGGCATCAAGCTAATATCGCAGAGGAGAATGATCAAGAACAATGTATGTTCTATGCCACTCAAGACTAAGTCAGAGAAAAAGGAGGAAATTGGTACTTAGAAAGTGGATGTAGCAATCACATGGCCAAGGATGAGACTATTTTCAAAAGCATTGACGAGTCTGTCAATGTCAAAGTTCGACTGGGAAATGGCAGGGTGGTTGAATCAAAAGGAATATGAATTGTCATGGTGGAGACAGATAAAGGTACGTAACTCATCTATGATGTCTTACTAGCCCCTAACCCTAAAGAAAATATTCTAAGCATTGGCCAAATGATGGAGAGAGGCTACATACTTCACTTTGAAGGAGGAGTATGTAAAATCTTAGACAACAAAAATAAAAGGGTCGAGATAATCCAAGTAAAGATGAATAAGAGCAATAGAAGCTTCCCGCTAAATTTAAAACATACAACTAACATTGCGATAAAGGTACAAGTTGATGATTCATGGCTCTAGCATCGAAGATTTGGCCACTTCAACACACATGCCTTAAAGTTGTTACATGAGAAGAACATGATGTGAGATTTTCCAAGCATAAAGGAGAACAATGAAGTGTATGAAGGATGTCTCCTTGGTAAGTTACACCAATTTATATTCTCAACAAGCGGAGCATGGAGAGTAAAAGATTTGTTGGAGCTAATTCATATTGATGTCTGTGGACAGATGAGGACGCCATCACACGAGAACAACAGGTACTAAATACTCTTCATTGGTGACTTCTCTAGAATGACATGGGTCTATTTACTAAAAGAAAAATCATAAGTCATTGGAGTATTCAAAAAGTTCAAGGCCCTTGTTGAAAATTAAAGTGGAAATTGGATAACAGTACTAAGAAGTGATCGCGGCAAAGAATACACCTCTCGCAAGTTTGAAAGATTTTGTGAGGATGAAGGCATAGAGAGACAACTTACAGTCGCTTATTCTCCTCAACAAAATGGTGTATTTGAGAGAAAGAATCGCACAGTTATGGAGATGGCTAGATCGATGCTCAAGGAGAAGGGACTTCCTAACATATTCTGGGTTGAAGCAGTCTACACTGCTGTTTACATACTTAATAGATGTCCAACTAAGTCAGTACAAGATAAGACTCCAATTGAAGCTTGGAATGGGAAGAAGCCATCAGCAAAGCACCTAAGGGTCTTTGGATCTATATGCTACATTCATATTCCAGACGTGAAGAGGCGCAAGCTTGAAGAGAAAGTTATACGAGGTATCTTCCTGGGGTATAGCACAATATCTAAAGGATACTGTGACTACAGCTTGCAAACTAAAATGCTCATCATCAGTCGAGATGTTGAAGTTGATGAGAATGCTTCTTGGAATTGGGATGAAGAAAAAGTGGAGAAGAATATCCTTATACCAGCTTAACTACCTCGCGAAGAATATGAGGAAGAAGGCCCTGGTGAACCTTCTTCACCTCCACCACAACAACATGATCAAGAATTATCATCACCAGAGTCTACTCCAAGACGAGTAAGATCTTTGATGGACATATATGAAACCTGTAACTTGGCCATAATTGAACCTGGAAGCTTTGAAGAAGCATAAAAGCAAGAAGTATGGGTCAAGGCAATGGAAGAAGATATAAAGATGATCGAGAAAAAAAACACCTGGGAGTTAGTAAATTGTCCCCGTAGAAAAGATATCATTGGGGTTAAGTGGGTCTATAAGACAAAGCTCAACCCTGATGGCACCAAATAGAAACACAAGGAAAGGTTAGTAGCTAAGGGATGCTCACAGCAACCTGGGAATGACTACAATGATACATTTGCACCAATAGCTCGTCTTGATACCATTAGAGCTCTAATAGCTATTGCGGCACAAAGAGGGTGGAGTATCCAGCAACTAGATGTCAAATCAGCCTTCCTCAATGGTGTACTCGAAGAAGAGATCCATGTGGAGCAACCACAAGGATTCATTTTTGAAAGCGAAGAAAGCAAAGTGTTAAGACTAAGAAAAGCAATTTACAGTTTGAAGCAAGCACTTCGAGCGTGGTATAGCATAATTGATCAGTATTTCATAGATTAAGGATTCAGGAGGAGCAAGAGTGAGCCTACACTTTACATCAAATCTCAAGGTCAGTACACTCTCTTACTCTCTCTATATGTAAATGACCTTATCTACACGGGAAACAATACCAAGATGATGATGGAGTTCAAAGAAGACACGATGAATACCTTTGAGATGACCGACCTTGGTTTGATGAGTTACTTCCTCGGTATAGAGGTAAGTCAAATAAATGAAGGGATATTCATGTCACAAAAGATTTACACAAAAGGCTTACTTAAGAAATTCAACATGTACGGTTGCAAACATGTCTCTACTCCACTCATAACAAATGAGAAACTACAGAAGAATGATGGGACACCAGAAGCTGATGCATCCAAATATCAAAGTCTAATTGGAAGCCTTCTATATTTTAGAGCTACACCGCCAGACATACTGCATGCTACAAGTCTTCTATCAAGATTCATGCAAAGCCCAAGTCAAATACACTTTGGAGCAGGAAAAAGAATTTTAAGGTATCTACAAGGAACAATAGAGTTTGGTGTATGCTACACTACCAAAACCAACTCAGGATTACTTGGCTACACCAATAGTAATTGGGCAAGTTCAGTAGATGACATGAAGAGCACCTTTGGCTATGCTTTTTCACTAGGATCGGGAATTTTCTCTTGGGCATCGAAGAAGCAAGCTACAGTTGCACAATCAACAGCAGAAGCAGAGTACGTGGCTGCTGCTGAAGCAACGAGTCAAGCTATATGGCTTCGCAAGATACTTGAAGACATGGGAGAAAAACACGATGAGCCTACTAAAATTGATTGTGACAACAAATCAACAATTGTAATGGCAAAAAATCCAGTGCATCACAGTAGAACAAAACACATAGCAATCAAGTATCACTTTATTAGAGAAGCTGAAGCAACTAAGAAGATCAAACTCGACTACTACATAATAAAAGAACAAATTGCATACATATTCATGAAGGCGTTACCGAGACCAAGATTTGAAGAGGTGTGAACTATGCTTGGAGATACAGAAATTTGCTTCAAGGAGGATTGTTGAAATTGCTACAAATTTCTAGAATATTCTAAATATAATATGTATGGTAATGGTAGAATACCCTAGAAACTATAGTGTGTATGAGTATCATAGAATAATCTAGAACTATAAGTTAATGTAAAAGATAGAAGAACCTAGAACTATCATGATACTACCATATCATGAAAACTCTAGAAAAATCTAAAGTAATGTAGAAACATTCACCACCATTGAGAGGTTGGTGACTTGAGCCTATAAATAGACATTTGGTATTTTGTAATGTATCATCCAAGAAATTAATGACATATCCTTCTTTATAAACAACTCTCTAAAACTATCTTCTATCAACTATCAACTACACCACTACTAACAAAATGACTTAATCCGGCCAAATCAATCTTTTAGGACTATGGTGTGATCATATATCATTGGTTATGCAATATATCCCATCAGAAATTCACAGAAAAAATTGTTAACAATTTCATTAGGTTATATTTCTCTTGTATATCTCATGGTATTAGTAATGGTTGTATATCTTTCTGTGTTTTACCCTTAAAGAGGAAAGTCTGTTTCACAGGGGGGGTCTTTTTAAACACTAGTTTCTTGATTTTCTTTAATGTTGCATTGTAAGTGATGTCTCATTAATCTTTACCACTTGTCTTCATATTTCTTGCGATTAAATTTTTTAGGTTTAATTGTGATTTAGGTTTCCCTATTTAACTTTTTTCTTGATTTTGATTCCCTACTTTTAAAATCACTATTTTAATATATATTTTCCAGTTTTTGTGTTTGAATTTAGTCCCCTATTCAATTTAGTGCTTATTTGCAGTGAAGTGGCGCAATTTTAGTTGAGTTGACATATAATATTTTATCTACGTCATTTTTTTATTTTTTTAAAAAACGCCCAACCACTAAGCTGTAGATGTTTATTTGTTAAACACTTCAAAAAAATATATGTAATACATGACATAAATGCTAAAGGACAACTTCATATGAGAAAGATTTGTCCTAAAGCAAACTTAAAAGAATAAACATTGTCTTTGAACGAGTCGTCAGTACATCTTGTATAGTTTTTGAATACCAATTAAGGGGTATGAAACAGATTTATGAACCCAGCAATTATCATGAACATGGAAATAAATTTATACAATCAATGAATCAAACTAACACTATAAGTATAAGATACAAGGACATTAAATACATATATACTATTATGTTTCATTTTGGCCCCTGAAAAGAATTAGAAAACCTGGTTGAAAAACTTGGAGGCAAATATTCTTCATCTTCACTTTGTGCTCCACTATTGAAATTTAGAGCATAACTATGTTCATCATATTGAAACCTATTATGATGAAGGATTATTGGGATGAAGATTCTTGGATTAAACAATACAGTGTTGGACCTGTTACTATGATTTCAAATTTGGTTGGATTGTATGAGTATGAGAAACAAAATACAATGGATATTCATGATTATGGAAAACGTGATTCAATAAGAGCTGTTAGTTACATGGAAAGTCTTGTTTTGCTTTAAAGGAAATAGAAAGTAGTTACCAACGTTTTTCATATATTTAGGTTCCAGATCCAGATCATCTACTAACTCAGAATGACTAGTTTGTTTGGGTGATGAAATATTATTGGGATGAAGGGTCTTGGATTAAGCTATACAATGTTGGACCAGTGCCTATATGATTATTGGAATGAAAGATATCTGACATTTTTTTTCATGTATTACATATATTTGTTTCAAGTGTTTAACAAAGAAACATTCACAGCTTAGTGGTTGGGCGCCTCTTTCAAAAGTCAAGGGACTTAAATAATGATTTTAAAAGTGAGGAATCAAAATCAAGAAAAAAATTAAATAGGAGGACCAAAATTACAATTAAGCCAATATCCTTTGGTGACACAATGAAATAAGTACTAATTGATGATCATAAGTATACATTTGACTTCCATGAAGTTGAGAAATCCAAAGTGAAATATGTACTTAGAAAGTTGATTTATTGCATATATTAGAAAGTTTACGTCTTTCTTCAGATGCTAATGAAATTTTACGTCTTAGAGAGTTGGTTTATTGCATATATTATAAATGTATTGCCTAATCTTTTATGTTGTTTGCCCACAAGTTACTGTTTTAATTATTTACCTCAATGTGTGGTTACAACTTATAATTTTTGACAAGTTGTTCGCTATAAACCATTGCTCTGCAGAACCCTTAATTCCATGTGGAGAACCTGAACCCATAATTTACTATTTATGATGAATGGCGATAGTGGGCTCTATAGCTTATCATGTGTTCTATAAAGTTTTTTGGACAAGAATTTTTGTACTATCAATGCTTCATATGACTTTCAAGTATCATCATGGACCCCTAAGATTACTCATGTCAAGTTTCAAGCCTTGAATCACATTTTTGACCAGTCAATTAGACAGTTGACCTAAAAATCAGCTGTATTGAGGAAAAAGTCAACCATGGCCAATTTACAGTCAAACTTCATAATTTTTTATCCACATAAACATTTTAGACTCATATGTATCATTTGATCAAATTTGGACCACAATTCCTCAAGAAATTTGATCAAATCATCAAAAGGGCAAAATGGTCAAAATTAGGGTTTTGACTTAGAAAGGGTAATTTCTGCTTTTTGACCTAGCAAATGACCATTTGGTTTGAAGCATGATTTCAAGGGTTCACTTGTGTCATCTTGACTTAATGACATGGTCCAAAACATTGCATTTTTATTGGATTGACAGATGAAATTTGCAGTCAACTGATCAAAAGTCAACTACACACTGAAAAGTCAAACTTTGACTTTTTGGTCAAAATCAAGTGCAAAGGATCACAATTCATCAAAACATGTCAAAATGTGAAACTTGTTCATCAAGAAATCAAAGATTGAAGATCTTGTTTTGAAATTTGAAAATTTCTTAACTTAGAAATTTTTCTACATATAGAAAATTTCTTATTTTTTCTCAACTTTAAGCCATTTTTCACCATGATGCAAGATGATTCATAGAAAGTTCCCAACATGAAAGTTGTAGACCTCCATGAAATCAACAACTTTGCTTCACACATTTTTCCCTAAAGATGCTTGGATCTCAAGATATAATTTTATGAATACATGCTCATGAACTAAATAACTTAGTGAAATTTTGCCCTAATTTAGGCAGGTTTTTGACCTAACTTCATGGCAATTTTTCACCTTGTTACAAGAGGAATATTGAAATGCATTTCAAAGATGAGTTATATAGCACATTGCAATCTTTTCAAAATGTCCAAGAACTCCTCAAGATCATTTTTGAGTAGGGAGAATCGAAGAGATCAAGTTAGCAATTTCTCACTTTGAATTCAAGCCATTTCAAGAAGAACAAAATTCAAATCAGAACCTATGCTTCCTAATCCTTGCTTTGCAGGTCTATAACTTGTTTCTCACTTCATAATTTAATGCTTATTCAGTTGACAAAGCTTTAATCCAAGCCCAAAAGTCTTTATCTAAGCTTTAATTCCATAAATAGCACAAAGTTGCCATTGCCATTTTAGAAAAACTTAACTTTTGTAACTTTTCAATTCTTGAGCATTGGACCTGTGTTCTCTGCACACACAAGTCCTATAGACCTAAAGCAAATTGTATAGAGCTTATACCAACTCCCAGTAGGCCAGTACAAGCATGTGGAGATTTGTCCCTTCACTTTGCTTGTACAAGCAAATTGTGTGCAAAAAGCCTACAACTCAAAATTTTGTTGTGGAGTTGACTTGAAACCTTCTCTATACTAATACATAAACCCATTACAACTGAGAACACAATTGCTAAAGGCCTAAAACACTCCAGAACATCCTCTCACCAAAAACCTGTCAAAAACTTGTAGTTTGAGCATAAGCCTAGCTATCCACAAATTGGCTCGTGTGTTTCAAGTTTTAATCATCCAAACACTTTACCTACTTCATATCTAAGTGATCCAGACCATCATCTCTGCACTGTAACTCCTCCTTCTTCATCTGCCATTTTTGTTTTCAAAGCTTGCAGGTTGACTTGGATAGAGAGTTCCATGCACTTCCAAAGCAAGGCAAGGATTGGAACACACTCAGGGAGGTTCAAGCAAGCTCAAGAAATCTTCAAGCCTTCATAAATCTCACTCAAACTCTATTCACGATATCAGCTGAAAGAGGTAAGAACTCCAACTTCTATCTCCTCATACAGGCATCCATTGTCCACTATTTGGGAAAGAAAAATGTAGATATCATTGTTACAAAGTTGTACATATCCATAACTTACATTTATTTGGCCTGAGTTGAGAGAATTTTGAACTTAAAGTTCCTGGAAAAATTAGGTTAAGAATTAGGGCCATTAAAATTATCTTTAATCTTGGACTTATAGTTTTAGTTATGCACATGGTTAGAATCGTGAGACAAAATGCTATAACATTCATGTTATCAATTTCCATTTTTGTTGAGAGATGAAAGAGTTACAGGAGGTTCGGCTAGCTTGAGGAAGAAGATGAAGTACAACGCTAGGAACGGTTTTGTGTTATGTATATTTTATTTCATTTAGACTAACGGATGTACAGCCACCCCACTGGCAAGGTAACACGCTGGAAATTCATAGGTCGTGGGTTCGAACCTTGACGCTACCTTTTGTTTTTTCATATTTTTTCCAGTTTCATTTTTTTGTTGTTTTGCAGGATGGGCTTCAACATTGGGCCTAGCATTTTTTTTCTAACATAACACCACCTGATTTCTCAGGATACCCCCTGGCCCATGCATTTTATTTATTTGTTTTATTTTCTTTTCTTTGTTTCATTAAATATTTTCTTTAATACATAAAATCATAAAAAATATAAACATGTTAAATTTTGCATTTTGTTTATTTTATTTTATTTTCACACAAAAAATATTTTATTAAACTATATATTAATTATTTTTCTTAACTAAACTTGTAAATATAATATAATAGAATTAGGTTAACTATTTTATTCCTTTTTTTATTTCATACTTGTAAAATATTTATTTTTTATATATAAAAACTAAATATTTTCATAAGATATTGTTTATTATTTTTAATACAAAAATACATAAAAATAATACCTATAGAACTTTATTTTCTTTTAAATTAGAAATTAGGGTTAACTTTTATTTTCAAGAATTAATTTATTTTTCTTAAGTTTATTAGATTTAAGTCAAAACCCTTTTCACATAAAAAATAAAACAAAAATCCTTTTCTTGGATATTATGTATCCTTGCATATTTAAATTGTCTTGTACATTATTTATTCCATTATTTGTACAAATTCGATTCGGTTGTAATAACTTAATTTGATTTACATTATTGCAAATCCCCATTCAAAATTTGTATTCCCCCCTCCCATAAAAATGTTGTAATAGCGTAGTAATCTTTAAATTACGCAACTTACCGCTTTTATATTACATGCTAGTAATTAGTGTTTGTATGGCAAGATAAAAACAAATCAAATAGAAAACCCTAAATTCAAGACAAAATCAAGCATGAAAATAACATACTTGCACACAAGCATCCTTAGGGTTTCTCCACTTGGTTGCCTTATACAAAAATAGCCATATTACGCATGCGAAGTATCTTGGCAAAACAAACAATTATAAGATCATAGTCCCTCAATGACGCTATTCTAAGTTGCCTTACAAAATGTTTTTGGTGCCTCAAAAATGCTAAGATACTTTGCAATATTGCTAATCATGGTTATACGATGACCCACGCCCGTCCCGTTTACATCCAAAGATAGGGTTGTTTACCAAATCAATGGTAAGACAACAATGTTAAAGGAATAGAAAAAGAACAAGAAAGACATTTGAGTAGGTAGATTACTTCTAGTTACTTGCTCCATTTCAAAACAACTATCCTTGATATTTTTGAAAATAAACACACACATTTCAAAACATCTTACAATCATTGAAAACATTTTCAAAAAGACAAACATCTTTGTATACATTCTTACGAACAAGAATCATTACAAAGATTGCCTAAACAATGGCCTCTTTTACAAAATACTTTCAAAACCACACAAAGCCCAATTTCAAACAAAAGCAAGTGATCTAGCAAGTAACTAAGAGCCCATGGAAAACCAAGGATGAAAAGGATGCTAATACCTTCCCTTTTCATAATCTATCCCCGGAACTCAAGAAAACATCTCAAAGGTATTTCCTGTGCTTTTTCACCTTTCCTTTTGGATATGAGAAAAGTCGGTGGAGACTCTTGCTAAACCGCAACATTTGCGATAAAACGCAAAACCTCAAGTCAGTTCTCCCACCGTATCACAGAACTGGCGACTTTGTTGGGGAAATTTTTAAAAGTGGGGTTACCTTAGGGCTAGATCACATTTATTTGCTTACATTGTTTAACTTGTGTGCTTTACATTATGGTTCTTTGTTTGGGTTTAAAATCCTCTAACCGGATTTGGGATACATTATAGGTAAATAGCAATACGTTGTGGAAACTGTGCGGGGTATACTGACATGGTCTAAGCAATAGCTATGTTAGTGTGACATATTTGTGGGTACCGGTAGCCTTTGAGTTAATCAAAGAGAATACGGGACCGCTGAGTGATGTCGTGAAGCACTAATGAACTTCTAGAACCCTTTACTTGACCAACTTGGCCTTTAGGATGTAGTGAGATGACCGGATTTGGTGCAGTCCAAAGTTGGTAGATACTCGATACTACACTCATTAAGGTTTGGTTTCTTGGGATATTTCGGTCGCCATTAAAGAGGCTTGAGCTGAAACAATGACCAAGGAAACAATCAGGTGATATTGAGCTCTTTAGAACCCGGTTACTATTACTAGGACAGGTTTAAGCCAACTAAACTTCAAGAGGGTACTTACCTATAAAACCCCATGCAAGCCTAAACTAAGAACTTGATCGCGTTGCTTGTACATAACATCATGGACATCATAAACATCACATGCATCCACTAACCATTTCAAGGATTTTGGAGATTCATCTTTGTTCTTGTTTTGTAGGATATGGATTCACTTCGCAGGAAAACTATCCAAGTAAACCTTGTAAGAATTCCTCCGCAACTTAAGGAGCTAGCTTCAAGGATCCCTGAGAACTCTCCGTTCACCGAGAGACATGGTAGTCTACTCAACTTGGTCACCTCTAACACTTATAAGGATATGATGAAGGTGCTCTTTTAGTTCTTTGATCCTTTGGACCATTGCTTCACATTTCCCGACTATCAGCTTGTGCCTACTTTGGAAGAATTCTATCAACTCTTGAGAATTCCCATTCTCAATCAACTACCTTTCAACGGTACGGAAAGAGACCTAAAGCCAGAGGAGATTGCTCAAGCTCTGCACTTGCACTCATCTAATGTCACAACTCATGGGGAAACTAGGAGTGGTGTCAAAGACTTCTTAGCAAAGTTCCTGGTTGAGAAAGCCAAAAGATGTTGGAATTCCTTAGACTTGCAAGCCTTTGAGGAAACTGTGGCTCTCCTTATCTATGGTATGGTCTTGTTCCCTAATCCTGACCAACTAATAGATGTGAGTGCCGTCAAAATCTTCGTGTCACGCAACCCGGTGCCGACATTTCTAGGGGATATCTTACACTCTTTTCACACTCGTACAATGAGGAAAAGAGGTGTACTTATATGTTGCACTCCTCTCCTGGCAAGATGGTTTATTTCTCATCTTCCCCAATCAGTCTTAAAGAATGAGCAAGGTTCAAGGTGGTCACAAAGGTTAATAACACTCAAACCTTCAGACATTCATTGGTGCCCCCGATCCAAAGAGAATGTTATCATTGTTGACCGTTGTGGGGAAGTCCCTAATGTCCCTCTACTTGGCATTAGGGGAGGCATCACCTACAACCCATGCTTAGCTTTAAGATAGTTTGGTTACGCCCGAAGGGATGGCCCGCACAAGATGCTGATTCAAGGTTTGGTATTCGACTACGACAACGACGATCAAGGTCTTCGCCAGAGATTCATTCGAGCTTGGAGGATGCTAAACAAGGTAGATAGCAAGACTTTGGGGCACAAGAATTCCATCCCTCTTGAGCCTTACCTCAAATGGGTACGAACTCGTGCTCAAAGTCTTATGATGCCTTATCCTTCCATCCTCCTGGTGAACATTGATCCTGTTAAAGAGGGAGAAGTTTCATACACTATCCTACATCCTGACATGCCCACATCTCTTGAAGACCTACAAAGGGATTGGATAAAGCTCAAAGGAGAGTGTGATACTTTCGAAGCCCAATTCTACGTAAGCGAGAAGAAGGTTTTGGAACTCACTAGGCTACTTCATAAAGAGCAGACTCTAAATGCCAACATTGCACCAAAGAGGACGCACACTACTTTTTATCTTAGAGTTTTGTATTATTTTGCCCAAGGGGCATTGATGTACTCAAACTTTATCTTATTAATATAACGTGTGTTTCTTTTTGTCTAAAACGAACTTGAATCTTTGAAATCATTGAAAACATTGCATACGCACATATCATTCATCATAACATAAATAGGTCTTTTGAACCATGTTCCCTCATCTCTCTGGTGTTTATTTCAGTAAGATGGATCTCGAACAAACAGTCAAAGACCTTCAAACTCAGAACACGCAGTTTCAACAGTTTCTCACAACCCTAGCCAAAGGACAAGAGGAGTTGAAGACTCTGTTGGAGAAGAAGAATAAAGTGAAGAAATAAAACGGTGTTTTAATCATAGGGAGAAGGTTTAAAGGATAAACCAGACGAACTTTGGACTTTGCGACATCATCAGGCAAAGGGGATACTCAAACCCAGGAAGTGAACAACGACCAAGCATCTGAGGAGGAAGAAGAGGAAGACTACTCTGAGGAACAGTATCCTCCAGCTGATGACAAGTATAGACACCTCGAAGAGCGTTTGAACGCAATGGAAATACAAAGGGTACCAGGCATAGATTTTGAAGACTTGGGACTAGTATCTGGGATTGTGATTCCCCCGAAGTTCAAAGTACCTTTCTTTGCAAAATATGATGGAGTGTCATGCCCTAAGATGCACCTCCGATCATATGTGAGAAAAATCCAACCACACTCCGCTGATAAAGATTTGTGGGTGCACTTTTTCCAGGACAGTCTATCTGGAACACAACTAGACTGTTTTTACCAACTAGAAAGAGCCAACATCCACAATTGGGAAGATCTCGCTGCAGCTTTCTATAGCAAGTATCAATATAATACCGATTTGGAGCCTACCCGTACACAACTTCGGAGTATGGATATGGTTTCCAATGAAGGTTTCAAGGATTACGCACAGAAGTGGAGAGATCTGGCTGGGAGAGTCTAACACCCTCTGTCTGAAAGGGAATTGGTGGACATGTTCTTGGGAACTTTGTATGGCCCTTTCTTCAATCATTTAATTGGAAGCTCATCTGCAGGATTTACTGAGTTAATACTGATCGGAGAGAGGGTGGAAGCTGGCATAAGAAGTGGAAAGATTCAGAAGGACTCATCTTCTTCCACAGTTGTGAGGAAACCTTTTATTGGTAAGAAAGAGGTATTTGTTGTTTACCCATAAAGAAACCAAGAGAGAGCCGAGCGCTGACCAATGGTAGGGGCTTTTATGATTCCAAAACCTACGTCTGATCAACAAAGAAGTAACCAACCAAGGGTGGAGAGGCCAGTCCGGCAATTCACCAGAATCAACATGACTCTGTCTCAAGTATTACCGCATTTATTGAGATCCAATTTGGTAACCTTGAAGGAAGCTCCGAAAAATCCTAACACGACATCCCTTCATTATCACCCCAATGCCCGTTGCGCATATCACTCTGAAAGTCCTGGGCACGATACCAATAACTGTTGGGCCTTGAAAAACAAAATACAAGATCTCATTGAAGCAAAGGAAATGGAGTTTGATGTGCCAGAGAAGCCAAATGTTATCTCTGCTCCAATGCCCAGACATGGTCACAACACCAATGCTATTGAAGATGATTTGTTTGTTACCACAGTTGATGAACTCTTGACTCCACTTCCAACCATTAAGATAAATTTTTTGAAAGCCGGTGTGTTCCCGGGCTGTAATGAAGTTTTCCACCTCTACTTATCCTCACCAACCAATTGCCCTTTGTTGAAAGTAGGCATTCAACGCTTGATAGACAACAAAGAGATTTTGTTTGAAAGTACTCCTGTTTCACCTATTTCTGTTGAAGATGTTTCAATCATTACCATATCCGCCAATTCTTCCAGGGTTTCCAAAAAACCCGTTAGAATTACATCGGTTCCGAAAGCAACTCCTCTAATAATCACAATGCCTGGGCCAGTCTCATTGAATCATACAAGACTGTGTCGTGGAATTACGGTGGGGACATTTACTACCATGGCATCAAACAAGATGGGCTGGCCGTCAAAGAGATAAACTCCAAAGAAGAAGATTCTGACATTAGCAATATTGCCGGAACCAGTAAAATTACCCGAAGCGGTAGAATCTTTTCTCCAGAGATTTCCCCCCCAAAGGCAGTTTTTGGACCCGTGGCTGCTCTGAAGGTTACTTTCGTACCCATAATCATCTCTGCAAGTGCTCCTATTGATGAAGTCGTTACAACCCTTATTGTCATTCCTACCAACACTCATACTGCTGAAACCCGAGGAAAAAGTATTCAAGAAGAGCCTGTCCGGATGAAGGCTCAATCATTGATTATTCCCGAAGCTTCCAAGAAAGAAATGGAGGAGATCTTAAAAATTATAAAGAGGAGCGACTATGACGTAGTCGAACAGTTGGGGCAAACTCCCTCAAAAATCTCCATGCTAGCATTACTACTGTGTTCTGAGGCACATGCAAAAGCCTTGGTGAAGTTGCTTAAAACAGCACATGTGACTCAAGAGACGTCTACTGACCAATTTCAAGATTGTGTGGCCAGTCTGACGGAGGATAACGGTGTAGGCTTCTCAGATGCTGATATGACACCAAGGGGAAGAAAGCACAACGAGGAATTACATGTCTCTGTGGAATGTAGGGGCACAACTCTGGCCCATGTCTTGGTGGATACTGGCTCATCTTTGAATGTTTTCTTGAAGAAAGCTCTTGACAGACTTGACTGTGAAGGAGTGACGTTAAAGCCAAGTAACATAGTAGTAAGAGCATTTGATGGCTCGAAGAGGATGGTACACGGGGAGGTAGATATCCCAATAAAGGTTGGAACTCAAACTTTCAATTCAACCTTTTATGTAATGGACATCCGCCCCTCTTACTCCTGTCTTCTAGGACGACCATGGATCTATAATGCTGGCGCTGTCACCTCTACATTGCACCACATGTTGAAATATTCGGTTCAAGGAAAGATTATAACTGTCCACGGAGAGGAAGAATACATGATTAGCCATCTCAATTCCTTTCGGTATGTGGAATTGGACGGTGAGTTCATTGAAACTCCTTTTCAACACTTCGAAGAGGTCCCCCCAAGAGATTGCAGTGACCAAGACTGTGTCCCAGATTCCTAAGATTACAAAACCTCCACTCCGGATGTCATCTCTGAAGGACGCCAAAGCAGTAGTAGAGGAAGGAGGATGCACCATCTGGGGGCAACTTCCAGACATCCCATATAAGTCTAACAAGTTTGGATTAGGTTTCACTTCAAGTGCTCAAAAGGCTGTGCACTGTGCCCGTGCTGGAGGGCCACCCTTGAAGATTAGAAACCGAGAGGTCAACATGGTAGAAGATGGTGAAGAGGATTGCAACTTGGAGGATTGGATCTTTCCGACTATCAATGGAAGACTTCGCAATTGGGCGGCCAGATACTTTGTCCCAATAACTTTCATCCCTCAGTAATTTATCTTTTCTTTTTATTGTTGGATCTATAATATTCATAAACAATTCACACTCCTAAAACCTTGTGTCCTGCCCGAGGCACAATGGTCCATTTGTAAGGGTTGTTATTTTCATCTTCATATAACATTGAATGAATCATGGACGTTTTTCGCATGTAAACTTTTTGGCTCATTGTTTTTTTTCTTTTACATTTTATTTTCTTTTAAAGGTGGCTATACCCTTACACACACCCACACTCAAAAATGCAGGTATCCATCCACTATGGATTCCATGGGTAACGATACTTCTATGGCCTTTTATAACTCTGAGGATCTAATCTACCAAGCCGAAGACAAAGGTGAGGAAGATTGTGAGGTACCAGGGGAACTTGCCAGACTGCTACAACAAGAGGAAAGAGCCATTCAGCCTCACGAAGAACCTGTGGATACGATCAACTTGGGTACCGAGGAGGATAAAAAAGAGGTCAAGGTGGGTGCCAATTTGGAACCCAGTGTCAAAGAGCGTCTGACTCAGCTGTTACATGACTATGTTGAGATCTTTGCCTGGTCATATGAAGACATGTCGGGGCTTGATACAGACATTGTGGTACATCTCCTGCCTACAAGAGAAGACTTCCCGCCAGTAAAGCAAAAGGTTCGCCGCATGAGACTTGATATGTCAGAAAAGATTAAAGCGGAGGTCATGAAGCAATTCAATGCTGGATTCTTGGCTGTCACTTCATATCCTCAATGGGTGGCCAACATTGTTCCCGTACCTAAAAAAGATGGAAAAGTATGAATGTGCATGGATTATAAAGATTTTAATAGGGCGAGCCCCAAAGATAATTTTCCACTCCCCCACATTGATATCCTGGTTGACAACACCGTACAACACAAAGTGTTTTCCTTCATGGACGGATTCTCAGGTTATAACCAAATCAAAATGGCACCTGAGGACATGGAGAAAACTACATTTGTCACACAGTGGGGTACATTCTACTACAAGGTGATGCCATTCGGATTGAAGAATGATGGGGCAACCTATCAACGCGCCATGGTAGCTTTATTTCACGATACAATACATCATGAAATAGAGGTCTCCGTAGACGATATGATATCCAGATCTCAAACGGAAGAAGAACACCTTGATCACTTACAAAAGTTGTTTGAGAGACTGAAGAAGTATAAGCTGAGGTTGAATCCAAACAAGTGCACATTTGGAGTATGGTCCGGTAAACTCCTAGGTTTTGTCATCAATAACAAAGGTATTAAGGTCGATCCTGCCAAAGATAAAGCAATACAAGAGATGCCTGCTCCTCGTACTGAGAAGGAAGTCAGAGGATTCTTGGGATGCTTGAACTATATTGCCAGATTCATTTATCACTTAACAGCTACTTGTGAGCCAACCTTTAAACTATTGAAGAAAGATCAAGTAGTCAAATGGAATGATGAATGCCAAGTTTCTTTTGACAAAATCAAAGAATACTTACAAGAGCCTCCTGTGTTGACACCACCAGTCGAGGGAAGACCGTTGATCATGTATCTGACCGTTTTAGAAAACTCAATGGGGTGTGTATTGGGGCAGCATGACGAGTCTGGCCGAAAAGAGCACGCTATTTATTACCTGAGCAAAAAGTTTACCGACTGTGAAACCAGATATTCATTGCTAGAGAAAACTTGCTGCGCTCTGGCATGGGCTGCTCGCTGGCTAAGAAAGTATATGCTGACTCATACTACCTTATTAATATCTAAGATGGATCTGATAAAATATATCTTCAACAAGCCTGCTCTTTCTGGGAGAATAGCTAGATGGCAGATGATCCTAACGGAATACGACATACATTATACTACCCAAAAATCTATAAAGGGCAGTGTATTGGCTGATCATCTTGCTCACCAAGCTGTAGAAGACAATCAGTCCATGAAGTTTGAATTCACGGATGAAGACATCATGACATTAGACAATTGTGAAGAGATCAGGCCATATGATGGACCTGAACAAGGATCCTGATGGACCCTGTTCTTTGATAGGGCATACAATACACTTGGTAATCGTATCGGCGCCGTACTCATATCTCCAGAAGCGTGTCATACTCCCTTTACTGCCAGACTTAGCTTCAACTATACAAACAACATGGCAGAGTACGAAGCATGCATCTTCGATCTCAGAGCTGCCATAGACTTGGGGATCAAATCCTTAGACATGTTTGGAGATTCATCTTTGGTCATCAGTCAGATCAAAGGGGAGTGGGACACTAAGCACCCAAACCTTATCCCTTACAAAGAACATGTTTTGACATTGCTACCATATTTTGAGAAGATTACCTTCGAACATATCCCGTAAGAAGAAAATCAGCTAGCATATGCTCTAGCCATAATGTCATCTATGTTTAAACTTAATTGGGATAACGAGACTTCCCAGATCACCATCGAACGAATGGAAGAACCAGCACACTGTCACGAGATTAATACTGAAGAAGTAGTGGACCGGCCTTGGTTTCACGAAGTCAAGAGGTATCTCGAGGATCAAGAATATCCAGAAGGAGCTTCAATCAATGATAAGAAGTTCTTCAGGAGATTCTCTGCTAAGTTCTTCTTTAGTAACGACATCCTGTTCAAACGCAACCACGACTCCCTTTTACTTCGGTGTGTGGATAAGGTTGAAGCTGAAAAGATCATGGCTGAATTACACGAAGGTACTTTTGGAACCCACTCCAGTGGGCATACAATGGCGAAGAAAATCCTACGGGCAGGCTGTTATTGGTCTACCATGGAGGCAGATTGCTATCAACACTCTCGGACCTGTCATAAGTGTCAAATTTATGCTGACAAGGTGCATGTACCTCTGGTTCCTCTGAATGTCTTGACGGCTCATTGGCCCTTTGTTATGTGGGGAATTGATATGATTGGAGAGATCAAGCCCACAGCCTCCAATGGACACCGCTTCATCCTAGTGGCCATTGACTATTTTACAAAATGAGTCGAAGCAGCTTCCTTTGCCTCCGTTACCAAGAATGTTGTGGCCCGCTTCATCAAGCAAAACCTTATTTGCCGGTACGGTATCCCAGAAAGGATCGTAACTGACAATGGTACAAATCTCAATAACACTATGATCACCGCCTTGTGCGAGCAATTCAAGATCCAGCATCATAATTCTTCTCCCTATCGACCAAAGATGAATGGTGTTGTCAAAGCTGCGAATAAAAACATTAAGAAGATCATATAGAAAATGACAGTCACATACAAAGACTGGCACGAGTTGTTACCATTTGCTCTCCACGGGTACCGTACCATGGCTCGCATATCAACCGGGTCAACATCCTATTCTTTGGTTTATGGCATGGAGGCTGTCTTGCCTATCGAGGTTTAGATCCCCTCTCTGAGGATTATGAAAGATGCAGGATTGAATGAAGACGATTGGATCCAGACTCGGCTTGATCAATTGAATTTAATTAATGAAAAGAGACCTACTGCTATTTGCCATGGTCAGATGTATCAAAAGCGGATGATCAAGGCCTTCAACAAGAAAGTCAGACGTCAAGTATATCAAGTTAGGGATCTAGTGATCAAGCGTATCATCTTGCCACAAAGTGATCCCAGGGGAAAATGGACTCCAACCTATGAAGGACTATTTGTAATCAAAAACATATTCTCCGGTGGAGCAATGATCTTGACCACCATGGATGGCGACGACCTGCCACACCCTGTGAACACGGACATAGTCAAAAGATACTACACATAAGAGACCCGCTAGTTTGACATACCTAGGCAAAACAAGGGCATCCCAACGAACCAAAAGGTTTGGGCAGAAATTAGGGATAAAATATAAAAAATCTGTATACCCGGCAAGTTGAAAACCCGAAAGGTTGACTTGGGCAAAAAAGGGTTTCCCAGTGGACTAAAAACTCGAAAGGGCGGTCGAGGTAAAAGTTAGGGAATAAAAGCGTATGACTATGTCCCGTCGAATCATTTGACGGACAACCTTTGGCTTCCGCTGACAAACTCAGAGTTTCTGATCAGTTCAATCATCTTCGGACAAGGCAAATAGACAAGATACTCGAAGATACGAAGGCTATAGCAATATGGGAACCCCATGGGATTATTACACATAGCCATCTTTCTTTGTATTAAATTTTTCTTGTTTGCGACGACATTCTCTTACTAGAATGTTTGTCTCCTTTGTACAAAATATTTATTCAAAGTCAATACGAAGATATCCCTTTGAAAGTGCAAAAAACTATTTATCTTTTTCTTTACACTTGTGTTTTATTTACAAAAACGTCCAATGATTCATGAATGAACATATGCATTTGAACATGATTACTGCTTACAAATAAACAAAATAAGAAAAATAAGTACTGATAGGATGAAAGAGTAGGAAAATTTCTCTAGGTTATTCCACGAGAAATCCCATACAGTACATCATTTAAATCCCCAGCGGAACAAGGTTTCAAATTATTAATCCCCAGTAGAAGTCGTCAAAGATTCTCAGGATCCCCCGAGCAGATCTTACAAGTAGTACATGGAATTTCCCTCACAACAGAACTTATTTCTCTCAAAGAAAGTTTATCAGTACTTCAACTTCAAGACATAAAAATTCAACACATCCTCAGCAGCATGCAGGGATTTATATTCCTCAAGCAGACAACAATATAGCAAATCAGCTCACATACGCATACATTGCATCCATATATCATAAACATTAATAAAGTCAATACATTGCATCATACATTTCATGCAACATGACTCTGTATTTTAACTAACATTTTACCCTTTTCAGGATAAGATTAAACAGTTACCATAGACGATATGCAATCATGATACAGTTCAGATACGCTCCAGACACGGATGCAATTCTGATACTCATTCAAATTACAACTTACGGATACAGTTCAGATACGCTCCAGACATGGATGTCATTCTGATACTCATTCTAATTACAACTTATAGATACAGTACATATACACTCCAGACACGGATGCCACTCTAATACTCATTCTGACTTCAAATTCAGATACAGTACGGATACGCTCCAGACACGGATGTCATTCTGATACTCATTCAGACTTCAAATTCAGATACAGTACGGATATGCTCCAGATATGAATGCCATCCTGATACTCATTCAGATTTCAAATTCAAATACAGTTCAGATACGCTCCAGATACGGATGCCATTTTGATACCCATTCAAACTCAGTACGGATATGCTCCAAACACGGATGCCATTTTGATACTCATTCAGATACAACTCGCAGATACAGTACAGATACGCTCCTGACACGGACGCCATTCTGACACTCATTCTTTCGGCTTACAACTTACAATTCAACAATCATTCTTGGATGGCATCTACAAGCCCATGTCCAACAAGATTCTATCACTTCTCCAAATGGCATCTTTAAGCCCATTCCCTCAATTGCGCGTCATCAAGTGCAAATTTCTGGGCACTCTAGTGTCCAATCATTCTTTCACCTTCGAGTCACGAATGGAAAAACTCGTCAATCTAACTCTTCAGGCTTAAGAAGATTGAACAGGGGCAGCTGTTGTACCCCAAAATTTCCCTCTCATTTATCAAGATTTTCTCACAAAATCTCTGACTCAAGGCTAGATTAGGATTTGATCAACTCAAGACATCTCATCTTGCACTGATGACCCAAAATCAGGGTTTGAGTTTGCACACGGATTTTTGGACTATCAATGCTTCATATGACTTTCAAGTATCATCATGGACCCCTAAGATTACTCATGTCAAGTTTCAAGCCTTGAATCACATTTTTGACTAGTCAATTCGACAGTAAACCTAAAAATTAGTTGTATTGGGGAAAAAGTCAACCATGACCAATTTACAGTCAAACTTCATAATTTTTTGTCCACATAAACATTTTAGACTCATATGTAGCATTTGATCAAATTTGGACCACAAATCCTCAAGAAATTTGATCAAATCATCAAAAGGGAAAAATGGTCAAAATTAGGGTTTTGACTGAGAAAGGGCAATTTCTGCTTTTTGACCTAGCAAATGACCATTTGGTTTGAAGCATGATTTCAAGGGTTCACTTGTGTCATCTTGACTTAATGACATGGTCCAAAATATTGCATTTTCATTGGATTGACATATGAAATTTGCAATCAACTGATCAAAAGTCAATTATACACAGAAAAGTCAAACTTTGACTTTTTGGTCAAAACATGTCAAAATGTGAAACTTGTTCATTAAGAAATCAAAGATTGAAGATCTTGTTTTGAAATTTGAAAATTTCTTAACTTAGAAATTTTTCCAAGTATAGAAAATTTCTTATTTTTTCTCAACTTTAAGCCATTTTTTCACCATGATGCAAGATGATTCAAAGAAAGTTCCAACCATGAAAGTTGTAGACCTCCATGAAATCTACAACGTTGCTTCACACATTTTCCCTAAAGATGCTTGGATCTCAAGATATAATTTTATGAATACATGCTCATGAACTAAATAACAGTGAAATTTTGCCCTAATTTAGGCAGGTTTTTGACCTAACTTCATGGCAATTTTTAACCTAGTTCCAAGAGGAATCTTGAAATGCATTTCAAAGATGAGTTATAGAGCACATTGCAAGATTTCCATGATGTCCAAGAACTCCTCAAGATCATTTATTGAGTAGGGAGAATCGAAGAGATGAAGTTGGCAATTTCTCACTTTGAATTCAAGCCATTTCAAGAAGAAAAAAATTCAAATCAGAACCTATGCTGCCTAATCCTTGCTTTACAGGTCTCTAACTTTTTTCTCACTTCATAATTTAATGCTTATTCAGTTGAAAAAGCTTTAATCCAAGCCCAAAAGTCTTTATCCAAGCTTTAATTCCATAAATGGCACAAAGTTTCCATTGCCATTTTAGAAAAGCTTAACTTTTGCAACTTTTCAATTCTTGAGCATTGGACCTGTCTTCTCGGCATACACAAGTCCTACAGACCTAAAGCAACTTGAATAGAGCTTATATCAACTCCCAGCAGGCCAGTACAAGCATATGGAGACTTGTCCCTTCACTTTGCTTCAAAAGCAAGAAAGTGTGCAAAAAGCCTACAACTCAAAAATCTGTTGTGGAGTTGACTTGAAACCTTCTCTATACTAATACACAAACCCATTATAACTGAGAACACGAATGCTAAAGGCCTAAAATACTCCAGAACACCCACTCACCAAAAAACTGTCAAAACTTGCAGTTTGAGCATAAGCATAGCAATCCACAAATTGGCTCGTGCGTTTCAAGTTTTAATCATCCAAACACTTTACCTACTTCATATCTAAGTGATCCAGACCATCATCCCTGCACTGTAACTCCTCCTTCTTCATCTTCCATTTCTGTTTTCAAAGCTTGCAGGTTGACTTGGATAGAGAGTTCCAGGCACTTCCAAAGAAAGGCAAGGATTGGAACACACTCAGGGAGGTTCAAGCAAGTTCAAGCAATCTTCAGGCCTTCATAAGTATCACTCAAACTCTATTCACGATCTCAGTTGAAAGAGGTAAGAACTCCAACTTTTATCTCCTCATACAGGCATCCATTGTCCATGATTTGTGAAAGAAAAATGTAGATATCATTGCTACAAAGTTGTACATATCCATAACTTGCATTTATTTGGCCTGAGTTGAGAGAATTTTGAACTTAAAGTTCCTAGAAAAATTAGGTTAAGAATTAGGGCCATTAAAATTCTCTTTAATCTTGGACTTATAGTTTTAGTTATGCACATGGTTAGAATCGTGAGAAAATTTTTTATAACATTCATGTTATCAATTTCCATTTTTGTTGAGAGATGAAAGAGTTACAGGAGGTCCGGCTAGCTTGAGGAAGAAGATCAAGTACAGGGCTAGGAACGGTTTAATTCTTATGGATACCCCCTGGCCCATGCATTTTATTTATTTGTTTAATTTTCTTTTCTTTGTTTCATTAAATATTTTCTTTAATACATAAAATCATAAAAAATATAAACATGTTAAATTTTGCATTTTGTTTATTTTATTTTATTTTCACACAATAAATATTTTATTAAACTATATATTAATTATTTTCCCTAACTAAACTTGTAAATATAATATAATAGAATTAGGTTAACTATTTTTTTCTTTTTTTTTATTTCATACTTGTAAAATATTTATTTTTGATATATAAAAACTAAATATTTTCATAAGATATTGTTTATTATTTTTAATACAAAAATACATGAAAATAATACCTATAGAACTTTATTTTCTTTTAAATTAGAAATTAGGGTTAACTTTTATTTTCAAGAATTAATTTCTTTTTCTTAAGTTTATTAGACTTAATTCAAAACCCTTTTCACATAAAAAACAAAACAAAAATCCTTTTCTTGCATATTATGTATCCTTGCATATTTAAATTGTCTTGTACATTATTTATTCCATTATTTGTACAAATTCGATTCGGTTGTAATAGCTTAATTGGATTTACATTATTGCAAATCCCTATTCATAATTTGTATTCCCCCCTCTCATAAAAATGTTGTAATAGCGTAGTAATCTTTAAATTACGCAATTTACCGCTTTTATATACCATGCTAGTAATTAGGGTTTGTATGGCAAGATAAAAACAAATCAAATAGAAAATCCTAAATCTAAGACAAAATCAAGCATGAAAATAACATACTTGCACACAAGCATCCTTAGGGTTTCTCCACTTTGTTGCCTTATACAAAAATATCCATATTACGCATGCGAAGTATCTTGGCAAAATAAACAATTATAAGATCATAGTCCCTCGATGACGCTATTCTAAGTTGCCTTAAAAAATGATCTTGGTCCCTAAAAAATGCTAAGATACTTTGCAATATTTCTAATCATGGTTATACGATGACCCACGCCGTCCCGTTTACATCCAAAGATAGGGTGGCTTACCAAATCAATGGTAAGACAACAATGTCAAAGGAATAGAAAAAGAACAAGAAAGACATTTGAGTAGGTAGATTACTTCTAGTTACTTGCTCCATTTCAAAACAAATATCCTTGCTATTTTTCAAAACAAACACACACATTTAAAAACATCTCACAATCATTGAAAACATTTTCAAAAAGACAAACATCTTTGTATACATTCTTACGAACAAGAATTATTACAAAGATTGCCTAAATAATGGCCTCTTTTACAAAATACTTTCAAAACCACACAAAGCACAATTTCAAACAAAAGCAAGTGATTCAACAAGTAACTAAGAGTCCATGGAATACCATGGATGAAAAGGGTGCTAATACCTTCCCTTTTCATAATCTAACCCCAGAACTCAAGAAAACATCTCATAGGTCTTTCCTGTGCTTTTTCACCTTTCCTTTTGGATAAAAGAAAATTCGGTGGCGACTCTTGCTAAACCGCAACATTTGCGATAAAACGCAAAACCTCAAGTCAGTTCTCCCACCGTATCACACTGGGTAATGACAATTTTTCTTGTAGTTGATGATGTTGTGAATTAAATGATATTTGTTGGTGATTATTGAGCTGATGATATAATGAAGCGTTGAATGAATTAATGATGTGAAAGTGTGACTATAATATGAAATGTATGATGATATATGGATTTCCTGATAATTGTTGTTATAACTACTATATCTATTCCTCATATATTTTGTAATGATTTATGATTACTCACCCTTTCTGTTTATATGTTGTCTCCACGTGGATAATACACAGTGGCGGAGTCAGAAAAGTTATAAAGTCTGGGCAAAAAAATATAAAGACCGGAAATTAAGCCTGGAAAAAAATTTTAAAGGCCAAAAATTAAACCTTGACAACAAATTTAAAGACCTAAAATTCACATTGCATATAACCAAAAAAATTGTTTTTTCCTTTTTTTCTTTCAATTTTAGGCCTTTTCTTTTGTTTTTTTTCATTAAAAAAAATTGGAGCCTGGGCAGTTGCCTAGGGTGGCCATAAGGTGAAACTGCCTATGGTAACACACAGGTGTTCACGAATAGATCGTAGAAGCATGAGGATAGTTTTGGAGTTATTGTGTGTTTTCTGTTGAATAAAAAGGGTCTTACTATGATATGTAACATCAGGATTTTGAAAACGCTTGAGTTTTGAAGATTGTATTTGTTCAAAAATATATCTCACGAGTTTTGTTATTTGTTGAATTTATTTTGATTTTTACCTTGGATAAGACCAAAAGGTCTTTATGTTTTGATGAAATAAATGAAATGGTTGAGACTAAAATTCTGCTGCAATAACTAAATTTATGTGTTGATGTTATTAAAGAAATCGTTGATATAAAAGTTTTGAAAACCCGTGTTACGGAGCAAGATGTTTGATTAAGATGTTTTCATGAAGATGTGACACCCTCGTTGGTGCTTTGTGTTACTTTATTTATTAATTTATTCGTGAATTAATCTCGGGGTTTAAAAGCATATTACAACATGCTAATGCAATTAGACAAAGTGGTGCTTATGCTCCAAGGCAATTGAAAATTCATGATAGAAATTAGCATACTCATGATTTAGAGTTGACTGCAGTTGTGTTTGTGTTAAAAATTTGGAGGCATTATCTTTATGGTTCCAGATTTGAAGTGTTTAGTGACCAACATAGTTTGAAGCATCTATTTGATCAGAAGGAGTTGAATATGAGGCAACGAAGATGGATGGAATTTCTTAAACTATATGACTTTGAATTAAATTATTACTCTGGTAAAGTTGATGTTGTGGCCGATGCCTTAAGTCAGAAGTCTTTAAATATGTCTGCATTGATGGTTAGAGAGTTGGAACTTATTGAAAAATTCAGAGATTTAAGTTTGGTATGTGAAGTAACACAACAAAGTGTGATGTTGGGTATGTTGACAGTGAATAATGACTTTCTTGTTAGTATAAAAGAGGGTCATAAGTTGGATGTGAAATTGGTGGATCTAATCGTCGCGGGTAATCAGAATGAAGAAAGTGATTTTAGAATAGATAAGCATGGTGTGGTGAGATTCCGAGGTAGAATCTGTATACCTGATAACCCTGAGATGAAGAAGATGATCTTAGAAGAGGTCATAAGAGTAGCTTGAGTATCCATCCAGGAGCTTCAAGATGTATCAGGATTTGAAGAAGATATTTTGGTGGCCGAAATTGAAGCGTGATGTGATACAATTTGTGTATGCTAGTTTTACTTGTCATTGTGCCTTTAAAAACTATAATCTCTTCTTAACAACAAGAAAACAATAAACCTTATGTTGCACGAAGACTAATGTTTCAAAACACTAGCCATATGTTGGACGAAGACAAAATTTTCGACACTAGTGAAACATTGTTTCTCACGAGGAATCGAATTCGGTATTCCCCAAATGTCTTCCTTTACAGGAGCTCATTTACCCCTCGATCCCAATTACCTTGTTATCTTAATGTTTTTCCATTAGACAAATGTTGGTTTTTCCTCATCATCTGACTATTCTGTATCTTTGTCTCCCCATTTAATATATGCTTCCTTTTTCTTTTGATTCTTTGTTGGTCTTTGATTTTCTCTTTCAGTAGATGATAGTTTGGCCTGATGTGTCCTTTCTTTCCACTGTTGTAGGAGGTTGGAATTAATGCTTTTTCTTCTTCTTCTTCTTCTTCTTCTACTTCCTTTTTCTTGTTCTTCATAAATCTTTTATAATTTTTCACTATGAATGATATGTCATTCTCTGAGATATCTTCTCCTATTTTGTGTGTTAGACTTTTGGTTTTCTTGCTTCCATGTTCATCCATGGCCAATCACTTTAGCTTCATCTCATGTTCTTGTAATTTTACAAATAAAGTGTGTGTGTCCATAGTCTGAAAATTCTTTGATTCACAAATCATAGTGAATTTTGGTTTCCAATCATGATTCAAGCTTCTTATAATTTTTACGACAAGTTCTTCTTTTGAGAATTACTTCCCTAGAGATCTCATATGACTTGCGATATGAGTAAATCGTGTTTGCATTTGATTTATGTTCTCTTTAGGTTTTATTTTGAAAGGTTCATACTCATGGATTAATGTTGCACCAAACCTTGTCCTCTTCACCTCAATAGTACTTTCATGGGTGATTTGGAGGATGTTCGACATTTCTTTAGCAATTTTGCACTGAGAAACTCACAATAATTCATTGAGACATAGTGTGGTAGTGATGATATTTTTAGCTTTCAAACCACGTCGCACATTCCGTTTATCTTCTTTGGGGCCAATCCTTTTCAGATATTTACTACAACACGATCAACTGTGTGTATAGTAACAAATGGTCCATCTTTCACAATTTTCCAAATAACGCGATTCATTCCTTCTATGAATAATTTTATTTTCTCTTTCCACAACTCATACCCTTATCCACTAAAGGATGGGGGTTTGTTTAGTGAATAACTTGAAGTCATCCTTCTTCTTAAGACGATTAACCCTTAACATGAGTTAGACTCTGATGCCACTTGTTGAAAAAGTGACCTCAAGTACAAGAAGGGGGTGGGTTGTGGTTTTTTGAAAAGTGTGAATAATTTTTCCCTTTCTCGATTAAGATCGTGTTAGTAATGTTTTTTTAGTAGTAAAGCCTAGCGGAAGTAAATAAATTATGATGTAGAAATTCAAAGACAATAAGAATAAAAGGTTAGCCAAACGTTAGCCTAATAAAAGGTGTAGTTAAAACCATATAAAAGAAGAAGAAAAAACCATAAAAAATGTGATCTTTTAGCCCATAGAAAAAAACAATGATCTTTTTGTCCTAAGAAGCACTGATATAAATTCCATAAGAAAAAGAAAACAAGAACTTATTATATTGATACAAGAGAAGTAATTCTCCACACTTTTAACATAATACAAAAACACATGAAAAATACAATGGGTCTTATTTAATATTTAAAGGCTAATGCATATAGAGCTTATAGTCTTTGATAGATGACCCATAACACAAAAGATTTATTACTGACTAGATATAGACAGTTAGTCATCATTTGGCGAGGAGCTCTTCCAAGACAAGCTCTACTTTGAAAGGTTCATCCCCATTATTGGAGTCATTAGCGTTCCAGAAAAAAACACCGGGTAGTGATGAGGTTTGTTTGAGTTTTGTGCAGCCACCAATGAATATATCCCGTGTAATTTTAGTATTGATGTTGTCAAGCGGGTCAGTGCTAAATCCTGGAAGGACTTTACGAGGATTGTAGTCTTTTACTAAACTTTTATAGATGTCTACAAAAGCATTATATGTGGATACAGGATTTAGTTGATTGCTGAACTGATAATCAACCCAATTGATATTGTCTCTCGGTTACAAACCAACATCTCACTACAAACAAGTTATCCCGATTACAAATCAACATCTCACTACTTCTCCAGTAAGGGTAAGGCTGGTTTGATCTCCATGATCAAAAGTCATAAAAGAATTCATATCACTACTTCTCCAGTAAGGGTAAGGCTGATTTGATCTCCATGATCAAAAGGGTATAATCATTCATACATGTCATATTGGCTTAAACATTAAATTTCTTCATATATTGACTTTATTTGTATTTCATGATATATATAGTAATTTATTTAATGTGTTCATGAGATTCAACACTGCAGATTTAGACAGGATCACATGCAGGTTCATTAAGGAACGTTGAGGCCAAAACACAAATGGCCAAAACAGAACAGCTTACCCATGACATCAATACAAGGCGAGGCAGACATTCTGAGAAGGTTAAGGAACGTTGAGGCCAAAACACAAATGGTCAAAAGCCAAAACGCGAATGGCCAAAATAAAACAGTTTACACATGACGCCAACAGCTGTTTCACCCTAAAATCAGGCCAATTTCTCACCCTTTATTTTCTTTTTCTGTATTTTTCTTTGAGTAATTTATTTATTATTTTTACTAACAATTAATTAATTTTCTTTTTTATCAAAAATCACAAAAATATTTTTTACCCAATTAAATTTCAGAATTTTATTTTTTATTAATAAATATTAATTAATTTAATTAGGATAATAATTTTAGATAACTTTCATTTATTTTGTAAATATTTAAAATAAATTAGAATAAATAGGTTTTATGGCTAACTTAATTATTTTATTTCTTTCCTAAAATAACAAAAACTCCAAAAATATGTCATTTAATATTTTTCATTAATTAATTTATTTAATAATTAATTTAGCAGTTAATTTTAGAATTTGATTTCTTTTCTTAAAAAATAAATAAAAACAACAAAAACATTTTCTTTTTACTTAATTAGGATAGGAGGGTCAAAACCCTAGAACTCGCATTCGATTTAATTTCCCGCACGCGATCCATTTTATTCAATATTGTATTTGTTTCCGGAATGTAATAGATAATTAGGACTATCTTTATCGCTTTATTTATTTTCCGCATTTAAATTTCAAAGGGTTGCTTTTGGCGATGTAAATATCCGACGCCTTGTAATAGTTAGTTAAATTTCCGCAATTTAATTTCCGTAACTTATAAACTGCTAGATGTTTGATAATAGGGATGCATGACAAGATTGAACGTTTAAACCTAAAATCAATCTAGATCACCATTAACATGTACAAAGATAAAATTGACTGAAAACGACACACTCGCACATGCGCACTCTTAGGGTACAACCCACTTGGTTGCCTTCGTACGCGGTCATTGAGTATAGGAAGTTTTAGAGGTCGCCCTCTTGTCCAAAGATCATAGTTGCCTCGAAACGGTTGCCTCGGAAAAATGATCTAAGACATTAAGGTTACCGCTAAGGCGTCCTAGCATTGCTTTAGTGACTGCACGTCCCTAAAATCGAATTGACCCTTAAACTCCAACAACGAGGCTACCTACTCATTCATAGTGGAATAACCCTGTCTAAAGGAAGATAACATAGAACGATTCCTTTTTCGAGTAGGTAGATGGTTCTTAAGTACTTGCTCTTTCAAAACGAAACAAATTTTCACACTTACACTCCTTTTCAAAACCAAAACTCTTTTCGATCCCAAAAACACAAAGAAAAGCAAATTTTGAAAACACTTTGAGCAAGTACCTAAGAGCCCGTGGATAACCACGGATAGAAAGAGTGCTAACACTTTCCCTTTCTATAATCTACCCCCCGGACCCGAGAAACATCTCGAAAAAGGAATTTTTCTGTGCTTTTTTCCTTTCCTTGTTGGATAAAATAAAAGACGGTGGTGACTCTTGCTTCACTATGCCAAACAAGGGATTAGACAGCGCTTTTTTAGGCCTTTAACAGCGCTTAAAAGCGCTGCTAAAACCTCCGCTGCTAAAGGTATAGACAACGCTTTTAATGTGGAACTTTAGACAACACTTTTATCAAGCGTTGTCTATTCCCCCCCCCCTTTAACAGCGCTTTTCCTTTTCATTTTTTAATATTTTTTTTCAATCACTTTAGACAGCGCTTTTATGGAAAGCGCTGTCTATTACCCCCCCTTTAGCAGCGCTTTTCCTTATTATTTTTTTAATTTTTTTTTCAATCACTTTAGACAGCGCTTTCATGAAAAGCACTGTCTATCCCCCCCCCCCCCCTTTAGCAGTGCTTTTCGTTATTATTTTTTAATTTTTTTTTTCAATCACTTTAGACAGCGCTTTCATGAAAAGCGATGTCTATTCCCCCTCCTTTAGCAGCACTTTTTTATCCGTATTTAGTCTTGTGTATATATATTGAAATTGTATAATAAATATAAAACCTTGTGTGCTGTTGAGAAAACCGAAAATAGTTTGATAGGTTTTCCAAACCTGATTAAAGTGCCTCTTTTTGAATCGATGAACCATAAAATAAATAATATTAGGTGTTACAAGAGTAATAATCACATAAAATAGAAGTTAACTTGTAGTGAAGGGATGACATATAAACTGTAAGGTCATTTGACATCTCCAGACATGTGAGTGTATTTGTTGAAGTTGATATTTTGGGATGCAAAGTAACACATTAAATTCCAATATCCAATTACACTATAAATGATTTTTCTACAAAACTGATTATACAACAATTCAGCCTCTCGGGTGATTCTCATCAGGCTTGGTTTTTCATTTGTACCAACCAGCAAGGAAATACCTCAGCAAGAAACAGAAACCGCATGCAATACCCTGATAAAAAAAATATAGTAAAGAATAGTTCAACTAACAAATTAGTCATATTAATAAACCAAAATGGTAAAAAAATAAACAAACAAACGACATGGGAATCATCACCTGGAAAATAAGAAGATATACACAACGTGACTTCTCAGATTTCGGCCCTAAACTTCTTAAAAAGAAGTTAACAAGTGTTCCATCATTTGTTCCAGTCAGTAGTCCAGTGTTAGGGTCAAACCTGAATGAATTGGTGGATCACACATGAGGTTTCAACCAACAACAAGTACATGCAAGATGCATGAAATAAACACCTACCTCGGAACACAATGACGTGGACATGGAATGTAGCCAGAAAGTTGGAGGTAAATGCATTCTTTGTCAGACAATATATTTACAAGAGTTTTAACTTGTTAAAAAAGAGATTCTGTTAGAGTCAGACCTGTGGTAGTGACAAGAGAATGTTCAAAACTTGAGGCAGGAAGAAAATCAAGAGTGTTTCGCTGAAACAAAAAAATTAAATGAGCAATTATTGCTAGACAACGAATAATTCGAAGTAAATTAGTAATACAGGGTCATAAATCCCAGTGGAACAGTGTACCAATTTATATTGTTGTTTCTCTCTTGTTCATCTGCTTAAGGCTTACATTATAATGTTTAAAACAAAACTCAGAAAGTTACATTACTTCAAGGAAGCATTCTGTTTTGCAATACATGATTTATGAATATTTATGGAAGAAGGAAAAGATTGAAGAAATATGAGGGGTAACAAGAGTTTTCATGGGAATGCAAAATGGTTAATAAGATTATTTACAGTTCAACGTTCTTTTTGTTCATGGTTGAAGTGAAAAATCCAACAGTCCATTTTCTAAGCAGTGAGGTATCTTATCTATCATACAGAGAGAGAAGTGGTAGGCTTTCACATAAAAAGTACTTACTCTAAGTGAAATTAGAAAATTGATTCACAAGTTTTAACTCGATAAGCACTGAAAACAGACAAAAGTGAAAAGCTAAATTAATACTTTTGTCAGATAAAGCAAGGACATACCTAAAATGGCCTAAAATACCAACCACGGCCATAGTCATCCCAGCAAAGTATGTATACGTATCACCAACGAATACTGAAGAAGGATACCTAGAGAGAGAACAATAGTTGTTATCAAACTACTCCCAGTCATGTGAAAATAAGGTTTTCCACAAAATGATATAAACTATTAAATACCAATTGTAAGAAAGTAAAGCCAAAGAGGTAGCTAGCAGTGGCTACACTAAGTAAATGGAGAATGCATGTGCTAGCTTATATTCAGGATCCGTTGACGCTCCAATTTGCATAATATTGTGTATCAGAATCTGCAAATCCACATTTTAAATAATCTTTTATAACTAAAGTACAACATATTTACTCTTACAAGCTTTTCGACTTACAGCATATGTGATAACCACCGTCTGTCCAACTTCAAGGCCGTTTAATCTAGCATGTATATTGATCGAATTTGTGCAGAAAACGGCCAATAGCCCCATGTATAGTTTATATATCCATCCTGCATCATTAAAATAAAGTCGAGATAGTGAGATTTTAAAATAATTAGTACTTTTCCAGGTGTCATTTGCATAAAGGTATTGAAAGCTTACCAAGATCCAAAATCTCTATGCCAATGTGTGGTACAAGTGGTTTTGGTATAAATAGTTGTGTGTCCAGCATATGCCATTAACAAAGGAAGTGCAACAATTGATGGAAGTAGTAATTTTCTGTTCTTTTACATTGACATTAAATCAAAAAAGAAACTATTATAACATTAGTTGACACGAACAAACGGTGGAAGAAAATAATTAAAACTTTGTATACTCACACTCTCCAAGGGACATCAAGGACATCATCAACAAATCCAAGCAATGTCATGAAGCAGATGCATGCTAAAGCAACATTGTACTCAACAAGCCACTGTGAAATTATAGTTGCTGATATATTTAAATGCTCAGTGAAGATGTTAGTATTGTATTGAGCATGGCTTTAAATTGTAGTATATAGCTGCAATTGCAGGCAGAATATGAATAAATAACTTCGAGGCCTATGTGTAGGCATCAGGACCTCAACTTTGACAGACCAAATCGGCCGCATTTTGCGGCAATATAAAAGATTGCAGCATAACCATAACCGCAGTTTAAAATTATGGTAATGTGTAATCAGATCAACATACTCGTAAGTTACAATTGTAGACTTACATTTGAATCTACTGTGAAGTTGAAATACTGAAATAAGATTGTCACAACCAAGAAGACAATACCAACAACTATACCCAATGACTCAGGTCTGCATAGGAAAATGTACCCTAGTCAAGACATAGTGATCTATTGACAATACACAGGGATCTATTGGGTTCAAGTTGAATAATTGCAGAAACAAATAGACTTATAGTGAATGATAAAACAGAAAATATGTATAAACTAAAAGCAAATCCAACCAAAACGCAGAATTGATAAGGAAAACAAAATCCAGTAAAGACTCACACTTTAATATTGTATGATTATCATATATATTCAAAGTGATGAAACAAAATCAAGGATGAAGATATTTTACCTTATAGTGAAACTGGTTTTGTGAAACTTCTTCTTCACGAGGAGATGGTGGTAACGAATCCGAAGCGAGTTGGAGAAGAAGATGAACCACGTGCCTCGTATAACCGGAGAATCCGAAGCTTGCAACGATACAATGAATCACGAAGTGAGTTGGAGAAGAAGATGAACCACGGTTGGATGGTGAGGAGGGAGGAGACGAGTTAGACGAAGATGAACAGTTGCGTGTGTGGGGTTTCGTTTGTATAAAGTGGGGTTTCTGATAACCAATTTAGGGATTTAGAAACTATTTAATTACCTTAGACAGCGCTTCCAAGAAGCGCTGCTAAAGGTATTACCTTTAGCAGCGCTTTAGGCTTTAGCAGCGCTTTAGTGTAATGCCTTTAGCAGCGCTTCTTGAAAGCGTTGTCTAAGGTATACCCTTTATCACACCTTTAGCAGCGCTTTTAGTAAGCGTTGTCTAAGGTATACCCTTTAGCAACGCTTATTCTTATTTTTTTAATTTTTTTTTTATTGAAAACCTATAGCAGCGCTTACAGAAAGGAAGCGTTGTCTATGGTAAAGCCTTTAGCAGCGCTTTTAGTAAGCGTTGTCTAAGGTATACCCTTTAGCAGCGCTTATTCTTATTTTTTATTTTTTTTTTATTGAAAACCTATAGCAGCACTTAGGGAAAGGAAGCGTTGTTTATGGTAAGGACTTTAGCAGCGCTTTTAGTAAGCGTTGTCTAAGGTATACCTTTAGCAGCGCTTACTCTAATTTTTTTAATTTTTTTTTTCTGAAAACCTATAGCAGCGCTTAGGGCATAAGCGTTGTCTATGTGGCGCTGTCTAAATTCAATTTTGGCATAGTGCTTACCGCGAAATTTTGCAAAAACAAACGCAAAACGCAAACCAGCATTCCAAAAACAGTCAGTTCTCTCCCACCGTATCACATTGTGGATCCATCCAAAGTAGATGCAGTGCTACAATGAGAGGCTCCTATGTCTATTACATAGATTAGAAGATTTTTGGGCTTGGTTGGTTACTATCACATGTTTATTGAAGGATTTTCTAAGTTGTTACTTCCGTTGACCCAACTTACTTGTAAAGGTAAAGCGTTCATTTGGGACAATAGTTGTGAAGAGAATTTCAGTGAGCTGAAGAAGAGGGTGACTACGACTCTCGTATTGATTTTGCCAAATCCTAAAGAACCGTTTGTAGTGTATTGTGATACAAATTTAACGGTTTAGGTGGCGTGTGTAACACCCTAAAAATAATAGTTAATTATTTAAGTTGTTATTTGTGATTGTTTGTGAATTATTGTGATTTATATGATGCAATTGTGGTGTATTAGTGATACTATGTTATGGAGAAGTGTTAGATTAAGGTGACGATGAGAATTATTAGTTTTAATAATTAGTTTATAATTATTCAATATTTAAATAATTAGTTGGGATTAATTATATTTAATTATAATTATTTAAAATTATTCTATTAATTAAATAGGATAATAGGTGTAAAGATATTCAAGAAAAGGTGGTAATTTTATGAGGATTAGTGAGGGTAAGATGGGATTATCATAATAGGGGCCCAAGGGGTAAAAAGAAGAAAAAGAGAAGAATTAGAGTCAGTCTGTACGATTATGGAATGGAGAGAACATGAAGAAGAAGCTAGTGCACATAGAGGGAAAGAGAAGAGAACACCATATAACGAGAAGGAAGAAATCATCCGCTAGGAAATAACCAGGTAAGGGGGTGATCCTTATTATTATCACAGATATGGAGTTTAGGTATGTGTAGGATTATGTTTTGTTGTTTATGTCGATGGATAATAATATGATCAATTGGTGATGAATTTGATGAATTATGACGTGTAATTCTTGTGATTTGATACCCATATTGTGTATGAAAATGTGTTGTTGTTGTTGTTGCTTGATAAGGTGATAATTTTGGAGAATTTTGGATGTATTGGTATGAAAATCGCATTAAAATTTGGACTAAATTGAAGCAGGAATCTCAACGAGACTGTCGTTGGACGAGCCTCTTGCTCTACCAGGAAAAGCGATCTCTCCCTATCAACATCGGGAGAGAATTTGGCTATGAGGCTTAAAAAATGGCACGGTCCTGGTAAATAACTGAAACATTTTTGCTTCGTCAAGCGAGTGCTGAGCAAGGTCCCGCCGCCGGGCGAGCCTAATTTAAGTAGACTGCTTCGTCAGGCGAGCCTCATGCGAGAAGACTATTTGCAGATTTTGTTTTTCTGTTGTTTTGTATGGAATAAGATGAATAACATGATGTATTTTTCCATTATTATTCTATGATGAATTTATATGAATATGTGTTAATGAAACATGGTGTATGATTGTATGATATGTCGATTGTTGTATGTGTAACACCCTATTTTCCCCATCGGTAAATTAATAAAATCAGAGTGAATTAATTCAGAAAATAGAACATCCAGAATAGGATGCCACATTTTACAACATATCAAAAACCTTCTCTTTCATAATTAAGTTGATACATAACACATTTTTTGGATGAATCAATAACACTTTTAACCATAGTTCTCGATTTCATCTTTATTAACGCCTTATAAAAGAATTCAAGTTTGTCAACAAAATATCCTCAACCAGCATCAAGTAATGTTTAATCAAATAAATGGTAGTTTATAATATTCCAACATAATCATCAAAATAAAACAACGAGATAACTAAAATAAACAAGCGTTTATCCCCCAGTGTTACATATCAGAGCACTGACGCCTACCCAAAAATAAGAAGAGAAAACTCTTCTAGACTCCACAACTTGGACTGGTAGAATAGTCTAGAACTATAAGTGTATGTAAAAGATAGAAGAACCTTGAACTATCATGATACTAACTGTTGTACCCCAAAATTTTCCCTCTCATTTTTCCCATGATTTTCCCCTACATGGTTGGTCACAAACCTTTGCCTAAAGAAAAGGAAAATTCATGAGTGATGTTTCTAAGTTTCCTTTGATTGACATCCCTAAAGCGCCTATCTATTGGCACCTCCAAAATACCTTTTGATTGGCATCTGCATAGCGCTCTTTGATTGGCATGGACAAAGGTCCGTCAATTGGCCTGTTAACAAGGCCTTTCAATTGTCATTTTAACAATGTCTTTCGATTGGCATCCAAACAAAGGCATCTTCGATTGGCATTTTAACAAGCACCTTTCGATTGACATTCCAAAAGATCCTTCGACTAGCACTTCAGAGGGTCCTTCGACTGGAACTTCGTACTTTACCTCAATCAGAACATCAGAATGAAATTACCTTCGAATGGCATTTCATTGCAGAGTTGGTCTTAATCTAAGATGCTCTGATGAAGGAAATTTTGAATACTTCGAATCATAACTTAGACTTATCACAAGGCCAAGATCTGGTCGAAGTTTCCTAATAGGGAATTTTTCTTCAAAAAGGACAAGAAATCGAAACAAAGGGTGGTTTAATCGAACAAGCCCTAGTATTGAAGCTGGCACAATTCAACTCAGAACCATTAAGTAGAACAAGGTTCTACTAAGGAAAGTTTTGATTGGCTGAAATGGGACTTTGAAGCTAGCAAAGTAATGTAGATTCGAAGAAATGAAGTAGGCTGGCATGACTAAGCAAAAAAACATATCCTAACCTTTCCAGGTCCACCCCAAGTTCAAAATGGCATGTTGTCCTTGCAAATGTGCAGTCGAAGCAGAAGGAGTCTCAATCGAAGGGGCTGTGACATCGAAGCTTGATTAATTCGAAGTGGAGTTTAGAGCTATCGAAGAGAGTGGATTAGAAGGGAAGTAGATCTACAAAGGGCACGTCAGCTAGCGATTTTCATCATGTTGGAGGCCCAAACAGCTCATAACAGGCTGGCAGTAACGCATAAAAGCATATTGGCACGTCATTGAATCAAATATAGCAAGTCTTTATGAAGAAATCAAATCAAATCTCTTCATCATAATGGGCCAAGATTTGATACACAAATGTTGACCTAAATTCCTTTGTCTATATAAACCTCATACTCACAAAGAAAAAAGGACGAAAAAACACACGGAGGTTGCCTTAGCGTTGGTGAGGAAGAGGTGTTGCAGCGAAAAGGACCTGGGTTCGATACCCAGGTCATATATTTTGTGTTTCTAACAAAATTCCTTGCAGAATTCTAGATCGGAGGATGTTTTATCCAGATCGAATGCCCCATACGTGCAGTCTCGTAGGCACCTTCAATCAGCCCCTTGGATCGAAGGGCAACCCAAGCTCCTTCGAATCCCAGGTCCCCCAAAACTTTAATATATTTTGTTTTCAGGTAATCCCACGCAGCGTGCAAGAACGTGGTCCACCATATGCCTCAAGTACCCATGCGCCAGGTGGTTCCAGATCCAGATCCAGTGGTCTAGGATGAGGTTCACCATGAACCTTGGTCAACAAGCGCCCAGGTAATCTGAAAGTCAACACAGGCTGGAGTACGTTTGGGCCTGGGAATTACCATTCAAACACCAAGTTTAAGCCCAACACCCCCCCCCCCCCCCCCTTGGTCTATTCTTTTTGTTTCCTATATTTCTTTTATTTAATTTGTTTTATTATTTTTGTTAATTAACCAACCAATAATTTCTCTCAAAAAATCAGAAAACAATAAAAAATATTTTTATTATTTATTAATTTCACTATTTTCTTTTTGTAAATAAACCATTAATTAATTTATTTAGTTTAAATAGGTTTAATGACAATATATTTTGCAATAAATTAAAAATTGATTTAGAATTAGGGTTTTGATATATTTTTACCTTTCTAATTTTATTTCCTTAATTAAAATAAAACTCAAAAATATTTTCTTTTTCATTAATTAATTCCATTATTAATTCAGACTTAATTCTTAATTCAAAAAAAGACCAAAAATATGCTTTATTTAATGAAAAAAGGGGTCAAAACCCTAGGACGCTCTGATTCAATTTTTCTCGCGCGAATTACCTTTGATCCATATATTGTAATTTCTCCAAGGATGTAATAGTTTTAATTTAGGATTTTATTTGTCGCTTTTATTTACTTTTTCGCATTTAATTTTTAAGGGTTTGTTTTTGGCGATGTAAATACCCGACGCCTTGTAATAGCTTAGCTTTATTTTCAGCAATTTATTTTCCGCAACCATTAACTGCTAGATGTTTGATAAATAGGCTATGCATGACAAGATTAATCTTTAATTTAAAATCAACAGTAGCTCACCATAACATGTACGAAGATAATATATCTGAAAAACAATACACTCGCACATGCCACTCTTAGGGTACACCTCACTTGGTTGCCTCGAACGTGGTCATTGAGTATAGGATGTTTTAGAGGTCGCCCTCTTGTCCAAAGATCATAAGTTGCCTCGAAAAGGTTACCTCGGATAAAATGATCTAAGATATTAGGGTTACCGCTAAGGCGTCCTAACATTGCTTTAGTGACCACACGTCCCTTAATCGAATTGACCCGAAAACTCCAACGACGGTGCTACCTACTCCTCAATAGAGGTATGGCATTGTCTAAAGGACACTTGTATAGTTTAATTCCTTTTTGAGTAGGTAGAGGTTCTTAAGTACTTGCTCCTTTTAAAACAAAACAAAACTTTTCGCACTTACACCCCTTTCGAAACAAAAAACTTCTTTCAAACCCACAAACACGAAGAAAAGAAAATTTTTGAAAACATAGTGAGCAAGTACCTAAGAGCCCGTGGATAACCAAGGATAGAAAGGGTGCTAATACCTTCCCTTTCTATAATCTACCTCCCGAACCCGAGAAACATCTCAAAAAGGAATTTTTCTGTGCTTTTGTCCTTTCCTTGTTGGATGAAATAAAAGACGGTGGCGACTCTTGCTTACCGCGACATTTTGCGAAAACAAATGCAAACGCGAACCAGCATTCCAAAACAGTCAGTTCTCATTCCCACCGATCACAGAACTGGCGACTCTGGTGGGGAATCTATAAAAATGAGGTGTACCTTAGGATTAGATCACTTTTGTTTTCAATTGTATGCTTTGTATGCTTTAATTTTGTGGGCTTGTATCGGAGTTCTATAGATCCTAACCCGGATCTGGGGATACCCTTTAGGTAAGTAGCAATAAACTGTGAGGGATATGTCCGGCGTAGACCGACACGGATGAAGCAGTAGCTACGTTGGTGTGGTACCTTAGTCTGTACCGATATCCCTTGTGTTGGAACGAGGAGAATATGGGTCTTCTAAGGAGTCATTAAGAACCAATTGACCTTAGAACCTTAAATTGACCAACTTGGCCATAGAACAGTAGTAGTATGCTACACTCATTGAGACTAAACTCTCGCGATGATTCCGGCCGCAAGAAAAGGTTTCTAAACTGGAATTATGACCGATTGAGGGTAGTAAGTGATATTGAGATCCTCTAGAACCCGGTTACTATTTTTTAGGATAGGTCTTAACCAACTGAAACTGAAAGAGGGTAGTACCTAAACTCCATGCTAGCCTGAAATCTAAGGGATCTTTGTGTTACTTGTGTGCTTTCAACTTGAACTACTTGCACATGTTTGTTATCTAATAACTTGAGTTCCTTGCAGGTTTTGTTTACATTCCTTATCCAATACCTTGGATTTCTTGCCGGATTTACTTGTTTACATTACCTCACACTTTTGCTTAAACGCATATCATACACATCATAACATCATGCCTTAACATTTCCTTAACCATTTCAAGGATCTCAAGGGCTTGTGATGCAGGTTATGGTAAATCAAATGTCCAGCAAGGGGCAAAGGGGATTTATTTTACTCTAGCCAAGGTTGTCTAGAAATCAAAACACGATAACTTGAGTCAAGGGCTATGACCCACTCGATATGGTGAGCTTGACTCTTGAAGAAGGACTCTTAACGACATGAAGTTCCTTCAATCAAAGCTACAAGATTCAAATTCTAACAGTTTCTTGTTTACCCCGCGAGATCCTTGAAAACATTGCATACATATATCATACATATCATTGCATAGCAGGTCTTCCAGTACAGGTCTCTCATGTTCTCGCTGTTTATTTCAGCAATGGCTCTCCAACAAGACAACCAAGATCTTCATACTCGAGAAGCTCAGTTCAGGGACATATTCCTAAACCTATCCAAGGGGCAGGAAGAGGTGAAAACAATCCTCGTTGGGAACTTGGTCAAGAAAATTCCTGAAGACAATAAGGACGAACGACAGGAACAACTGCAAGCTGAGTTCAATGCCATGAAAACCCAGATGCTGGGGCAGATGGCTCTTATCCAAGGCTTAGCTCGGGAACAAGAAGAGTTGAGAACCATTATCAACCAGCTTCATCAAGACAGATACAACAACATGAAGCAAACAGCCAAGGCCGGGGACCAAGTCATTAATCAACTTCTGAGAAGTCAAAGGTTTGGTTTGATGAAGAATAGACCTCTCCAAGTTGCTACTACCTCAAAGATCCAACAACAACCTCGCCAAAAACAACAGGTTAATCAGAGTAAATCGGATATCCCCAAGAGGCAGTTTACCAAGCTCAACATGCCGCTGTCCCAAGCTTTGCAACATCTGTTTAGATTGAATCTGGTGACGTTGGTAGGACCTCATCCGAATCCTAAGACTTCTTCACCCAACTACAATCCTGATGCAAGGCGTGCATACCATTCTAACAGCCCAGGGCATGATATTGACGACTGTTGGAAGTTGAAGTACAAAATTCAAAACCTGATTGATGAAGGAGCATTGGAATTCACACAAGATGGTCAGGCTGAGTTCTTCCACCATCCCTCCAAGGTTCACCATTTGAAGTGACAAGTACTGAGACGAGAAGACTTTTTGCTCATTAGAATTTTCAAGTTGTAATTTTCTTCTTATTGTTCGAACATTTATTCATGTCAAACTTTGTTACTTTATCAATGCATTGCATATGTCTGTTTTGAATCAGTTCATTCGTATTCACTATATTCAAATTCCTTTCATTTTTGTGATGTTTAACTCTCGATTAAAAAATTCTAAGCCTTTTGAGGGAGGATGACAAAAATGATATCAAAATCTCTACAGTATGCTTTTAAACAGACCCCGCTGACGATGTACAGGCATTGTTTCAAATCCTAAACAGTGGAGTTATAAGGAAGATAATCCCTAGTCAACCTCTTTGAGCCAAAGAAGTTGGAGTTTTTCTTTTCACAAATTAAAACCCTTAATTATAACCCGGGGCAGGGTAATTTTCTCAGTTGATCCAGGTGCACAATGAATGGCATCAAAGAAGTCCTTCCGAAATAAAAGACGGTGATGGTTCCGTATAATGGTAAGGAAAGACAGTCATTACCTTTCGAAATAAAAGCCCACTAAGTCAAAACCTATGAAGGAGACTTACAAAAAAAAAAGGGGGCATCCCGCTGACTGTAATCACAAAAGAAACAGTTCAGGCAAAACGACAAGGATAACGAAATAAAAAAGAAAGAGGTCCTACAAACTCTCATAAAAATGGATGTCTGTTCAAAATAAACTGTCAGTATCTGAACCATCACTGGAATATCAGAGCAAAGACTCAAAACGGGGTCTAAATGCACAATTAGCTGAGTTTAGGATCGAAGAACATCACGAAGAACGGGTGGATACAAATAAAATCTGAGCCTTTATCCTTTGTTTCTTGAACCGTGAACCAGGCCACGTTATAACCATTAAAAATCATAGCTGAAGCATGGGTTAGTTCGAAAGCATACTGTTACAAAAGGTATCCTGACTCCTGTAGGGCTCGCTGTAAAATCCTGAGTTGACATCACATTTTACAAAAATTCGCTTGTTTTGTTGAAAACTGCATTTCAAAAACTTCAAGACAGACATAAGATTTGCATTCTTAAAATAACATTGTTTGCATATGACTATTTGTTCAACAGCAGAGAAATTTGCACGACGAATATCTAGTGAACAAAAACCTTTTCAAAAAAAAGGGTCACCTCAAGTGGAAAAAACACTACCAACCAAGGGGCACGGAATGAGCATTGTCTATCATCTGGGGCAGTCAAGTCAAGATTCAAGGAGTCTCTCAAAGATGCCAAATAGCCAGGGGAAGATCTCCATCTGAATCACTTGGGGCATTGGACATGAATTCCGGCAACGAATTTTGTATGATCAAACGAACATCTTCTGGTAGTATGGAAACACAACACTACCGACAATGACAACTCCCTACACCCTAAGAGTGTGGACATAGTCAGAAAATACTGCGCATGAACAAAGACCCTCTAGGTTGACAGGCCTAGGCAAAAATAAGGGCATCCTGACGAACCAAAAGGGTTCGAGCAAAAATTAGGGATAAAAACAAAAAAGATTTGTACACCTGGCAAGTCGAAAACCTGAAAAGGCGGCTTGGGCAAGAAAGGGTATCCCGATGGACTGAAAATCTGAAAAGAAAGTCCAGGAAAAATTTAGGGATTAAAGCGTACAACTATGTCCCGTCATCTAGTCACTTGCCTACCAGAAAAAGATTTGTCATTTCAATCGGCAATTACCAAGCACCTCATAGGTTGGAATAATACTCGATCCACAAGGCCTCCGCAGGCACCTTCTCCCGCAGATACAGGGGCAGAAAAGTCTCGATGCAAAGTCATTGCCATATCCTCATTCCGCGTCCCAGTAATATCTACACTCCCCACAGAGTAAGAAAAGGACAGTGGTGTTAATTCTCCGCAGCTGAGGCTCGCAACCACGAATGGGTCAGTAAGATTCTCCCCAAGCAGAGTTTATCTATCACCAGCACTGGAAGATTATCCCCAGTAGAGTCTAAAAGATTATCCCCAGTGAAGTCGCCATTGGAAAATCATCCCCAGCGAAGTTCATTCCTTTCACAGACAGAAATTCAATCCCTAATAGGGTTCACTGTCACCAGCAACAGTAATTCATCCCCAGCTGAGTTTTATTTCTCTAAATCATCAGATCTTCCAGCAGATTATGTCCTCCCCACAGAGACACTTCCTCGTCAGCTTATTCCCCATCAGAGTTATCCTGTACTGCAGGTTTATTCTCACAATCATCTTCATCCCCAACGGAAACAAAGAATTCAACTCTTTTTGTCCAGCAGCTACCCGGGATTTATTTTCCCCAGCTAAAAACATCACATCTTCATACATCATGACATGCATACGCATCATACAACACAAATCTCATTTATTTTGAGAACATCATTGCCTGATGCATATCATGCATTACATACGGCAAACTTTTACCTTTCAGGAAAGATACAATAAAATTCTCACAAAATTCAAGCTATGCAGCCTTACTTTGGTTTCTTCCCGGTTCAGATGCAGTTTTACCTAAACTCTTCATGAAACAGCCTTACCTAGGTTCCTTCTCAGTTCAGATGTAGTTTCACCTAGACTCATCCTGGAGCAACCTTACCTAGGTTCCTTCTCTTTCTTGATGTAGTTTTACCTAGACTCATCCTGGAGCAACCTTACCTAGGTTCCTTATCTTTCCCGATGTAGTTTTACCTAGACTCATCCTGGAGCAACCTTACCCAGGTTCCTTCTCTTTCTCGATGTAGTTTCACCTAGACTCATCCTGGAGCAACCTTGCCTAGGTTCCTTCTCTTTCCTGATGTAGTTTTACCTAGACTCATCCTGGAGCAACCTTACATAGGTTCCTTCTCTTTCCCGATGTAGTTTTACCTAGACTCATCCTGGAGCAACCTTACCTAGGTTCCTTCTCTTTCCCGATGTAGTTTTACCTAGACTCATCCTGGAGCAACCTTACCTAGGTTCCTTCTCTTTCTCGATGTAGTTTTACCTAGACTCATCCTGGAGCAACCTTACCTAGGTTCCTTCTCTTTCCTGATGTAGTTTTACCTAGACTCATCCTGGAGAAACCTTACCTAGGTTCCTTCTCTTTCCCGATGTAGTTTCACCTAGACTCATCCTGGAGCAACCTTATCTAGGTTCCTTCTCTTTCCCGATGTAGTTTTACCTAGACTTATCCTGGAGCAACCTTACCTAGGTTCCTTCTCTTTCTAGATGTAGTTTCACCTAGACTTATCCTGGAGCAACCTTACCTAGGTTCCTTCTCAATTCAGATGTAGTTTCACCTAGACTCATATTGGAGCAACCTTACCTAGGTTCCTTCTCTTTCCCTATGTATTTTCACCTAGACACATCCTGGAGAAACCTTACTTAGGTTCCTTCTCTTTCCCAATATAGTTTTACCCAAACTCCTCACAAAGCAACCTTACCCAGGTTCCTTCTCGGTTCAGATGTAGTTTTACCCAAACTCCTCACAAAGCAACCTTATCCAGGTTCCTTCTCGGTTCAGATGTAGTTTTATCCAAACTCCTCGCGAAGCAACCTTACCCAGGTTCCTTCTCATAACCTTACTGTTGTACCCCAAAATTTTCCCTCCCATAATCTTCAAAGTTTTGCCAAGCATCACCTCAAATTGCTCAAATCTTCTCAAGGCTACACAGTCAACCATCCTCCTAAGCCAGTCAAATTAGGGTTTTGGTTCTTGCAAGGAAGTTGAGGTTCTCAAGGGCTCAATCAAGTCCCATATGCTCATACACATTGTCAAGCACCTACATGTCAAGTTTCAAGGCTCACAAGGTCAAGTTGCACAGTCAAAAACCCTAATTGCTCAACAGTCAACTGCAGGGGCAAAATAGTCATTTGGCAGTCAAAAGTCAAAATTTTTGGTCAACATCTTATTTTGAAGCCACAATCATCATTTGGTCAAGTCGTGGCCATGATTTCACAAGAATGGCTCAAAAATTATCAAGATGCAAAAGTTTCTATTTTTGGACAGTTGAAAAGTCAACTGTAACTTGACCAAGGCATAACTTTTTCATGGTTCATCAGAAAAATCCCATCCAATGCTTTTTTTGTAGGGGAGGACATTTCCTATAACTCATCTTCACATTCCAAGTCCAAGAAATGCTCTCACAAAAAGTTATCAATTTCAACATTATAGGTCATTTTCAAAAGTCAACAAAAAGGGACTTTAAGTCAAAGACCATAACTTGAGATTGGTAAATCAAAATGACATGGGACCAAAGGCATTGGTTAGAGGACTTCAAGACCTTTCCAAAATGTCCAAGAACATGTTCATAGCTTCAAAATTGAGCAAGATATGCATTGGAGAAATTGGGAAATTTTTGTGAAATGGCCAAAGTCAATTATCCTTGAAACTTCATTTTTGACAAAAGGGACCCACTTTTTCCACTTGATTCAGCTTGGCCATGCCTCCCAAGTGTCCCACAATTTATTTCAAAATTTAAAATTAATTTTTTCATTTTTATTTAATTTTATTTGATTTAATTCATTTTAAATCTTTAAACTTCAATTGAAAATAAAAAAAAATTAATTAAGGGATATATTTTGTATTTAAATGCTTTGATACACCATCATTCACCTTCCAAATTCATGCAAGGGCCTATTCCAAGCAAGAATTCAAATTTTGACACAAAAGGCAAGTTGTTTCAATATTGGTTATGGCAAAATCAAAAGCATAATGGCAAGGCTTCAAGGCTCTTAATTCTGATTGATATTCATTACATAATACATGTGCAAGCTTACACAATAGAATTCACGACCTAGAGGCACTCCAAACGGCCAAACACATTTCAAACTTTCAAGAGAAAAAAGCAAATATGAACACCACCTTGCAACACATTTCAAGCCTCCATTTCAATCCAAACACATTCCTTGCATTGCCAGGAATCTTTAGCAATCAAAATCAAGCGCAATCACTCAAAGAATCATCCCCACGAAGTCACACAGTTTGTCCAAACTTTGAAAATCGAAACTCCATTTTTTCATCTCTTTAATTCATTTTGATCATGTTTATACACTGCTGACGTTATTACCAAGCTTTCCATGTGTTTTAATTTGAGAATGGTGCTTTAAATCGCAAATCACCATGGGAGATTTCTAGGTTTTTCAGAGCTTCAAATTGGGGATTTCACCATACTGTAAAATTGGAACCCCAAACAAGCATGGTTGAGATCAGCTGGACAAGACAGTTTAAATGGACCCATCGCGCCTAATTTATGCTTCACGAGGAGCTAATCGCTATTATCAAAATACCTGTATTTTGTGGGGGTTTAAAACCCCCGCTATGTGTGTTTACATTTGCAGAAAAGGTAGAAGACGACATGCGTGGCAAGCAGTGAGTGGCAGATTCAAACGTGGCGCGCTTTTTTCTTATTTCCAGCGTACAACACATTTGTTTTATTTAATATTTCTTTTCTATTTCACTTACAAACGCGCATAGTTGGTCCAGTGGTTGGAAATGTGTCTTGTAAACTTTGGGACCTGGGTTCGATTCCCAGGTCCCCTTATAATTTCCACATTATTTTTCCATTGGCTTTCCTGTGCAGCACCCCAAGAAAGGCTCATCATAAACCTCATAGATCCAACAAGCCAGGTGTCATAAAGGCAGATCCAAAGGACAAAAAGCAAAGAACACCATGGTCTGGAGTCAACGCACGTGTAGACAACCAAAAAAGTCAAGCATGCCTTGTTCAAATGGGCCAGAATCTCAGTCCAACACCCCCCATTTCAGTCCACACCCCTTGTGTTTTTACTCTTCTTTTTTTATTTTATTTTGACATTTTCTTCTTTTTTTATTTTACTTGCTTTATTTTATTTATTTATTATTAACAAATTAACTTAATTAACATATTTTCATAAAAATAAAATAAAAAAATAGAATTACATCATTATTATTATTATTATTTTATTTTGTAAATAAATATTAACCAAAATAGTTTAATTAGGCAAGTTTAATTCCTTTTCTTAAATAATTAAAATAAATCTAGAATTAGGTAAAAGTTAACTTTTAATTTTATTCCATTTCTTTTATTTCATAAAAAACAAAAAAATATTTTCTTTTTATTAAATTAATTAATTAGTCATTAATTAGCTTTAATTTCATTTTAATTACAAAAAAGCCAAAAAAAAATCAATTTCTTTTCTAAAAAAAAGGGTCAACACCCTTAGACATTCCCGATTAATTTATTCGCGCGCATTTACTTTATTTGATTATTATGCAATTGCCTTCAAGAATGTAATAGTTAAATAGGTTTATCGCTTTATTTAATTTCCATACTTATTTACCAAAAAACGGGTCTTTGTAATTTTTGGCGATGTATAGAATCGCGCCTTGTAATAGCATAGGATTTATGTTTCCGCAATTTACTTTCCGCACCCCCTTAACTGCTAAATTTGCATGAAAGAATGTATGTAAATAAAAACAACTCGTAGCTCACTAATTACAAAGACAAACATTAACTGAACACAACACACAATACACACACCACTTCTAGGGTACGCCTCACTCGTTGCCTTCGAAACGTGGTCATCAAGTATAGGACGTCTTAGAGGTCACCCTTAGTCCAAAGATCCAGTTGCCTCGAAACGGTTGCCTCGGATTAAAAAGGATCTAGGACATTAGGGTTACTTCTAAGGTCTCCTACCGTTGCTTCGGTGACCACACTGTCCCGATAATCGAATTGATCCGAACACCTCCAATGATGGTGCTACCTACCTCTCAATGGTGGGATAGCACTATCTAAAAGACAATTACACGGTTTAATTCCTTAGGGTAGGTAGATGACTCATAGATACTTGCTCTTTTCAAAAACAAACAAAATACTTTTCACACCTTACACTTTCAAAAGTTTTCAAAACAAATTTTTCAAACACTCTTGGGGACAGATACAAGAGTTATTCAGAAATTTTTCAAAGAAACTTTTTCAAGCCCACTCACATTTTGAAAACATAAGAGCAAGTACCTAAGAGCCCGTGGATAACCACGGATAGAAAGGGTGCTAACACCTTCCCTTTCTATAAATCTACCTCCCGAACCGAGAAACATTCTCAATAAGGAATTTTGCTGTGCTTTTGTCCTTTCCATGTTGGAGAACATAAAAGACGGTGGAGACTCTTGCTTACCGCGACATTTCGCGAAACCAGCTAAAAAACAGTGAGTTCTATTTCCACCGATCATAGAACTGGCGACTCTGCTGGGGACTATTTTAAAGTGAGGTGTACCTTAGGATTAGATAACACTTATGTTTTCAATTGCTTTGCCTTGTTTGCTTTATTATTTGTGGGTTTTGTCTTGGAGCTTCATAGATCCTAACCCGGATCTGGGGATACCCTGTTTTAGGTAGCATATGCTGTGAGGGACCTGTCCGGCGTAGACCGACACGGGTGAAGCAGTGGCTACGTTGGTGTGGCGCCTTGGTCTGTATCGATATCCCTTGTGTCGCAAAGAGGAGAATATGGGTCTTCTGAGGAGTCATTAAGCACAAACCGACCTTAGAACCTTAAATGACCCAACTTGGCCAATAGAACAGTAGTAGTATGCTACACCCATTGAGGCTAAACTCTCGCGATGGTTCTGGCCGCAAGAAAAGATTGCAATGCTGGAGTTATGACCGATTGAGGGTAGTCAGTGATATTGGGATCCTCTAGAACCCGGTTACTTCTGATAGGACAGGTTTTGAGCCCACCAACTTCAAGAGGGTAGTACCCCAAACTTCATGTTGGCCTAAACTCTAAGGGCTCTGTGTGACTTGTGTGCCTTCAAACTTGAATTACTTGCATACTTGTTATCTAACAACACGAGTTCCTTGCAGGTTTTGGGACTCATTACAGGGTTTACCTACATTACTCCATGCATAGCATAACATCATACCATTGCATGCATCCTTCATAAGGACTAATCCATTTCAAGGATCTCAAGGGTCTGTGATGCAGGTCATGATGAGCCAAATGTCTAGCAAGGGGCAAAGGGGATTTATTTTCCTCTAGCCAAGGTTGTCAGGGGCTATGACCCACTCGATATGGTGAGCCTTGACCCTTGAAGAAGGACTCTCAACAACATGAAGTTCCTTCAATCAAGCTGCCAGAGTCTAACAAGTTTCTCTGTTTACCCCGCGAGATTCTTGAAAACATTGCATACATATCTCATATCATTGCATAACAGGTACCCTTCTTTATAGGTCACTTACCTTCTTCGCTGTTTATTTCAGCAACCATCATGTCTGCCGAACCTTCCGCTGAACAAGCTATCAAGGCCCTCCAGGCCCAGAATGCCCAATTTCAGGAGATGGTCATGAACTTGGCCCAAGGACAACAAGAGCTGAAGGCTTTGCTCCTGAAGAAGAAGAAGAAGAGGACCGTCCTGTTCAGCAATGGACGAAGGCTTGGGAATACCCTACAGAATGAAGCTGAGAGAACTACTCCATCTGTTGGGGAAGGTAGTCACCAAGGGAGAGAGGTTCCTAGTCCTGTGGTCTCTGACACCGAGACGGATTACAATGATGAGCAGTACCCTCCTGCTGAGGACAGGTACAAACAGCTGGAGGACCGATTGAACGCTATGGATATCCAACGTGTGCCTGGGTTGGACTTTGGAGACATAGGTCTATCCTCTGGGGTGGTGATCCCGCACAAGTTCAAGGCACCTGCCTTTGCAAAATACGACGGGGCTTCCTGTCCTAAGTTGCACCTCCGTTCGTACGCAAGGAAGATCCAGCCCTACACAGCAGACAAGAATCTATGGATCCATTTCTTCCAGGAAAGTCTTTCAGGGACTCAACTCGAATGGTTCTATCAGCTGGATGGAACCAGTATTCGTAACTAGGAGGACTTGGCAACTGCTTTTTATAAGCAGTATCAGTATAATGCCGACCTCGCTCCTACGCGTACCCAACTCCAGGGTATGTCACTGGGGACGGGTGAAGGTTTCAAGGAGTACGCCCAAAAGTGGAGAGACCTTACTGGAAGGGTGCAACCACCTCTGACTGACCGGGAACTCGTTGACATGTTCTTGGGGACCCTGTCTGGTCCTTTCTTCAACCATCTGATTGGAAATTCTTCTGCTGGGTTTACAGATCTGATCTTAACTGGTGAGAGGATAGAAGTTGGTATCAAGGCTGGGAAGATTCACGGAGTTGCACCTTCTGATACTCACAAAAAGCCTTACACGGGGAAGAAAGAGTCCAATGCTGCGTACAGCCAGAAGAGTCATCATGATCAACATGTAGGGGCAACCCAGATCTCTAATCCTAGGCCTGCTCAACAAGGACAGGGGCAGCAACGTAAGGAGGTTGCACCCAAGAGACAGTTCACTAAGATCAACATGTCACTGGATCAAGCGCTACAGCAAATGTTGAAGGCAGGGCTGATTACCTTAAGGGCTCCTCTCCGGAATCCAAACACTTCTGCTCCTAACTATTATCCCAACGATAGGTGCGCATACCATTCTGATAGGCCGGGGCATACTACGGACAACTGCTGGCCTCTGAAGAACAAGATTCAAGACATGATTGATGCCGGAGAGATTCAGTTTGAAGCACCAGAGACTCCAAACATAATCACTGCTCCTTTGCCCAATCATTGAAGGCTTTTGTTTATTTGAATTTCAGAGCTGTATTTTTCTTTGCTTATACAAACAATTAATGTCATAGCAAACTCTTTTATTTCATTAATGCACTACATATGTCTGTTTTTGAATTAATCCAATTATTTTCACTATATTCAAATTGCTTTCATTTTTTGTGATGATGAACGCTCGGTTAATAATTCTAAGCCTCTTGAGGGAGGATGACGAAAACGATACCACGATCTACCGTATGCTTTTGAACAGACCCCGCTGATGAGGTACAGGCATTGTTTCAATTCCTAAACACTGGAGTTATAAGGAAGATAATCCCTCGTTAACCCCTTTGAGCCAAAGAAGTAGGAGTTTAATTTTCGAAAATTAAAACCCTTAATCATAACCTGGGGCAGGGTAGTTCTCTCAGTTGATCCAAGTGCACCACGAGTGGCACCAAAAAAGTCCTTACAAAACAAAAGACAGTGATGGTCCTGAATAATCATAAAGACAGGCAGTCATTATCTTTCAAAATAAAAGCCCAATAAGTCAAAACCTATGAAGGAGACTTACAAAACTGGGGCATCCCGCTGACTGTAATCACAAAAGAAACAGTTCAGGCAAAAAAAAACAGGGATAAACAAAATCAAAAAAAAGAAAGAGGTCCTACTAACCCTCAACAAGAAAGAAATGACTGCCTATTCAAAATAAACGTTCAGTATCTGAACCATCACTGGTATATCATAGCAAAGATTCAAACAAGGTCTGACGCACGATCAACTGAGTTTAGGTTCGAAGAACATCACGAAGAGCGGGTGGGTACAAATAAAATTTGAGCCTTTATCCTTTGTTTCTTAAACCGTGAACCAGGCCACGCTACAACCCTTAAAAGTCCTAGCTGAAGCATGGGTTAATTCGAAAGCATATTGTTACAAAGGTATCCTGACTCCTTAAGGATCGCTGTAAAATCTTGAGTTGACATCACATTTTACAAAATTTGCTTGCTTTACTGAAAAAAATGCATTTTCAAAAACTCCAAGACAGACATAAGTTTTGCATTCTTAAAATAACATTGTTTGCATGTGACTATTTGTTTGAACAACATACAAATTCGCACGAAGAATATCTAGTGAACAAAAGCACCTCCAATCAAGGGGCATGGCATGATCAGTGTCCATCATCTGGGGAAGTCCAGTCAAGATTCGGAGAATCTCTCAAAAGGCCAACCAGCTTGGGGCAAATCTCCATCTGGATCACTTGGGGCATTGGATGATCAAACGAAGATCTTCTGGTGGTACAGCGACACAACGCTACTGACGGTGACAACTCCTTACATCCTGAGAGCATGGACATAGTCGAAAAAATACTACGCACAATCAAAGACCCGCTAGGTTGACACACCTAGGCAAAAATAAGGGCTTCCCGGCGAACCAAAAGGGTTCGGGCAAAAATAAGGGATGAAATGAAAAATCTGTACACCCGGCAAGTCGAAAACCTGAAAAGGCGGCTTGGGCAAAAATGGGTATCCCGGTGGACTGAAAACCCGAAAGGGCGGTCCAGACAAAAGTTAGGGATTAAAACGTACGACTATGTCCTGCCATCTCATTACTTGCCTACCAGAAGAAGATTTGTCAATCGGCAATCATCAAGCACCTCTACAGGTGCCTTCTCCCACAGAAGCTGGGGCAATCAGAATTGTCCGAACTGTGCAAATTCTCTGTCCACCAAGGTACCAAGGTAAGTTCAGCTGAAGAACATGACCAAGTTACCGCCTCTCCCCGCGGAGTAAGACAGGTTTCAACAAGTACTCTCCTCAAGTAGAGTTGGTCTCCCGTCAGCCCTAAAAAGGCACAATATCTTCAGCAAGTCAACACTCTCCCCAAGCAGAGTTAGCCTACAGTCAGCCTTACGGAAGTTGGGTATCCCCAGAAAATCTCAACATTCCCCAGCGGAATATGCAGTTGTTCCTAAGCAAGCATCCCCGGCAGTCTTAATATAAGATTGTTCCCCGGCGGAATATCGGACAACCAGTGGAGCCATTCCCCGGTCCAATCTGAAAGGTTTCCCCAGGAGAGTTCAATCAATCTCCCCAATAGATTCAGGAAGCTTATCCCCAGTAAATCCCGGAAGCTTGTCACCTGCAAAGTACATACGTCTCTCCCCGGCTTTATCCAAAGGTTATTTTCCACCAGGGTATAACTGGGTTATCCTCAGCTATTACAACGGAATGATCGTCCTCGGCGAAGTTCTTCCTATCTTCAGCGGAGTTCATCCAATCCTCCAACAAATCTTATCAACGGGAATCCCCAGCGGAGTTATCATCAAAACCTCAGTGAAGTATCTCTCCCCACAGAGTAATTCCCCGCGGAGTAATCTCTCCAACAAGTTTATTCCCCAACGAAGTCATCTTCTCCTACCGGTTTATTCTGACGACCAACATACCCAGCGGAAACGAAGAACTCTAATCTTCAGCATCAGCCCAGGAGTTATCTTCCCAACATTCGTCAAGGATTTATTTTCCTAGACGAAGATACATTCATAAACATCACATCTTCATACATTATAGCATGCATACGCATCATACAACACAAATCTCATTTATTTTTGAGAACATCTTAAAATCATGCATTTCATACACCATGACATTGCATAACAACTAATTTTTTGCCTTTTCAGGAAAAAGGTCAACCCAAAGATGATTACTATCAACTGTCGCAATTCCAGATTCGATACCTGTATCTAGCCAGGGCATATCTACATTAAAGAGATTAAAGAGATAGCTGGAAAATGCTCCAGAGATGGATGTTATTCTTTTGCTTATTCAAGATTTTCTTTTCAGATATAGCTTGGAAATGCTCCAGATATGGATGTTGTTCTTTTGCTTATTCAAGATTCCTTCTAGATATAGTTCAGATGTGACCCAGGAATGGCGACGTTATGATACTTATTCCAGATTTACTTTCAGAGATAGCTTGGAAATGTTCCAGATATGGATGCTGTTCTTTTGCTTATTCAAGATTCCTTCTAGATATAGTTCAGATGTGACCCAGGCATGGCGATGTTCTGATACTTATTCCAGATTTCCTTTCAGAGATAGCTTGGAAATGCTCCAGATATGGATGTTGTTCTTTTGCTTATTCAAGATTCCTTCTAGATATAGTTCAGATTTGACCCAGGCATGGCGACGTTCTGATACTTATTCCAGATTTCCTTTCAGAGATAGCTTGGAAATGCTCCAGATATGGATGCTGTTCTTTTGCTATTCAATATTCCTTCTAGATATAGTTCAGATGTGACCCAGGCATGGCGACGTTCTGATACTTATTCCAGATTTCCTTTCAGAGATAGCTTGGAAATGCTCCAGATATGGATGCTGTTCTTTTGCTTATTCAAGATTCCTTCTAGATATAGTTCAGATGTGACCCAGGCATGACGACGTTCTGATACTTATTCCAGATTTCCTTTCAGAGATAGCTTGGAAATGCTCCAGATATGGATGTTGTTCTTTTGCTTATTCAAGATTCCTTCTAGATATAGTTCAGATGTGACCCAGGCATGGCGACGTTCTGATACTTATTCCATATTTCCTTTCAGAGATAGCTTGGAAATGCTCCAGATATGGATGTTGTTCTTTTGCTTATTCAAAGACTCCTTCTAGAGATAGTTCAGATGTGACTCAGGTTCGGATGAGATTCTGTCACCCATTCAGATACAGTATGGATATACCCCAGACGCGGCGGTCATTCTACTGTTCATTCAAGACATCAGCGATTAGATATAGACTAGATATGCTCCAGACATGGAAGCTAATCTATTTCTTACTCAGATTCAACCATTCATTACAGTTCCAAATGGCATCTATAAGCCCAATCCCGACAAGGTTCTGTCACACTTCCAGATGGCATCTTTAAGCTCATCCCCCTATCCATCATTTCTCCAAATGGCATCTGTAAGCCCATTCCCGTCATCATACACTATGCGAGCGCAAATTTCTGGGCACTCTAGTGTTCAATCATCTTCCACCTTCGGATTACGAAAGGCACGCAAGCCAATATGCATCCTCAGGTCTAAGAAGATTGAACAGGGGCAACTGTTGTACCCCAAAATTTGCCCTCCCATAATCTTCAAAGTTTTGCCAAGCATCACCTCAAATTGCTCAAATCTTCTCAAGGCTACACAGTCAACCATCCTCCTAAGCCAGTCAAATTAGGGTTTTGGTTCTTGCAAGGAAGTTGAGGTTCTCAAGGGCTCAATCAAGTCCCATATGCTCATACACATTGTCAAGCACCTACATGTCAAGTTTCAAGGCTCACAAGGTCAAGTTGCACAGTCAAAAACCCTAATTGCTCAACAGTCAACTACAGGGGCAAAATGGTCATTTGGCAGTCAAAAGTCAAAAATTTTGGTCAACATCTTATTTTGAAGCCACAATCATCATTTGGTCAAGTCTTGACCATGATTTCACAAGAATGGCTCAAAAATCATCAAGATGCAAAAGTTTCTATTTTTGGACAGCTGAAAAGTCAATTGTAACTTGACCAAGGCATAACTTTTTCATGGTTCATCAGAAAAATCCCATACAATGCTCATTTTGAAGGGGAGTACATTTCCTACAACTCATCTTGACATTCCAAGTCCAAGAAATGCTCTCACAAAAAGTTATCAATTTCAACATTATAGGTCATTTTCAAAAGTCAACAAAAAGGGACTTTAAGTCAAAGACCATAACTTGAGATTGGTAAATCAAAATGACATGGGACCAAAGGCATTGGTTAGAGGACTTCAAGACCTTTCCAAAATGTCCAAGAACATGTTCATAGCTTCAAAATTGAGAAAGATATGCATTGGAGAATTGGTAAATTTTTGTGAAATGGCCAAAGTCAATTATCCTTGAAACTTCATTTTTGACAAAAGGGGCCCACTTTTTCCACTTGATTCAGCTTGGACATGCCTCCCACGTGTCCCACAATTTATTTCGAAATTTAAAATTAATTTTTTCATTTTTATTTAATTTTATTTGATTTAATTCATTTTAAATCTTTAAAATTCAAATGAAAATAAAAAAAATTAATTAAGGGATATATTTTGTATTGAAATGCTTTGATACACCATCATTCACCTTCCAAATTCGTGCAAGGGCCTATTCCAAGCAAGAATTAAAATTTTGAAACAAAAGGCAAGTTGTTTCAATGTTGGTTATGGCAAAATCAAAAGCATAATGGCAAGGCTTCAAGGCTCTTAATTCTGATTGATATTCATTACATAATACATGTGCAAGCTTACACAATAGAACTCACAACCTAGAGGCACTCCAAACGGCCAAACACATTTCAAACTTTCAAGAGAAAAAAGCAAATTTGAAAACCACCTTGCAACACATTTCAAGCCTCCATTTCAATCTAAACACATTCCTTGCATTGCCAGGAATCTTTAGCAATCAAAATCAAGCGCAATCACTCAAAGAATCATCCCCACGAAGTCACACGGTTTATCCAAACTTTGAAAATCGAAACTCAATTTTTTCATCTCTTTAATTCATTTTGATCATGTTTATACACTGCTGACGTTATTACCAAGCTTTCCATGTGTTTTAATTTGAGAATGGTGCTTTAAATCGCAAATCACCATGGGAGATTTCTAGGTTTTTCAGAGCTTCAAATTGGGGATTTCACCATACTGTAAAATTGGAACCCCAAACAAGCATGGTTGAGATCAGCTGGACTAGACAGTTTAAATGGACCCATCGCGCCTAATTTATGCTTCACGAGGAGCTAATCGCTATTATCAAAATACCTGTATTTTGTGGGGGTTTAAAACCCCCGCTATGTGTGTTTACATTTGCAGAAAAGGTAGAAGACGACATGCGTGGCAAGCAGTGAGTGGCAGATTCAAATGTGGCGCGCTTTTTTCTTATTTCCAGCGTACAACACATTTGTTTTATTTAATATTTCTTTTCTATTTCACTTACAAACGCGCATAGTTGGTCCAGTGGTTGGAAACGTGTCTTGTAAACGTTGGGACCTGGGTTCGATTCCCAGGTCCCCTTATAATTTCCACATTATTTTTCCATTGCCTTTCCTGTGCAGCACCCCAAGAAAGGCTCATCATAAACCTCATAGATCCAACAAGCCAGGTGTCATAAAGGCAGATCCAAAGGACAAAAAGCAAAGAACACCATGGTCTGGAGTCAACGCACGTGTAGACAACCAAAATAGTCAAGCATGCCTTGTTCAAATGGGCCAGAATCTCAGTCCAACACCCCCCATTTCAGTCCACACCCCTTGGGTTTTTACTCTTCTTTTTTTATTTTATTTTGACATTTTCTTCTTTTTTTATTTTACTTGCTTTATTTTATTTATTTATTATTAACAAATTAACTTAATTAACATATTTTCATAAAAAAAAATAGAATTACATCATTATTATTATTATTATTATTTTATTTTGTAAATAAATATTAACCAAAATAGTTTAATTAGGCACGTTTAATTCCTTTTCTTAAATAATTAAAATAAATCTAGAATTAGGTAAAAGTTAACTTTTAATTTTATTCCATTTCTTTTATTTCATAAAAAAAAATATATTTTCTTTTTATTAAATTAATTAATTAGTCATTAATTAGCTTTAATTTCATTTTAATTACAAAAAAGCCAAAAAAAAAATCAATTTCTTTTCTAAAAAAAAGGTTCAACACCCTTAGACATTCCCGATTAATTTATTCGCGCGCATTTACTCTATTTGATTATTATGTAATTGCCTTCAAGAATGTAATAGTTAAATAGGTTTATCGCTTTATTTAATTTCCATACTTATTTACCAAAAAACGGGTCTTTGTAATTTTTGGCGATGTATAGACCCGCGCCTTGTAATAGCATAGGATTTATGTTTCCGCAATTTACTTTCCGCACCCCCTTAACTGCTAAATTTGCATGAAAGAATGTATGTAAATAAAAACAACTCGTAGCTCACTAATTACAAAGACAAACATTAACTGAACACAACACACAATACACACACCACTTCTAGGGTACGCCTCACTCGTTGCCTTTGAAACGTGGTCATCAAGTATAGGACGTCTTAGAGGTCACCCTTAGTCCAAAGATCCAGTTGCCTCGAAACGGTTGCCTCGGATTAAAAAGGATCTAGGACATTAGGGTTACTTCTAAGGTGTCCTACCGTTGCTTCAGTGACCACACTGTCCCGATAATCGAATTGACCCGAACACCTCCAACGATGGTGCTACCTACCTCTCAATGGTGGGATAGCACTATCTAAAAGACATTTACACAGTTTAATTCCTTAGGGTAGGTAGATGACTCATAGATAATTGCTCTTTTCAAAAACAAACAAAATACTTTTCACACCTTACACTTTCAAAAGTTTTCAAAACAAATTTTTCAAACACTCTTGAGGACAGATACAAGAGTTATTCAGAAATTTTTCAAAGAAACTTTTTCAAGCCCACTCACATTTTAAAAAGAAAACATTTTGAAAACATAAGAGCAAGTACCTAAGAGCCCGTGGATAACCACGGATAGAAAGGGTGCTAACACCTTCCCTTTCTATAAATCTACCTCCCGAACCGAGAAACATTCTCAATAAGGAATTTTGCTGTGCTTTTGTCCTTTCCATGTTGGAGAACATAAAAGACGGTGGCGACTCTTGCTTACCGCGACATTTCGCAAAACCAGCTAAAAAACAGTCAGTTCTATTTCCACCGATCACACTTACCATCCAGGTTTCTTTTCTCTTATCTCCAGACAGCAGTCCACAATACTGTAATACCTGGACCTGATCAAACACGATAGGTTTAACCTTTCCCCAGTAGGTCGCGATGCAGCCTATACACGGACCAGATATGCAGTTCACCTCCGGAGTTAATTCCCCAGTAGAGTAACGGACAACTGAAGCTCCTAAAATTCTATTTCTCTCAAGATAGATACCAACATTCCTCAATAAATTCCTCCTCAACGACAGGAGCAGGGACTCTCGTCAAAGGAATATCTCAAGAAATCCACATTCTCTAGATGGCATCTTTAAGCCCATCTCAGACAATTCTCCGCCACATCCAGGATGGCATCTTTAAGCCCATCTCCGACAAATCTTCTATCTCCAAATGGCATCTGTAAGCCCATTCCCGACATCACAATGCTGATACTACACCATGCGAGTGCAAATTTTTGGGCACTTTAGTGTTCAAATTATCTTCCACCTTCGGATCACGAAAGGCTCCAAAGCCAATCTGTATCCTCGGGTTTAAGAAAATTGAACAGGGGCAACTGTTGTACCCCAAAATTTACCCTCTCATGTTTCCCATGATTTTCCCCAACATGGTTGGTCACAAACCTTTGCCTAAAGAAAAGGAAATTTCATGAGTGATGTTTCTAAATTTCCTTTGATTGACATCCCCAAAGCGCCTATCTATTGGCACCTACAAAATACCTTTTGATTGGCATCTGCATAACGCTCTTTGATTGGCATGGACAAAGGTTCGTCAATTGGCCTGTTAATAAGGCCTTTCAATTGTCATTTTAACAATGTCTTTCGATTGGCATCCAAACAAAGGCATCTTCGATTGGCATTTTAACAAGCACCTTTCAATTGACATTATAAAAGATCCTTCGACTAGCACTTCAGAGGGTCCTTCGACTGGAACTTCATACTTTACCTCAATCAGAACATCAAAATGAAATGACCTTCGAATGGCATTTCATTGCAGAGTTGGTCTTAATCTAAGATGCTCTGATGAAGGAAATTTCGAATACTTCGAATCATAACTTAGACTTATCACAAGGCCAAGATCTGGTCGAAGTTGCCTAATAGGGAATTTTTCTTCAAAATGGACAGGAAATCGAAGTAAAGGGTGGTTTAATCGAAGGAGCCCTAGTATTGAAGCTGGCACAATTTAACTCAGAACCATTAAGTAGAACAAGGTTCTACTAAGGAAAGTTTTGATTGGCTCAAATGGGACTTTGAAGCTGGCAAAGCAATGTAGATTCGAAGAAATGAAGTAGGCTAGCATGACTAAGCAAAAAAACATATCCTAACCTTTCTAGGTCCACCCCAAGTTCAAAATGGCATATTGTCCTTGCAAACGTGCAGTCGAAGCAGAAGGAGTCTCAATCGAAGGGGCTGTGACATCGAAGCTGGATTAATTCGAAGTGGAGTTTAGAGCTATCGAAGAGAGTAGATTAGAAGGGAAGTGGATCTACAAAGGGCACGTCAGCTTTCGATTTTCATCATGTTGGAGGCCCAAACAGCTCATAACAGGCTGGCAGTAACGCATAAAAGCAGATTGGCACGTGATTGAATCAAATATAGCAAGTCTTTATGAAGAAATCAAATCAAATCTCTTCATCATAATGGGCCAAGATTTGATACAAAAATGTTGACCTAAATTCCTTGGTCTATATAAACCTCATACTCACAAAGAAAAAAGGACGAAAAAACGCACGGAGGTTGCCTTAGAAGAAAACGCTGCCACCCCACGAGATTCCATAAAGTTGCCAAAGATTGTCACACTAAGAGCCGGTTTTGCGCGTAGTCTCTGTCCAGACTTACATTTGAATCGTGAAGCATCCCTCATACAATCCCCCGGTGGGTAATTTTTCCTTTGATCTCAAACTTTTAAGTATGATTTAAATTCATGTTGAACATATATATATATTGCTGCTAATATTCATGTGTGTTTGAGTGTGTTACATGTGAGTAAGAAGGCACGATCTGATCTTACCTTCGATTTGCGAAACTATAACTCGTTTTCGATGGGTTAACACCATAGGGGGCAACTGAGCATGCAGATTCAATATTTAAATTAAATACTGTGTTTTTGTCTCTAATGTAACATTGCAGATTCGTTTGTATCAATAAATATATTTCAACTAGGTTGGTGAGGAAGAGGTGTTGCAGCGAAAAGGACCTGGGTTCGATACCCAGGTCATATATTTTGTGTTTCTAACAAACTTCCTTGCGGAATTCTAGATCGGAGGATGTCATATCCAGATCGAACGCCCCGTACGTGCAGTCTCGTAGGCACCTTCAATCAGCCCCTTGGATCGAAGGGAAACCCAAGATCCTTCGAATCCCAGGTCCCCAAAAACTTTAATATATTTTGTTTTCAGGTAATCCCACGTAGCGTGCAAGAACGTGGTCCACCATATGCCTCAGGTACCCATGCGCTAGGTGGTTCCAGATCCAGATCCAGTGGTCCAAGATGAGGTTCACCATGAACCTTGGACAACAAGCGCCCAGGCAATCTGAAAGTCAACACAGGCTGGAGTACGTTTGGGCCTGGGAATTACCATTCAAACACCAAGTTTAAGCCCAACACCCACCCCCCCATTTGTTTATTCTTTTTCTTTCTTATATTTCTTTTATTTAATTTGTTTTATTATTTTTGTTAATTAACCAACCAACAATTTCTCTCAAAAAATCAGAAAACAATAAAAAATATTTTTATTATTTATTAATTTCACTATTTTATTTTTGTAAATAAATCATTAATTAATTTATTTAGTTTAAATAGGTTTAATGACAATATATTTTGAAATAAATTAAAAATTGATTTAGAATTAGGGTTTTGATATATTTTTACCTTTCTAATTTTATTTCCTTAATTAAAATAAAACTCAAAAATATTTTCTTTTTCATTAATTAATTCCATTATTAATTCAGACTTAATTCTTAATTCAAAATAAGACCAAAAATATGCTTTATTTAATGAAAAAAGGGTCAAAACCCTAGGACGCTCCGATTCAATTTTTCTCGCGCGAATTATCTTTGATCCATATATTGTAATTGCTCTGAGGATGTAATAGTTTTAATTTAGGATTTTATTTGTCGCTTTTATTTACTTTTTCACATTCAATTTTTAAGGGTTTGTTTTTGGCGATGTAAATACCCGACGCCTTGTAATAGCTTAGCTTTATTTTCAGCAATTTATTTTCCGCAACCATTAACTGCTAGATGTTTGATAAATAGGCTATGCATGACAACATTAATATTTAATTTAAAATCAACAGTAGCTCACCATAACATGTACGAATATAATATATCTGAAAAATAATACACTCACACATGCCACTCTTAGGGTACACCTCACTTGGTTGCCTCGAACGTGGTCATTGAGTATAGGATGTTTTAGAGGTCGCCCTCTTGTCCAAAGATCATAAGTTGCCTCGAAACGGTTTCCTCAGATAAAATGATCTAAGACATTAGGGTTACCGCTAAGGCGTCCTAACATTGCTTAAGTGACCACACGTCCCTTAATCGAATTGACCCGAAAACTCCAACGACGGTGCTACCTACTCCTCAATAGTGGGATGGCATTGTATAAAGGACACTTGTATAGTTTAATTCCTTTTTGAGTAGGTAGAGGTTCTTAAGTACTTGCTCCTTTTAAAACAAAACAAAACTTTTCGCACTTACACCTGTTTACAGTGATTTCTAGTAAACAACCGCTAGTCTTCCAATTTACTAATTTATTATTGGTTACTTGCAGGATCGACTAGATTGATCCTAGAACACATGTGTCATAACTTAGTTTTATGTTCATATCTATTATATTGATAGACTTATACTGTATGTTAAATTTGAAGACGAGATTCTTAGGAAAGATTTCTAAAATGGTCTATAGGAATAAACTAAATGAATGTAAGCAGGAAAGGATTCGAATTAAACTTGGGCTTGAATGTAAAGGTAATTCTAAAATGGCTTGAATGTGAAGATAAGTGTTTGACTAACAGGATAAAGTAAAAGTAAATCGAAGGATTTAAGAGTAAAAAATATTGTCTAACGAAATGACTGTGTTTAAAGACAAGTAAAACAAAGGAAATGCAAGGAAATCAGAGTATTTAAGGACAACGAAATAACTGTAATGCAAGGAAATGTAAGTGTTTAAAGGACAAGGGAATATTGTAAAGGTGATCGAAGGATTTAAAGACAACGAAATACTGTAAAGTTGAATTAAATGTAACAAGACTTGTATTGAAATTGTAAAAAAGTAACGATGTTCAACACGTACATTGTATCTTCTGACTCGTTTTCCTTAATTCACGGAAGTAATGAGTATTTTGAGATATTTTAGTACATAAAAGTGAACATACTTAAATCTAACATAAGAACACCTATTTATAGTGTTTCGAACCTAACAGCCCTACTCTAAAATCACGCCACGTTCGAAGCATGCAGGCTTCCTATGCTTGCTGACTTCCACGCGTCTTCTAGAATGGCGCCCTTTATTTGAAATTCGAAATATGTACCAATCGAAGAATTTTTCGAAATCTGTACCAATCGAAGCATCTTGTTGCTTTCGAAATAACCCAATTACTTGGACCGTTTCCAACTTCTGGCACCCTTACATAAAGGAGCTCTTTTGTAATTCGAACACCAAAAAAGTCCAAATCGAAATCTGCTGGAACTTGAATAATCCTTCAACATAAAGACTCCATATCTTCCACCAATATCCAATATTGATATTAATCTCCTTAGGTACTTCATTCGAAATATTATTTTGATAACGGTTTCTTCCTTATTCAAAATAGCCAGCTAACAAATTGCCCCCCAAGAACATGTATTTCGACAGATATAAAGAAATACTTGTTTTTTGACTCATCCAGGCTATTTCGAGAGTATCAAAAACTCAAGCATTATCCTGCAGTGATTCTAACCTCTTGCAAGCATGGTTTATACCTTTTTAAGTATTTCCCATTTACCCTCAAGATTCTTCTATCTTCTGCTAATTCTTCTATTTCGTAAGGATTATTTGAAAATGTTTTCAATACTCGAAAGGGACCCTCCCAATGGGGTGACCATTTACCTAATAATATGTTCTTTTTATCCATAGGTAATATAACCTTCCATACCAAGTCATTGGTTGAGAACAACTTACTTTTAACTCTTTTGTTGTAGGCTCTGGCTACTCTTTCTTTCTGTCTTCTCATAACTTCTAAAGCATGTAGCCTATCTTCATCCACGTCCACTAATTCATTCATCATCATTTCCCAATATTGATCAGTTGGTATTTCATTTTGTCTTTGGATTCTTACTGATTGTAAGTGTATTTCGACTGGCAACACTGCATCTTGTCCAAAGGTAAGTCGAAATGGTGTAGTATTCGTTGCTTCTTTAGGAGATGTTCGACATGCCCACAAAGCTTGGTCCAAGGTTTTGTGCCAATTTCTTGGCTTTCGTCCTACATGTTTCTTTATCAAACCTATAATGACTTTATTGGCTGCTTCTACTTATCCATTAGCTTGAGCGTAGTAAGGAGTTGACGTGAGTAATTTAAACCCCATTTCTTTTGCAAACTCTTGCATTTTTCGCCATGTGAAAACTGAACCTTGATCTGTTGTAATACTTTCTGGTTTTCCGAATCTGTATATTATTTGCCTCTGGATAAATTCCATAATGACCTCTTGATCAACGTTCACTAGAGGAATTGCTTCGACCCATTTTGTAAAATATTCTATACCCACAAGGATATATTTCTGTCCTTTGGATGATGCCGGTCGAATTTCACCAATTAGATCTAATGCCCATCCTCTAAAAGGCCTAGGCTTAACAATTGAATGTAACTCACTTGCAGGAGCATGTTGAATACCTGCATGAACTTGGCATTGTTCGCAACCTTTAGCAAATTCTATGCAGTCTTTGAGCATAGTGGGCCAATACATTCCATATCGAAACAACAACCATTTCATTTTGTGACCTACTTGATGTGCCCCACTGTGCACACTGGATACTGCTAAATATGTTTCATTTTCTCCTAAACACTTGAGTAATATACCTTATGGGGTTTTCTTGAAAAGTTCATTTCCTATTAGGACATAAGACAATGCCATATATTTGGTCTTTTTCTCTGTACTTACTGAAGGTTATTTCAGGTAATTTACTATGGGACTTCTCCAATCTGTATCTGCCAAAGTATCAATATTTAGAACTTCGAATTCTTTCTGATCTGCATAACCTAGTTTCGAAGTTTCCAAGTCTACTGGTGATAATTTGGTAGCCAATATTCTGCCTCTTGTTTCTATGAGATATTAGAGTTTTTCTCTAGATATCTTATATCCTGAAGCTATTTGAGCCAAGTCATTTGCCTCCTGATTATCAATTCTGGGAATATGTTTTATATCCACATATTCAAATTTTTTGAGTAATCTATTAGCAACAACGAAGTACATGATCAAATTTTCCTTGATACATTTGTATTCTTTGGTTATCTGTTTGATGACCAGCTCTGAGTCTCCCTTAATTTCAACTCTGGTTGCCCCTAGTTCTAGCAAAGCTTCAAGTCCAGCAATTAATGCTTCATACTCAGCTTCGTTGTTCGAACAAGGAGGGCCTTCAAACTTGTACTTGAATTTCGTTGGAATTCCCTCAGGAGAAATTATAAGGACTCCAACACCACTTCTATGTTTATGTGTTGACCCATCGAAGGATAATTTCCAAGGTTGGATCTCAACATAATCCAGCGCGAAGTCTTCACTCACAAAGTGATCCACTTTGAAATCTGAAACTACTTGTCCTTTCATAGCTTTTAAAGGCTTGAAGGTCAAATTGTACTCAGTGAGTGCTAAGGCCCATTTGCCAATCCTGCTGTGCATGATTGGTTTCGAAAGCATATGTTTAATAACATCAAAGTGAGATGAAACATAAACATCAACGAGTTTAATATAATATTTAAGTTTTGTACAAGAGAAATACAAACAAAGGCATAGTTTTTCAATGCTACTATACTTAGCCTCTGCTTTATTCAGGACCCTACTAAGATAATAGATGGCTCTTTCGACGCCATCATCATTTTCTTGGGCCAACATACTACCTATAGTTACATTGGAGGCAGATATGTACAGCCTCATTGGTTTATCTTTTGAAGGGGGTGCAAGTATAGGAGGATGCATCAAATAATCTTTGATTTTCTCGAATGCCTCCTGATGTTGTGCAGTCCATTCAAAATTCCCTTGGTTGAGACGGAGCAGTGGAGAGAAAGCTTGAGTTCGCCCACTCAAATTAGATATGAATCTCCTTAAAAAATTAATTTTACCCAATAGAGATTGCAACTCTTTCTTGGTTGAAGGAGGCTTCGTCTCCATAATAGCCTTCGTCTTGTTCAAGTTAATTTCGATCCCCTTCTTGTGGACCAGAAAGCCTAGGAAATCCCCAGCCTGGACAAAGAAAGCACATTTAAGAGGATTCATTTTTAAGCCATGTTTTCTCATTCTTTCGAATGACTGGCAAAGGTGAGTCAAATGATCCTCATCAGAAACATATTTGACCACTATGTCATCTATTTAAATCTGCATAAATGACTCAATAAAATCATGAAAAATAGTGTTCATTGCCCTCTGATATGTTACCCCACCATTTTTTAGTCCAAAGGGCATAACTACCCATTCATAAGTGCCTAAGGCGCCTGGACATCTGAATGCAGTTTTGGGAACATCATCCTCAGCAATAAAAATCTGATTATACCCAGAGTATCCATCTAACATACTCAGGTATTTGAAACCCGCAGCAGAATCAATTAGCATTTCTGTTATAGGCATGGAATATTCATCTTTTGGGGTGGCAGTGTTTAAATCCCTAAAATCTATGCAAATTCGTAAAGAGCCATTTTTCTTAATAACAAGTACAATGTTAGCAAGCCATTCTACATACCTTGTGGTCCTGATAAATTTGCATCGAAGGAGCCGTTCCACATCTGCCTTTATTTTTGAGAGAATCTCTGGAGCGAAACGTCTAGGCATCTTCTTGATGGGCTTCTTGCCATCCTTGAATGGAAGCCTATGTTCTACCAGTTCCCTCTTTAAACCAGGCATTTCATCATAGTCCCAGGCGATGCAATCTCTGTTTCGTTTGAGAATTTCGACCACTTTGCCTTTTAAGTTGGGACTGAGCTTCGCACTGATATATGTAATCCTTTTTTCGACACCATCCCCAATATCAACTTCCTCCAAAGGATCTTGGGCCAGCATCTTAGCATTTGATGACTCTGGATCCTTTTCAAACCCCAAGGGCTCTTGATCATAAATGGCATCTAGTCTTTGATCCATCAGTTCAGAAGCTTGTCCATCACATGGTGAGGATGAATGGTTTCCTTCAGGATTTTCTATTTCTTTTTTGTCTATTGCTTCGACAGCCATGTTTTGTATTTCTGCTTCGAGAGCCGTTCTTCGTTTATTCTCAGCCAAATAGGCCGAAATCTTTTGGTAGTAATTCGATTCAGTCATAATAACCTTTGTTTTCCCAGCCAGTTGGCCGTATCTTCGAAGTCTCTCCATCTTTCTCAGTCACCTGCCCATCCCACATGATTTCCCTATCCCATTGGAATCCATTGGGACGCAAGGTTAGGGAATAATAAGCATTTTCATTAGGCTCGAAATATTCCTCAGGTGGGTGACATGGCCCTATGTTGGCCATATTTCTGTCGAAATTCCTGTTGTCCACATTGTTGATTTCTGCCATATAGTAGCTTTGGTCCGCTTCTATATTTTCAACAATCCCATCATCTCTCGACAACACCAGCCTTTGATGCATTGAAGAAGGTACAGCTCCAACTCCATGGATCCATTCCCTGCCAAGCAACAGATTATAATTTGCTTTTGCAGCAATGACCATATACATTGTTGGCCTTGTGAGGGAACCAACTGTCAGGTTAACTTGTATTACTCCCAAAGTTTGGCCAACCTTCCCTTCATAATTTGACAACACCATGTTGTGAGGTATGACATCTGAATCCTGTATTCCTATTCGCTTCAGCATGAATTGGGGCATCAGATTGACAGCAGCTCCACCATCTACCAGAACCTTGTTCACACCATATTGTTCCACCTTTGCCCTGATGAATAAGGGCTTGAGATGGTTATTCATTCCTTCGTTTGGCTTTTCGAAGAAAGCATTCTGCTCTTCGACCTCTCCATTGTTCTTCACATAATAGCATACTGGCCTATGTCTGGCCATTTCGTCCTCATCAGTCCCCTCATCAGCATAAACCTTTGTTTCCTGATTGTACTCACAAGGCAGTACTAAAACTACATTGCAGTTTGCATTAAAGAAGGATTCCCCCTCAGATTTGAAGGCATCAGTCATCAAGTCCTCTTCGTTCGCAGCTTCCTTATGAATCCTATTTTCTTTAGTGTCCTTCTGTGGAGAAAAAAGTCTCCTGGATACTGGGGGTTTGCCCCCAGTCTGGTTTAGTGATGTTGGTCTATTGGTACTGGATTCTCCTACTCCCATAGGTTTCGAATCCCTTGCAGCTTTTTGGTTTCGCTGGTGTCTGCGCCATTGAGAGCGAGACATTGGGTTTCTGCCCTTATAATTCTCCAATCTTATTTCTTCCCTCCTATTCGAATTGAATTGCCTCCTATACGCCATTGCAGTCCTGCCTCCTCGATCGAAGCTGCGCCACTTCCCTTTTCCCTTATCAGCATTCACTTACAGCCATCTATCAGTGGGGATTTCTGCAGGTAGTTTAAAGGAAACTCTCTTTGCTCCCCTGGGATAAGGGCTATCTGGCCTCCTTGGCATACTTCTGGCTGTGCTAACAAGATTCGAAGGAATTCCACCTTGGTTCCCCCAGCCTGACGAAAATGGAATTCATTCGAATGCTTCAGCCATTTCCTTATCATACACTGCTGCACATCTGGGACATATCAAGCATTTTGTTCCAATCTTGTGGCAACGAACCAGGAATTCGAGAAGGCTTTCATCATCCTTTGGATAGACTTTGTATAATTGGTTGTCTTGCCTCCAGGTTACTCCTGTTCGTTCACGCTGGGCCCTTTCGAATTTAGCAGCAATTCTGGGGTTGCAGATGATACTGCACCTTGGGCATAGCAACTTCTCCTGATTTTTCTTATGACAGTGGAAGAGGTATTCACGCAAACTTGCGTCCTTTCTAGGTAATTTCTCTCTTCTCTGTTCTCTTTCCCTTTCTAGACAGCATTCCACTTCTTCCATTTCAGCATTAGGCTGTTCGAAATCCACCATTTTCACTCCCAGCATTTGGTCATCAGAAATCTTGACTTCTTTGAATTTCATCCTAAGACCTTCAGTGGCCTCAGCTAATTTTCTATCCCTTAATATCTTTGCTTTGAGCACCTTTGGGAGGCCATCAGTGGCTTCTGTTTTGTTTTTGATCAATGGGAGGCCATTAGTAGCCTCTTTTTTGTTTTCGATTAGGATGAAGTCCCCATCCTCTTCGAATTCCTCCTTTGACTCAACTTTCCCCTTAGCAATTTCAACCATATTGATGTCTAGTGGTTCAGCATAGTTAGTCTGCGCCATCAGCAACGGATCAGTGTCAACTTTCATTGGATTCTTTCCCTTGTCTGAGAACTTCAGCCTGCCATCCTTGATTGCATTCTGTATCAAATCCCTGAAAAGAAAACACTGTGAGGTTTTATGGCCTAAAAAGTTGTGACATTTACAAAAGCCCCTCTTTTTCCTTTGTTCCAACGGAGGAATCTTAAGGTTAGGAGGAACTATTAACTGGCCATCTTTAACAAGTAGATAAAATATCTCATCACATTTAGTTATATCGAAAGTATAGATTTTCTTGGGGAATTTATCATTCCTTTCACTTTCGACAGAATCTTTTCCATTGGAAGGAAGTAGACTTTGCAAGCATAAGGGGGTGCTTCTTTTAGTTCTGCAAGATCTATTTCGAACTGATCGAAATCATAAGGGTCTTGAGAATCATCTATGTTTTCCTCTTCAGCCTCTATGTAGGCTATTCTCTCCTTCTTATGATTTTTACTAGCCCTGGCTTTTTCAGCTTTTAATCTTTCGACCTGACGCACTCTGTCTGCCAGTTGGGCCATGTCTCTAAGATATTGTGTATCCAATTTCTTTCGAATGGAATAATCTAGGCCCCAAGCATCCATTTCGACCAATTCATGTTCAGGGACCACTGTGAAGCATCTGGATTTTAATAAACGGAATCTATTCAAATATTCATCTATTGGTTCCGTGAATTTTCTCTTAATGCTTGCTAGTTCCTTGAGACTGATTTTAGACTGACCCATGTAAAACTGTTCACGGAAAAGCCTTTCTAAATAAGGCCATGTGTCTACATATCCAGGGGGCAAGGTGGTGAACCAGGTAAAAGTGTTCTTTGTCAAAGAACTTGGGAAGTATTTTATCCTAAGATTTTCATCATTTGTTATATCTCATGCTTCTGTTAAATATCTTGTTATATGTTCCACTATTGATTCACTTGTATCTCCAGCAAATTTCGTGAATTTAGGAATTTTAACGCCCCTGGGTAATTCGGTTTGCAAAATATAATCCACAATAGGAGATGTGTAATTTGGCCTCCTAAATCCTGAATTTAAACCATTCTAGGCCATTATTCTTTCAATCATGGTGGTGAGGTTATTTTCTGCCATTAAATTGTCATTCCTAATTCGATGAAAAATTTCGTCTGCATTTTGGTCCCTATTCACCATCAGTATAGGTCTAGGCTGTTCATTCTAAACTTCCTGAATTTCCTGGTCTCTTAATCTTACCCCTATATTTCTTTCTTCGACCACTTGTACAGGGGGTCGAACTTGTTCAATTATAGGTTCTTCATTTCGAATTACCACTGGGTTTTACCTACGCCTTGCAGGCGCATTAGGGGCACCAAAGAAATCTGCTATTCTGGCCATCTGGGCTGCATTTTCTTGGTTTGTTCTATTTATATTCTGGATTAGGGGATTGAAAATAGCATTCATTTCGCGGGCTAAGATTCCCACCATGTCATGATTGCTATCATCCATCTGTTGTCTAAGGGCTGCCTGACTATAGGTTGTAAGAGTAGGCAACTGGGCGAAGTTTCCTATATTCTGGAAATTTGTACCCAAATGGTTCATTCCTGAACCAGATCCTTAGAGTGGGGACGAAGTTGATGCATTATGTAACCCTGCCATAAACGAAGTTGGCATCCCATACTGAGGATTTATGGGTCTCAAAGGTTCGAAACCTGGAGGCCTAGGGGGGGTCGAATACTGTTGATTCCCTATGTGTGGCGCAGTTTGCACTGAAGACACGTTTGATGGCATGTCTAATGTACTTACTGAGATTGTATTCGAACTTCCAATAGGAATGGCATTGGAGGCATCAATCGAACTTGAAACGATTGTTGCAGCCCCCTATTGAGGATTCTGTACCCCATCTTGGTTGGTTGTATTAACCATTATTTTAGTACGTTGTTTTCTGGGTATATGTGGATTGTTATTTTTTATTTTTCCGCTTCGAAGGTTCATGTACCGAAACACGCTCCACACTCAAAATCCTTAAAACTTCTCTAATATATTTGATAAAACTTTGTATTATGACACTGTCCCACCGGGTGTGCCAATTTGTTTACAGTGATTTCTAGTAAACAACCGCTAGTCTTCCAATTTACTAATTTATTATTGGTTACTTGCAGGATCGACTAGATTGATCCTAAAACACATGTGTCATAACTTAGTTTTATGTTCATATCTATTATATTGATAGACTTATACTGTATGTTAAATTTGAAGACGAGATTCATAGGAAAGATTTCTAAAATGGTCTATAGGAATAAACTAAATGAATGTAGGCAGGAAAGGCTTTGAATTAAACTTGGGCTTGAATGTAAAGGTAATTCTAAAATGGCTTGAATGTGAAGATAAGTGTTTGACTAATAGGATAAAGTAAAAGTAAATCGAAGGATTTAAGAGTAAAAAATATTATCTAACGAAATGACTGTGTTTAAAGACAAGTAAAACAAAGTAAATGCAAGGAAATCGAAGTATTTAAGGACAACGAAATAACTGTAATGCAAGGAAATGTAAGTGTTTAAAGGACAAGGGAATATTGTAAAGGTGATCGAAGGATTTAAAGACAACGAAATACTGTAAAGTTGAATTAAATGTAACAAGACTTGTATTGAAATTGTAAAAAAATAATGATGTTCAACACGTACATTGTATCTTCTGACTCGTTTTCCTTAATTCACGGAAGTAATGAGTATTTTGAGATATTTTAGTACATAAAAGTGAACATCCTTAAATCTAACATAAGAACACCTATTTATAGTGTTTCGACCCTAACGGCCCTACTCAAAAATCACGCCACGTTCGAAGCATGCAGGCTTCCTATGCTTGCTGACTTCCACGCGTCTTCTAGAATGGCGCCCTTTATTTGAAATTCGAAATTTGTACCAATCGAAGCATTTTGCAAAATCTGTACCAATCGAAGCATCTTGTTGCTTTCGAAATAACCCAATTACTTGGACCGTTTCCAACTTCTGGCACCCTTACATAAAGGAGCTCTTTTGTAATTCGAACACCAAAAAAGTCCAAATCGAAATCTGCTGGAACTTGAATAATCCTTCAACATAAAGACTCCAAATCTTCCACCAATATCCAATATTGATATTAATCTCCTTAGGTACTTCATTCGAAATATTATTTTGATAACGGTTTCTTCCTTATTCGAAATAGCCAGCTAATAACACCCCTTTCGAAACAAAAAACTTCTTTCAAACCCACAAACACGAAGAAAAACAAATTTTTGAAAACATAATGAGCAAGTACTTAAGAGCCTGTGGATAACCACTGATAGAAAGGGTGTTAATACCTTCCCTTTCTATAATCTACCTCCCGAACCCGAGAAACATCTCAAAAAGGAATTTTTTTATGCTTTTGTCCTTTCCTTGTTGAATAAAATAAAAGACGGTGGCGACTCTTGCTTACCGCGACATTTTGCGAAAACAAACGCAAACGCGAACCAGCATTCCAAAATAGTCAGTTCTCATTCCCACCGATCACGCTAACATATCATGAAAAGTCTAGAAAAATCTAAAGTAATGTAGAAACATTCACCACCATTGAGAGGTTGGTGACTTGAGCCTATAAATAGGCATTTGGTATCTTGTAATGTATCATCCAAGAAATTAATGACATAACCTTCTTTCTAAAAAACTCTCTAAAACTATCTTCTATCAACTATCAACTATCAACTACACCACTACTAACAAAAATATGTAAGAGTTGTGGATGGTGCAGACATGACAGCATGGTATGAAGGATTGGAAGAAAAAAGAGTTGAATGCTTAGTTTTCCGATTGCTAGTTGGTCAAGCTAAATTTACTCAGAGTTTCCAATGTGAAACTTCAAAAAATCCTTTGGAAGTGAGCTTTACGTGATAGGTTTGGATGATTTTCAGTAGAGTGAGTTAGGATTTTCGTCTGATGCTGTAGCTTTAGGTTCGATTTTGCGGTTTTTTTGCAGATTAAGGATGTGTGAAAGTGAACTGAATACGTGTGCGAGGAGTTTGAGGGAGTGCTTGACTGGAAAATTGTGGCATCGTGGCACTGTGGTGAGGTGTTAACTTGCTGCAAAATGACCGTTTTATTACTATTATTTGTTGTTGCTAACTTGCTTCGAAATTTCACTTGTACGAACTAATGTTATACTCAAATCTAAAAAATACCTTATGATAGAAATTGTTGGCAATTTGGATGACCAAACATGAATGCAAGCCTAATTCCGAAACGGTCTCTCTATATGATTTTAGTTGAATTGACATATAATATTTTATCTACATCATTTTTTTATTTTTTTAATAAGCGTCTAACTACTAAATTATAAATGTTTCTTTATTAAGCACTTCAAACAAATATATGTAATATATGAAATAAATGCTAGAGGACAACTTCATATGAGAAAGATTTGTCCTAAAGCAAAGTTAAAGAATAAACATCGTCTTTGAACGAGTCGTCGGTACATCTTGTATACTTTTAGAATACCAATTAAGGGGTATGAAACAGATTTATGAACCCGACAATTATCATGAACATGGAAACAAATTTATACAATCAATGAATCAAATTAACACTATAATTATAAAATACAAGGACATTAAATACATATATACTATTATGTTTCATTTTGGCCCTTGAAAAGAATTAGAAAACCTGGTTGAAAAACTTGGAGGCAAATATTCTTCATCTTCACTTTGTGCTCCACTATTGAAATTTAGAGCATAACTATGTACATCATATTGAAACCTATTATTCTTTTGTTGCTTCTTTTCATATTCACAAATTTTTCAAATAAATGTTTTCCACTTTGGACTAGCAATCACTTCTGATGTCTCCTTCATCTTCTTCAACTTCTCCATCATCCATGTAAGACAAAAAGGTATTGGAAGGAAGAGTTATACAGTCTTAATTCCAACTCATGGAGAAAGATTGATGCTCAAGATATCCCTCTTCCAATTGAAATTTCGAGTTCTTCTTCTCAGGTTTATATTGGTATAGAGGAATAGAGAAATATTTTGATGTTTGGATGATGAAGGAATATTGGGATGCTCAAGATTATTGTATTTTTATTTCTGTTTTGGATATGTGGATGGTGTAGATTTAACACATCATTATTATGTAAAATTTTCATTTTATCAACTTTGATTTTTAATGGGTTTTTATTGTTTTATATATTTGTCCTGATTTTAATTTCAGTAATTACAAGAATTACCGAAGGCTTTGCCCTGGTAACTTTACCAGACGTCTTATTCGTGGGTAGAGTAATGCTATGATTATCAGTGATTTTTTAACGGCTTGGCCGATGATAATACAATGGACTTCAAAAGCCATCGGTAAATTTTACCAAGGAGGTTTTTACTGAGAGCTCTATGACTGTCGGTAAGTCCTGGATAATATACCTTTATTCACGTTTTTTTTTAATTACAGAGGATTTTTGTCTCTGGGTAATGACAATTTTTCTTGTAGTTGATGATGTTGTGAATTAAATGATATTTGTTGGTGATTGTTGATTTGATGATATAATGAAGCGCTGAATGAATTAATGATGTGAAAATGTGAGTATAATATGTAATGTATGATGATATATGGATTTCCAAATAATTGTTGTTATAACTACTATATCTATTCCTCATATTTTTTTTAATGATTTGTGATTACTCATCATTTTTGTTTGAATGTTGTCTCCACGTGGGTAACACACAGTGGCGGAGTCAGAAAAGTTATAAAGCCTGGACAAAAAAATATAAAGACCGGAAATTAAGCCTGGGAAAAAAATTTAAAGGCCGAAAATTAAACCCGGACAAATAATTTAAAGACTAAAATTCACATTGCATATAACAAAAAAAAACTTTTGTTTTTTTCCTTTTTTTCTTTCAATTTTTGGCCTTTTCTTTTGTTTTTTTTTATTTAAAAAAATTGGATCCTGGACAGTTGCCTAGGGTGGCCGTAAGGTGAAACTGCCTATGGTAACACACAGGTGTTCACGAATAGCTTGTAGAATCATGAGGATAGTTTTGGAGTTATTGTGTGTTTTCTGTTGAATAAAATGGGTCTTACTATGATACATAACATCAGGATTTTGGAAATGCTTGAGTTTTGAAGATTGTATTTGTTCAAAAATACATCTCACGAGTTTTGTTATTTGTTGAATTTATTTTGATGTTAACCTTGGATAAGACCAAAAGGTCTTGATGTTTTGATGAAATAAATGAAATGATTGAGACTAAAATTCTAGTGCAATGTCTAAATTTATGTGTTGATGTTATTAAAGAAATCTTTGATATAAAAGTTTTGAAAACCCGTGTTACAGAGCAAGATATTTGATTAAGATGTTTTCATGAAGATGTGACACCTTCGTTGGTGCTTTGTGTTACTTTATTTATTAATTTATTCGTGAATTAATCTCGGGGTTTAAAAGCATATTACAACATGCTAATGCAATTAGACAAAGTGGTACTTATGCTTCAAGGCAATTGAAAGTTCATGATAGAAACTATCGTACTCATGATTTAGAGTTGACTGCAGTTGTGTTTGTGTTAAAAATTTGGAGGCATTATCTTTATGGTTCCAGATTTGAAGTGTTTAGTGACCAACATAGTTTGAAGCATCTATTTGATCAGAAGGAGTTGAATATGAGGCAACGAAGATGGTTGGAATTTCTTAAACTATATGACTTTGGCTTAAATTATCACTCTGGTAAAGTTAATGTTGTGGCTGATGCTTTAAGTCGGAAGTCTTTGCATATGTCTGCATTGATGGTTTGAGAGCTGAAACTTATTGAAAAATTCAGAGATTTGAGTTTTGTATGTGACATAACACAACAAAGTGTGATGTTGGGTATTCTGAAAGTGAATAATGACTTTCTTATTAGTATAAAAGAGGGTCATAAGTTGGATGTGAAATTGGTGGATCTAATCGTCGCGGGTAATCAAAATGAAGAAAGTGATTTTAGAGTAGATGAGCATGGTGCGGTGAGATTTCGAGGTAGAATTCGTATACCCGATAACCCTGAGCTGAAGAAGATGATCTTAGAAGAGATCATAAGAGTAGCTTGGTATCCATCCAAGAGCTACTAAGATGTATCCGAATTTGAAGAAGATATTTTGGTGGCCGAAATTGAAGCGTGATGTGATACAATTTGTGTATGCTTATTTTACTTGTCATTGTGCCTTTAAAAACTATAATCTCTTCTTAACAACAAGAAAACAATAAACCTTATGTTGGACGAAGACTAATGTTTCAAAACACTAGCCATATGTTGGACGAAGACAAAATTTTCGACACTAGTGAAACATTGTTTCTCACGAGGAATCGAATTCGGTATTCCCCAAATGTCTTCCTTTGCAGGAGCTCATTTACCACTGAATCCTAATTACCTTGTTATCTTGATGTTTTTCCATTAGACATATGTTGGTTTTTTCCTCATCATCTGACTATTTTGTATCTTTGTCTCCCCATTCAATATATGCTTCCTTTTTCTTTTGATTCTTTGTTGGTCTTTGATTTTCTCTTTTAGTAGATGACAGTTTGGCCTGATGTTTCCTTTATTTCCACTGTTGTAGCAGGTTGGGATGAATGTTTTTTCTTCTTCTTCTTCTTCTTCTTCTTCTTCCTTTTTCTCGTTCTTCATAAATCTTTTATAATTTTTCACTATGAATGATATGTCATTCTCTGAGATATCTTCTCCTATTTTGTGTGCTAGACTTTTGGTTTTCTTGCTTCCATGTTCATCCATGGCCAATCACTTTAGCTTCATCTCATGTTCCTGTAATTTTCCAAATAAAGTGTGTGTGTCCATAGTCTGAAAATTCTTTGATTCACAAATCATAGTGAATTTTGGTTTCCAATCATGATTCAAGCTTCTTAGAATTTTTACGACAAGTTCTTCTTTTGAGAATTACTTCCCTAGAGACCTCATATGACTTGCGATATGAGTAAATCGTGGTTGCATTTGATTTATGTTCTCTTTAGGTTTTATTTTGAAAAGTTCATACTCATGGATTAATGTTGCACCAAACCTTGTCCTCTTCACCTCAATAGTACTTTCATGGGTGATTTGGAGGATGTTCGACATTTCTTTAGCAGTTTTGCAGTGAGAAACTCACAATAATTCATCGAGACATATTGTGGTAGTGATGATATTCTTAGCTTTCAAACCACGTCGCACATTCGGTTTATCTTCTTTGGGCCAACCCTTTTCAGATATTTACTACAACACCATCAACTGTGTGTATAGTAACAAATGGTTCATCTTTCAAAGTTTTCCAAATAACGCGATTCATTTTCTCTTTCCACAACTCATACCCTTCTCCACTAAAGGATGGGGGTTTGTTTAGTGAATAACTTGAACTCATCCTTCTTCTTAAGACGATTAACCCTTAACATGAGTTAGACTCTGATGCCACTTGTTGAAAAAGTGACCTCAAGTACAAGAAGGGGGTGGGTTGTGGTTTTTTGAAAAGTGTGGATAATTTTTCCCTTTCACGATTAAGATCGTGTTAGTAATGTTTTTTTAGTAGTAAAGCGTAGCGAAAGTAAATAAATTATGATGCAGAAATTCAAAGAGAATAAGAATAAAAATATTATACCGGAGAGTCATCCAAGTTTGACCAAACGTTAGCCTAATAAAAGGTGTAGTTAAAACCATATAAAAGAAGAAGAAAAAACCATAAAAAATGTGATCTTTTAGCCCATAGAAAAAAACAATGATCTTTTTGTCCTAAGAAGCACTGAAATAAATTCCATAAGAAAAAGAAAACAAGAACTTATTATATTGATACAAGAGAAGTAATTCTCCACACTTTTAACATAATACAAAAACACATGAAAAATACAATGAGTCTTATTTAATATTTAAAGGCTAATGCATATAGAGCTTATAGTCTTTGATAGATGACCCATATCACGAAACATTTATTACTGACTAGATATAGCCAGTTAGTCATCATTTGGCGAGGAGCTCTTCCAAGACATGCTCTGCTTGGAAAGGTTCATCCCCATTATTGGAGTCATTAGCGTTCCAGAAAAAAACACCGGGTAGAGATGAGGTTTGTTTGAGTTTTGTGCAGCCACCAAGGAATATATCCCGTGTAATTTTAGTATTCATGTTGTCATCCGGGTCGGTGCTAAATCCTGGAAGGACTTTATGAGGATGGTAGTCTTTTACTAAACTTTTATAGATGTCTACAAAAGCATCATATGTGGATACAGGATTTAGTTGATTGCTGAACTGATAATCAACCCAATTGATATCGTCTCTCGTTGCATTATACAATTTATGGTAGGAGGATGCGTTGTTTTCAGATGGAGCAATGGACACCACATGGATGTTTAGGTCACGTTCTTTCTTGAGTTCTCTTATAAGTTGGCCTATCAACCTAGGAAACGCCTCATCCGATTTGATGTTCCCATAATTAATGTCAATGCCATCAATCAAGTTGCCGCTTTCATTTTTGTATTTTTGAATGATCAGTTTGAGTGACCTTACAGCGTTCGAAACCCATACAATTTGCTCAGCTGGATCGAATGGAGTTTCAAGCCCATGACCTCCAATGCTTATTACCACCTTTACTTCTGGATGTTTTCTTTTCAAAATTTTCACTTTATCTGGACCGAAGAACTCATCCTTCCAAGATTCCACGAAATTTCCCGAACCTTTTCTGCTTTCGCTATAGTTTTCAGTGGCAAAGCCCAAAATGAAGTGGAATTCTGTGGTTTCTTTTTGGGTGATTTGTGGAAAATCAGCCAAAGTTTCTGACTCTGGCTTCACACCAATGTATTCTCGAAAGACAGGTTTAGACATTTTGACAATGTGAAAGGAGGATGAGATAAATTGGCTTTTGTGGGTTTGGTGGAATAAAATCACCAACTCTTGTTTACATTTATAGGACTACGGATTCAATTAATTAATGCAAATCTCAATTCATTAGTATAAAGTATTATAATTTTTTTGGGATTCGATGGTATTTTGCATTCGGTGGATTTCGCTTTTACATGCAGTTTATTATCACGATTCTGTGGATTTGGCTTGTATGTATACATGTTAATTGGTGGATTTGGGTTTTACACCTATAGTATGATCACGTGGTTTTGCCTTGTATATACATGTTATTATCTTTTTTTATAAATTTATAATTAAAAAAATGTCCCTTGCTGGAATCGTAAAGAGGTCCCTTGTTTTAAACAAAAGAAAAAAATTCATTATGCAGTGAAAGTAATATTTTTTTCATTCCAAATACTACTACAAAAATGATCTTTTACTATTGTTGGAAAAGGAATATCATCAATCCAAAATTTTACCCTTAAGATACCATCTCATTTACATTATTACAAGATCACAAACTTTGTTGTATCCTAATCATTTCTCTAAGTCTTTCCTTGAGGAGATAATCAAACACCCTCTTGTGTATCTTTTGATTTGTGTTTAAATATCTTTATGCTTTACTAACCTTAACAAAAAAAATTATGCTTTGTTCCTCTCATTTATTTTACAAGGTATGGATTGGATCAAGAACATCAAACATGATTTCATCAGCTGGGATTTTGGTTGCTTAAGCTCCAAGATTGATCAATCATTAATTTCCAAAGGCTCATTCCTCAATAAATGATCTATAATCTTAGGCATGATCATTTTAAGCTTTATCTATTATCATTTGATCAAAGATAGTTCATTGTTTGGTTGCTTGTTTCTCAAGAAACTTCTAGGTTCATATGTTTATTTATATGCCTTCTTCATCAAGCTTCCTTAAGCATTTGATCAATTCATTCAAAGTTCAAGCAAGGGATTATCCTTTGAGGCTCATATGTGCATCATTGTTCCTTTAAATGCAAGAAGAGTCCAAAGAATCAAGATGTTTCAAAGTGGTTTGACCTAAAAAGTCAATAAAGTTCACGTTGAAAATATCACAACTCACTCATTTTTCAACAACTTTGAGTGATTCTTTTTTGTATTTGACTCGTCTTATCATCCTCTACAACTTGTCTTCACAAGTCAAAAGTCAATTATGCTTGGAAGATCATCAAAAGTTTGGGAACATTAGAGGTCACAATTTTCAAAGAACACAACTCTATCAACTTTCAACTTTTCTAGTTGTCTCTTTTTTATACTTATCATTTGTGACGCCCTCTACAAGTTTGTTTCAAGGATCAAAGGCCAATTATGCTTGGAAAGTCATGAAAAGTTAGATGACATTATATGTCATTTTGGACTTAGAAAATTTTTGACTTGTAATTTCAGGTCATTATACCAACTTCACATTGTTATAAATTTTTTCTCAAGCATCAAAATCAATAATTTATTTTCATATTGTACTCTCCATGATGATGTGAACATTTTTCAAAAAGAATGAGCAATAAAGGTCAGGTACATAGGATTTCATGCAAGCTTGAACAAGGGTGCACAAAACTGATTTTTCTCTTATGGTCAGATTTTAGAATCAACAAAAAACTCAATTAGAGGCCAAATTGTCACGCATTTTCCATTTAAATATGATTAGTGATGTCTGATGAAGCAAAAAAAAAATTCATGCTTTGGATGCATATGGAATCACACGAATTTGGTATCATTTGGCACGCACAAGCTTTGCATCACACTCCCTATAAATAGAGAAATGTATTGGCTTCATTTCAAAGCTTTGATAGCCTCTAAAATCCTTGTCCAACCTCAAATATTCTGCAAAAAGTGTGGGATCATGAATTATTCTCAGAGCTTTTCAACACACTCTCTTGATTTCTCTTGCTTCCTTGCCATGACCTGAAGCTAACGCGATAATTATCAAGTCTTAAGAGCGTCTGAATCACTCAGACCACATCACTCTTTCAAGCTTTCCGTTCAAACTTCTTTCAGTTAGTTGGAAGCACCATTTTGACCCAAATAAATTATTGTGATGTTGTTTGATGTTCATTGATACTCATCTTCAATTCAGTTTTCATTCATTTATCATTTTCACTATTTAATTTGAATTTTAGTTTTCTAAAAATGGATCGTGTTTTCAAAATTACTCTCAGCTCATTTTGAATAACTTTATATAGAGGTATTGATTGGGTTCACAATGATGAGACGATCACAATGGTGGTAGTCTCATTTTCTCATGTTACCAAATGATGAATCTGAGTTTGTTTTGGAACCTGGCCAATCACACATTGTCAATTGTTTTAATTTGAGTGGTTGGATTTAAATGAGTTCTGATGCTTTTATTTCAATAATTTCTACCATGTACCTTAGCTTCTGGACCATGAGATCTTCCATGTCAATTAATGAAACCAGATCCAACGTATCTGGATTTTTCTGATTTAATTTCTTTTATTATTTTCTTGTTTATTTTGATTTTTAATTCCGAAAATGATTTTAAATCATATTTAACTTCAACAATTCTGAAAAAATTCTTAAAAACATTTATCTCAGTTTACACCTTTTATTTTTTCTTTTTTTGTTGAATTTTCACCTATTTGCTTTGTTTTAATTAGTTTAAAAATAGTTTCTTGATTTTTAAAATATCCAAAAATATTCTAAAAAATACTTTGAATCATTTCTAATTTTTGTTTGGCTTTATTTTTCATTTATTTGACGGTTTGATATTAATTTTCTATTTTATTTTTTACTTTCCATTTAAAATCATTTAAAAAATATTTTTCCATGCATTTTAATTGCTTTTATTGTATTTTTCATTTATTTGAATTGTGTTGACTTGTGTTGGCCTTGGATCTTGGCTCATTGGATCATAAGTTTCATCAACATCAATGGATCTTGGATATTGATGGGGTGAAAACCCTATTCTACTAAAATTGATGATTGATTTTGATGATAAATTGATTAATGCCTTGATACAATTTGGGCTTTGCTTTTCATCTTCATCTTTCTTCTTCTTTTTCTTTTTGATCAATTGGATGGTTTAGGATCTATCTTGTTCATGAAATTTGGATTGGTGCTTGATGAACTCTCATCATTTCAAATTTACCTTCTAATTGATCATTGATCATTCGAGGTACTTTGGATTGGTGATAAGTTTTTCACAAGTTATCATGAATAATTATTGATGTAATGGACCAATATCCTTGACTTATCTCTTGATCACCTTTCCTTTTAAACCATGGCGTGCATTCAATGCAATACACCTACATTATTTTGGTCCGGCCTTAGATAGGTTCAACTTATATATAATTTACTTACAATTGCTTAACATAGTGCTAAATTATCCCGAATCAGAATGCTAATTATTAACACTAATGATCCATAATTGTCTTAACTTTAATTTCTTGTCTTTTATCTTAATGCCTTTTAAGTTGTGAATGTTTTACCATGTGTCATAGTGTATTTTTATTTTTGTTTTGGATATGTGGATGGTGTAGATTTAACACATCATTATTACGTAAAATTTTCATTTTATCAACTTTGATTTTTAATTGGTTTTTATTGTTTTATATATTTGTCCTGATTTTAATTTCAGTAATTACAAGAATTACCAAAGGCTTTGCCCTGGTAAAGTTACACACGTCTTATTCGTGGGTAGAGTAATGCTATGATTATCAACGATTTATTCACGGCTTGGCTGATGATAATACAGTGGGCTTCAAAAGCCGTCAGTACACTTTACCAAGGAGGTTTTTACCGAGGGTCCCATTACCGTCGGTAAATCCTAGATAATATACCTTTATCCACTACTTTTTTTAATTACAGAGGACTTTCGTTCCTGGGTAATGACAATTTCTCTTGTAGTGGATGATGTTCTGAATTAAATGATGTTTGTTAGTGATTGTTAATCTGATGATATAATGAAGTTGTGAATGAATTAATGATATGAAAGTGTGAGCATAATATGTGATGTCTGATGATATATGAATTTCCTGATAATTGTTGTTATAACAACTATATCTATTTATTATACCTTTTGTAATGATTTGTGATTACTCACCATTTCTGTTTGAATGTTGCCTCCACGTGGGTAACGCACATGTAATCGTGAATAGCTCGTAGAACCGTGAGGATAGCTTTGGAGTTATTTAGTGTGTTTTCTGTTGAATAAAAAGGGTCTTACTCTGATATGTACCATCGGGGTTTTGGGAACGCTTGAGTTTTGAAGATTGTATTTGTTTAAAAATACATCTCACGAGTTTTGTTATTTGTTGAATTTATTTTGAAGTTAACCTTGAATAAGACCAAAAGGTCTTGATGTTTTGATGCAATAAATGAAGTTATTATTGAGACTAAAATTCTGCTGCAATGTCTAAATTTCTTTGTTGATGTTATTAAAGAAATAATTGCTATAAAAGTTTTTGAAAACCCGTGTGATAGAGCAGGATGTTTGATTAAGATGTTTGCATGAAGATGTGACACCCTTATTGGTGCATTGTGTTACTTTATATATTAATTTATTCGTGAATTAATCTCAGGGTTTAGAAGGGTGTTACTGTGTGCTAATGCAATTAGAGAGAGTGGTGGCTAATACAATGAGGCCCAGGGAGGAGGCCCAACGCTTGTCCAAAAAAAGTCAGAATAGGAAAAATATGAAAAATCCAAAAGGGTAACACTGGGGCTCGAGCCCAGGTCCCTCAAGTCACAGGCGCGCGCTTCTACCACTGTGGTGGCTATACATCTGTTTATATAATCAAAACAATAAATATATGATAGTAAACAAGTCCATGGCCTGAACTTCATCTTCAACCTCACGCCCAACCAGAGCCTCTGTATCTTGTTCAAATCTCAACAAAAATGAAAACTTGCAAGAGGGTATCGGGTTTGGAGTTTGAGAAGCTTTCAATGAGTTCCAATGATTGGTTTAGCTTCCTCAAGTTCCCAAGAAGCTAATGGGATGCTTAGCTTGAGCTGAAAGTTCCTGAGGAGTTTTGGAGAAGTCCAAGTGCAAAGCTCTATTTTTGAAAATGGAGGATGGTGTTAATTGTGTTACATTATTGTAACAGGGTGCAGGATGAGTTCTAAATGATGTTTAGAAACTTTAGGAACCAAAAGGCTTGAAAACGCACGAGGGAGATGTGAGTTTCAAACTTTTGGTCAAGTTAGGCAACAATAGAGGTATGTCATGCAGTTCTGAGCTCTTGGTGTTTTTAGGGGTCAAGCATGCGTGAGATTTGTGGAAAATGACTTGTGTATCTATAAGCAAAAGGTCTTGAGTGGTTTTGAGAGTCAGAAGTATCAGTTTCAAGCTAATTGCTAGGTTACTTGATTTTCAAGAAAAATGGGAAAACAAGTTTCAATGTGAAGTACAAGCATGGGCTTGGTGATTGTAAGTGTATAAACCACTTCACTTGTGTTATGAGACATGTATGACCAGAAGAGAACAAGTGCAAGGCTCAAGAACAAGTTTTTTGCAAAAAGTCACTTTATCAAAATGGCATTGTGCACTTTCTTCCCAAAATGGATATAAAGCATGGATTTGCATTGAATGCTTGAAATGAGACATCTAACAGTTGTGTAAGCAATTATTATGGAGTGCCTAAAAATTTTGAGGCCTGCAAAGTAGAGGTTATGTAGCATAACTTTGAATTTTGAATTTGTTCATCACAAAATGACTTGTAATTCAAGTGATAAAACCCTAACTTCATCTCTTCGATTCTCCCTACTCAAAAATGATATCAAGGAGTTCTTGGACATTTTGAAAAGCTTGCAATGTGCTATACAAACCATCTTTGAATCACTTTTGGAGATTCCCCTTGGAACTATATGAAAAAGTGCCATAAAGTTGGGTCAAAATCCTGACCAAATTAGGGCAAAAACTTCACTAAGTGTTTTGTTTCATGACCATGTATTCTTAAAATTATAAATTGAGATCCAAGCACTTTTGGAAGGAGTTGTATAAAGAAAATTTGTATATTTAATGGAGATATACAACTTTCATGTTGGAAGTTTCTCTTGAATCATCTTGCATCATGGTGAAAATTTTGTTCAAAGTTGGGAAAAAATAAGAAATTTCCAACACTTAGAAAAATTTCTAAGTTTAGAAATTTTAACTTTTCAAAATGAAATCTTGAATTAGACTCTTGAGATCATGCCTTAAACCAATTGATCATTTGCTAGGTCAAAAATCAGAAATTTCCCTTTCCTAGTCAAAACCCTAATTTTGACCATTTTGCCCTTTTGAAGATTTGATCAAATTTCTTAAGGAATTATGGTCCAAACTTGATCAAATGATACATATGAGTTTAAAATGTTGATTTGGATAAAAAATTATGAAGTTTGACTTTAAATTGGTCATGGTTGACTTTTTCCCCAATAGAGCTGATTTTTAAGTCAACTGCTCAATTGACTGAGCAAAAGTGTGATTCAAAGCTTGAAACTTTACATGAGTAATCTTGAGGGTCCACAATGATCCACGAAAGTCATATGGAGAATTGAAAGTTCAAATATCCTTGTGCAATCTCAAACCCTAATTTTGGTCATCAGTGCTTAAGGAGGTGTCTTGAGCTGATCAAACCCTAGTGCACTCTTGAGCCCAAGGAGATCTTGTGAGCAAATTCTTGATAAGTGAGAGGGAAAATTTTGGGGTACAACACAAGGATTCAGGAGGAGCAAGAGTGAGCCTACACTTTACATCAAGTCTCAAGGTCAATACACTCTCTTACTATTTCTATATGTAGATGACCTTATCTACACAGGAAACAATACAAAGATGATGATGGAGTTCAAAGAAGACATGATGAAGACCTTTGAGATGACCGACCTTGGTTTGATGAGTTTGTTCCTCGGTATAGAGGTAAGTCAAAGAAATGAAGGGATATTCATCTCTCAAAAGAAATACACAGAAGGCTTACTTAAGAAATTCAATATGTACGGTTGCAAACCTGTCGCTACTACACTCATAACAAATGAGAAAATACAGAAGAATGATGGAACACCAGAAGCTGATGCATCCAAATATCAAAGTCTAATTGGAAGCCTTCTATATTTGACAGCTACACGGGCATACATATTGTATGCTTCAAGTCTTCTATCAAGATTCATGCAAAGCCCAAGTCAAATACACTTTGGAGCAGGAAAAAGAATTTTAAGGTATCTATAAGGAACAATAGAGTTTGGTATGTGGTACACTACCAAAACCGACTCAGGATTACCTGGATACACCGATAGTGATTGGGCATGTTCAGTAGATGACATGAAGAGCACCTTTGGCTATGCTTTTTCACTAGGATCGGGAATTTTCTCTTGGGCGTCGAAGAAGTAAGCTACAGTTGCACAATCAACAACAGAAGCAGAGTATGTGGCTGCTGCTGAAGCAACGAGTCAAGCTATATGGCTTCGCAGGATACTTGAAGACATGGGAGAAAAACAAGATGAGCCTACTAAAATGAATTGTGACAATAAATCAGCAATTGCAATGGCGAAAAATCCAGTGCATCACAGTAGAACAAAACACATAGCAATCAAGTATCACTTTATTAGAGAAGTTGAAGCAACTAAGGAGATCAAACTCGACTACTACAGAACAGAAGAACAAATTGCAGACATATTCACGAAGGCTTTACCGAGACCAAGATTTGAAGAGTTGCGAACCATGCTTGGAGTTACAGAAATTTGCATCAAGGAGGAGTGTTGAAATTGCTACAAATTTCTAGAATATTCTAAATATAATATGTATGGTAATAGTAGAATACCCTAGAAACTATAGTGTGTATGAGTATGGTAGAATAATCTAGAACTATAAGTGTATGTAAAAGATAGAAGAACCTAGAACTATCACGTCTCATTAATCTTTACCACTTGTCTTCATCTTTCTTGCGATTAAATTTTTTAGGTTTAATTGTAACTTTGGTTTCCCTATTTAACTTTTTTTTTATTTTGATTCTCTACTTTTAAAATCATTATTTTAATTTTTTTTTCCAGTTTTTGTGTTTGAATTTAGTCCCCTATTCAATTTAGTGCTTATTTGCAGTAAAGTGGCACAAATTTAGTTGAGTTGACATATAATATTTTATCTACGTCATTTTTTTATTTTTTTAATAGGCGCTCAACCACTAAGCTGTAGATGTTTCTTTGTTAAACACTTCAAACAAATATATGTAATACATGAAATAAATATTAAAGGATAAATTCATATGAGAAAGATTTGTCCTAAAGCAAAGTTAAAAGAATAAACATTGTCTTGGAACGAGTCATCAGTACATCTTGTATACTTTTCGAATACCAATTAAGGGGTATGAAACAGATTTATGAACCCGACAATTATCATGAACATGGAAACAAATTTATACAATCAATGAATCAAATTAACACTATAATTATAAGATACAAGGACATTAAATACATATATACTATTATGTTTCATTTTGGCCCCTGAAAAGAATTAGAAAACCTGGTTGAAAAACTTGGAGGCAAATATTCTTCATCTTCACTTTGTGCTCCACTATTGAAATTTAGAGCATAACTATGTTCATCATATTGAAACCTATTATTCTTTTGTTGCTTCTTTCCATATCCACTAATTTTTAAAATAAATGTTTTCCACTTTGGACTAGCAATCACTTTTGATGTCTCCTTCATCTTCTTCAACTTCTCCATCATCCATGTAAGACAAAAAGGTATTGGAAGGAAGAGTTATACAATCTTAATTCCAACTCATGGAGAAAGCTTGACGCTCAAGATATCCCTCTTCCAATTGAAATTTCGAGTTCTTCTTCTCAGGTTTATATTGGTAAAGAGGAATAGAAAAATATTTTGATGTTTGGATGATGAAGGATTATTGGGATGATGATTCTTGGATTAAACAATACAGTGTTGGACTTGTTACTATGATTTCAAATTTGGTTGGATTGTATGAGTATGAGAAACAAAATACAATGGATATTCATGATTATGGAAAACGTGATTCAATAAGAGCTGTTAGTTACATGGAAAGTCTTGTTTTGCTTCAAAGGAAATAGAAAGTAGTTACCAACGTTTCTCATGTATATAGGTTCCAGATCCAGATCATCTACTAACTCAGAATTATTAGTTTCACTACGCCAAAAAAGACTTACGAAAGCACTTTTTTTGGCCTTTAAAAGCGCTTTCGTAGGTGGCGCTGCTATAGGTTTTAGCAGTGCTTTTTGTTTAATGAAAAGCGCTCTCATAAGTTTTCTTTTAGCAGCGCTTTTTTCTGGAAAAGCGTTGTATTAGGTAGGCTTTTAGAAACGCTTTTTTATGGAAAAGCGCTTTCATAGGTGGTCTTTTAGCAGCGCTTTTTCCTGGAAAAGCGCTGTCATATGTTTACCTTAGACAGTGTTTTTTGTGAAAAAGCGCTTTCATAGGTTACCTAAGGAAGCGTTTTTCTTGAAAAAGCGCTTTCATAGGGTGTTTTTTTAGAGGTATAATTTATATAATTCATATACCTGCATTGTTTGCAGCATATTATTTATATAAACCAGTTGCCATAACCTGTAATTCATAAACCGCGATAATGCATTGTATACCATTGTAATCCAAAATATATATACACCATTTTTGTACCTCAAAATATATAAAAACCATTGTTATCAGCATTGTAACTCAAAACCAGTCTTACAAAATCAACCCTAACAATAACTAAACCAGTCCTAATGTATGAAAGAAACATGGTCAATTATGTATTAAGGTCCTTGTCCTGCGAGGTTTGAACATAATAACATGGTCAATATGGTATTCCATGTACACATGTAACGTATTCATAACACTTTTCACATAATAATGTATTCATACCTTATATGATTCTCTGCTCAATAAAATATTGACACAATTCCTCTTTTATTTCTTCCAACTGAAGTTTCGTGTAATATGCACATTTGTATTCATCGAAGTACTACATAACAAAACATAATATGCATGATTTAGTTAAAAGTAAAAAATTATATGAAATATCCGAGAAATAATAAAACAAGTCCTAAGTTATAAATCCATACCGTGACTGGAATCTCTATTTGATTCAGTTGAAGGATTTCTTTGATAAACCGCATAACAAAGTATCTGCAATCTATACCGTTTTGCTGTTGAGGACACTACATAGAAAAACAAATAAGAATATATAGTTGTATTGTTTTATCAAATAGCCTAAATATTATAACCAAAATAGTGGAAATTAATATACCTGCACTTTGATCCAATTAATGTTGTTTTATTTAGACCGTCGTACCCGAGCTTCACTTTGACACCGAAATACTTGTATCGCTCTAACAAAATAAAAATATATATTTAGAATAATGTCACATAAATAATTAAATATATAAATACACACAAGTATTTAGAATAATCTCACTTACGTATCAATCATTAACTTCATATCCGGATAATTTGTCCAATCACCGTCAACCGAATTCAGATAATAGACCACTTCTTTTATAGGATCGATAGCAACCAACAACCAGTGACATCTATAAATTAAAACAACAGTTTAGAAGAAAATTTTCTACACAAAAATTACAAATATTAAAATGAACTTAGAATGAAAATCTAACCCTGTAGGAATAGTATTATACGCCCAAGGATATAAGCTTTCTGTACTGCCAGTTGCCATGAATCTTTCGACTAAGTGCTCTCTTACTGAATCCGGTTCCCTACCAATTGTCGCTCCGCTGACACGGGAGGAAGACACGAAATGGAAGTTGTTTGACAATTGATTCCCGCGCATCAATTTGTCATATAACAACCTTAAATAAAAACATAATTAATATTAGTCTATATTCATTGAAATGTTTAAAAGATAATTATCGTTGTCCACGAAGTTATGTGGCTTGACAAGCGGGATAACTGATCTCTGCACATCATTAGCAAAGAAACTCAACACCTTGCCATATCATTGTCATTTTTTTTCTTACAAAACCTAGTATTATCAATCACAAAAAATAGCCATTTGTTCAAATCTTACTACAAAAAGTACTACAGCAGCAATGTATCACAGAACAACCGTGATTTGTTCAAATCCCACAACATTATAACCGCTACTTAACAACCCTAAAAAAACAAAATTTACATAAAAACAACAACCACACCCTCCAACAAAAAAAAAGAAACCCAGAATAGCATTACCTCTTTAGAATACTCATCAAGTATGCAAGGTTTAAATTTCATGTTTTTGAACAGTGTCCCAACTACAACACACTCTTTGCCCTCTTCAAGTTCCAACATCGTGCACACTGTCCAAATCACCACAAAATTTCAAGTAATCAAACATAAAAAAATAATCAGATTAAAAAGGCACGATAGATTTAAAGCAAAACCCTAAGTTGAAAAAATATGAAGGAAAGGGTATAATGCAAACCAGGAGAATTAGGTTTCCATTGGGAAACAAGGGAATACAAGAGAGTTCGCATCAATCGAAGACGAGCGTAGTAAATTTGACTGTACTGCTGTCTACGATACATCTCTTTCCCAATTTCGAACGGTTCATCCTGCAACGAAATCGAATTAGCATATCTTCAGAGTTAACAACACAAACACGGTGAGAGAGAGGGGAAGCACTGAACCTGAGATTCGTAGGAGGATTGGACTCTCTCCATTGCTATGGTTTGGTGGGAAAAGTTCGAAACTCGCAGTTGGCCGGAGAAGTGGAGCGCCGTTGACCGCCGTAGAAGCTCTGGTTTAGGGTTTTTTTGTGAAGAAAATCTGACTGAGAATAGAAAAGTGATATGAATTGTGTTTTGATATTTATTATAAAACTACCTACGAAAGCGCTTTTAAAAGCGCTTTCTAAAGGTCATCTCTAACAGCACTTTTACATAAAAAAGCGCTTTCGTAGCATATCCTATAGCAGCGCTTTCTAAAGGCCAGCTTTAGCAGCGCTTTGGAAAAGCGCTTTCTAAGGCTGACCTTTAGCAGTGCTTTTGAAAAGCGCTTTCTTAAGGTACCCTCTGAAAGGCCAGCTTTAGCAGCGCTTCCCAAAAAGCGCTTTCTAAGGGTGACCTTTAGAAGCGCTTTTGAAAAGCGCTTTCTTAAGGCACCCTTTGAAAGCGCTTTTTTAAGCGAATTTTTTTTAAAACCTACAGCAGCGCTTTTTTCCAAAAGCGCTTTCTTTTATGTGCTGTTAAAACTTATTTTTGGCTTAGTGTTTGTTTGGGTGATGAAAGATTATTGGGATGAAGGGTCTTGGATTAAGCTATACAATGTTGGACCAGTGCCTATGATTATTGGAATGAAAGATATCTGGCATTTTTTCATGTATTACATATATTTGTTTCAAGTGTTTAACAAAGAAACATTCACAGCTTAGTGGTTGGGCGCCTCTTTCAAAAGTCAAGGGACTTAAATAATGATTTTAAAAGTGAGGGATCAAAATCAAGAAAAAAATTAAATAGGAGGACCAAAGTTACAATTAAGCCAATATCCTTTGGTGACACAATGAAATAAGTAGTAATTGATGATCATAAGTATACATTTGACTTCCATGCAGTTGAGAGATCCAAAGTGAAATATGTACTTAGAAAGTTGGTTTATTGCATATATTAGAAAGTTTACGTCTTTCTTCAGATGCCAATGAAATTTTACGTCTTAGAGTTGGTTTATTGCATATATTATAAATGTATTGCCTAATCTTTTATGTTGTTTGCCCACAAGTTACTGTTTTAATTATTTCCCTCAATGTGTGGTTACAATTTATAATTTTTGACAAGTTGTTCGCTATACACCATCGCTCTGCAGAACCCCTAATTCCATGTGGAGAACCCGAACCCATAATTTACTATTTATGATGAAATACGATAGTAGGCTCTATAGCTTATCATGTGTTCTATACGGTTTTGGTGTGATCTAAGCTATTGACCTTTCTCGTGGCATTTCCATTTATCATAACACAATCGCAGTTATAATTTATTTGTATCGATATAATATGCTTTGGTGAATGCTTTACTATGTAGTTTATCTTTCGTGAATTTTATTTAATTTTATGTGGTACCGAAAGATGAAACACAACCTCTATATATAAATGTTTTAGCATGTGTCACATTCATAGTGTATTTTTATTTCTGTTTTGGATATGTGGATGGTGTAGATTTAACACATCATTATTATGTAAAATTTTCATTTTATCAACTTTGATTTTTAATGGGTTTTTATTGTTTTATATATTTGTCCTTATTTTAATTTCAGTAATTACAAGAATTACCGAAGGCTTTGCCCTGGTAAAGTTACAGACGTCTTATTCGTGGGTAGAGTAATGCTATGATTATCAGTGATTTTTTAACGGCTTGGCCGATGATAATACAATGGACTTCAAAAGCCGTCGGTAAATTTTACCAAGGAGGTTTTTACTAAGAGCTCTATGATTGTCGGTAAGTCCTGGATAATATACCTTTACCCACGGTTTTTTTTAATTACAGAGGATTTTTGTCTCTGGGTGTTGTACTCCAAAATTTGCCCTCTCATTTATCAAGATTTTCTCACAAAATTTCTTTGACTCAAGGCTGTATTAGGGTTTGATCAACTCAAGACATCTCATCTTGCACTGAGGACCCAAAATTAGGGTTTGAGTTTGCACAAGGATTTTTGGACTATCAATGCTTCATATGACTTTCAAGTATCATCATGGACCCCTAAGATTACTCATGTCAAGTTTCAAGCCTTGAATCACATTTTTGACCAGTCAATTGGACAGTTGACCTAAAAATCAACTGTATTGGGGAAAAAGTCAACCATGGCCAATTTACAGTCAAACTTCATAATTTTTGGTCCACATAAAATTTTAGACTCATATGTATCATTTGATCAAATTTGGACCATAATTCCTCAATAAATTTGATCAAATCATCAAAAGGGCAAAATGGTCAAAATTAGGGTTTTGACTAAGAGAGGGCAATTTCTGCTTTTTGACCTAGCAAATGACCATTTGGTTTGAAGCATGATTTCAAGGGTTCGCTTGTGTCATCTTGACTTAATGACATGGTCCAAAATATTGCATTTTTATTGGATTGACAGATGAAATTTGCAGTCAACTGATCAAAAGTCAACTGTACACTAAAAAGTCAAACTTTGACTTTTTGGTCAAAATCAAGTGTCAAGGATCACAATTCATCAAAGTATGTCAAAATGTGAAACTTGTTCATTAAGAAATCAAAGATTAAAGATCTTGTTTTGAAATTTGAAAATTTCTTAACTTAGAAAATTTTCTAAGTATAGAAAATTTCTTATTTTTTCTCAACTTTAAGCCATTTTTTCACCATGATGCAAGATGATTTAAAGAAAGTTCCCAACATGAAAGTTGTAGACCTCCATGAAATCTACAACTTTGCTTCACACATTTTTCCCTAAAGATTCTTGTATCTCAAGATATAATTTTATGAATACATGCTCATGAACTAAATAACTTAGTGAAATTTTGCCATAATTTAGGCAGGTTTTTGACCTAACTTCATGGAAATTTTTCACCTAGTTCCAAGAGGAATATTGAAATTCATTTCAAAGATGAGTTATAGAGCACATTGCAAGCTTTCCAAAATGTCAAAGAACTCCTCAAGATCATTTTTTAGTAGGGAGAATCGAAGAGATGAAGTTAGCAATTTTTCACTTTGAATTCAAGCCATTTCAAGAAGAAAAAAATTCAAATCAGAACATATGCTGCCTTATCCTTGCTTTACAGGTCTCTAACTTGTTTCTCACTTCGTAATTTAATTCTTATTCAGTTGAAAAAGCTTTAATCCAAGCCCAAAAGTCTTTATCCAAGCTTTAATTCCATAAATGGCACAAAGTTGCCATTGCCATTTTAGAAAAGCTTAACTTTTGCAACTTTTCAATTCTTGAGCATTGGACTTGTCTTCTCTGCACACACAAGTCCTACAGACCTAAAGTAACTTGTATAGAGCTTATACCAACTCCCAGCAGGCCAGTACAAGCATGTGGAGACTTGTCCCTTCACTTTGCTTCAAAAGCAAGAAAGTATGCAAAAAGCCTACAACTCAAAAATCTGTTGTGGAGTTGACTTGAAACCTTATCTATACTAATACACAAACCCATTACAACTGAGAACACGATTTCTAAAGGCCTAAAACACTCCAGAAAACCCTCTCACCCAAAACCTGTCAAAAACTTGCAGTTTGAGCATAAGCCTAGCAATCCACAAATTGGCTCGTGTGTTTCAAGTTTTAATCATCGAAACACTTTACCTACTTCATATCTAAGTGATCCAGACCATCATCCCTGCACTGTAACTCATCCTTCTTCATCTGCCATTTTTGTTTTCAAAGCTTGCAGGTTGACTTGGATAGAGAGTTTCAGGCACTTCCAAAGCAAGGCAAGGATTGGAACACACTCAGGGAGGTTCAATCAAGCTCAAGAAATCTTTAGGCCTTCATAAATCTCACTCAAACTCTATTCACGATATCAGCTGAAAGAGGTAAGAACTCCAACATTTATCTCCTCATACAGGCATCCATTGTCCACAATTTGTGAAATAAAAATGTAGATATCATTGCTACAAAGCTGTACATATCCATAACTTGCATTTATTTGGCCTGAGTTGAGAGAATTTTGAACTTAAAGTTCCTAGAAAAATTAGGTTAAGAATTAGGTCCATTAAAATTCTCTTTAATCTTGGACTTATAGTTTTAGTTATGCACATGGTTAGAATCGTGAGACAAAATGCTATAACATTCATGTTATCAATTTCCATTTTTGTTGAGAGATGAAAGAGTTACAGGAGGTCCGACTAGCTTGAGGAAGAAGATGAAGTACAGGGCTAGGAACGGTTTTGTGTTATGTATATTTTATTTCATGTAGACTAACGGATGTACAGCCACCCCAGTGGCAAGGTAGCGCGCTGGAAATGCATAGGTCGTGGGTTCGAACGTTGACGCTACCTTTTGTTTTTTCATATTTTTTCCAGTTTTATTTTTTTGCTGTTTTGTAGGATGGGCTTCAACATTGGGTCTAGCGTTTTTTTTCTAACATAACACCACCTGATTTCTCAGGATACCCCCTGGCCCATGCATTTTATTTATTTGTTTTATTTTCTTTTCTTTGTTTCATTAAATATTTTCTTTAATACATAAAATCATAAAAAATATAAACATGTTAAATTTTGCATTTTGTTTATTTTATTTTATTGTCACACAAAAATTATTTTATTAAACTGTATATTAATTATTTTTCTTAACTAAACTTGTAAATATAATATAATAGAATTAGGTTGACTATTTTATTCCTTTTTTTATTTCATACTTGTAAAATATTTATTTTTGATATATAAAAACTAAATATTTTCATAAGATATTGTTTATTATTTTTAACACAAAAATACATAAAAATAATACCTATAGAACTTTATTTTCTTTTAAATTAGAAATTAGGGTTCACTTTTATTTTCAAGAATTAATTTCTTTTTCTTAAGTTTATTAGATTTAAGTCAAAACCCTTTTTACATAAAAAACAAAACAAAAATCCTTTTCTTGCATTTTATGTATCCTTGCATATTTAAATTGTCTTGTACATTATTTATTCCATTATTTGTACAAATTCGATTTGGTTGTAATAGCTTAATTAGATTTACATTATTGAAAATCCCAATTCATAATTTGTATTCTCCCCTCCCATAAAAATGTTATAATAGCGTAGTAATCTTTAAATTACTCAATTTACCACTTTTATATTCCATGCTAGTAATTAGGGTTTGTATGGCAAGATAAAAACAAATCAAATAGAAAACCCTAAATCCAAGACAAAATCAAGCATGAAAATAACATACTTGTACACAAGCATCCTTAGGGTTTCTCCACTTGGTTGTCTTATACAAAAATATCCATATTACGCATGCGAAGTATCTTGGCAAAACAAACAATTATAAGATCATAGTCCCTCGATGACGCTATTCTAAGTTGCCTTACAAAATGATCTTGGTGCCTCAAAAATGCTAAGATACTTTGCAATATTGCTAATCATGGTTATACGATGACCCACGTCCATCCCGTTTACATCCAAAGATAGGGTTGCTTACCAAATCAATAGTAAGACAACAATGTCAAAGGAATAGAAAAAGAACAAGAAAGACATTTAAGTAGGTAGATTACTTCTAGTTACTTGCTCCATTTCAAAACAAATATCCTTGATATTTTTCAAAACAAACACACACATTTTAAAACATCTTACAATCATTGAAAACATTTTCAAAAAGACAAACATCTTTGTTTACATTCTTACGAACAAGAATGATTACAAAGATTGCCTAAACAATGGCCTCTTTTACAAAATACTTTCAAAACCACACAAAGCACAATTTCAAACAAAAGCAAGTGATCTAGCAAGTAACTAAGAGCCCATGGAATACCATAGATGAAAAGGGTGCTAATACCTTCCCTTTTCATAATCTACCCCCCGAACTCAAGAAAATATCTCAAAGGTCTTTCCTGTGCTTTTTCACCTTTCCTTTTGGATAAAAGAAAAGTCGGTGGCGACTCTTGCTAAACCGCAACATTTGCGATAAAACGCAAAACCTCAAGTCAGTTCTCCCACCGTATCACAGAACTGGCGACTCTGCTGGGGAAATTTTTAAAAGTGGGGTTACCTTAGGGCTAGATCACATTTATTTGCTTACATTGTTTGACTTGTGTGCTTTACATTATGGTTCTTTGTTTGGGTTTGAAATCCTCTAACCGGATTTGGGATACATTATAGGTAAATAGCAATACATTGTGGAAACTGTGCGGGGTATACCGATATGGTCTAAGCAATAGCTATGTTAGTGTGACATATTTGCGGGTACCGATAGCCTTTGAGTTAATCAAAGAGAATACGGGGCTGCTGAGTGATGTCATGAAGCACTAATGAACTTCTAGAACCCTTTACTTGACCAACTTGGCCTTTAGGATATAGTGAGATGACCGGCTTTGGTGCAGTCCAAAGTTGGTAGATACTCGATACTACACTCATTGAGGTTTGGTTTCTTGGGATATTTCGGTCGCCACTAAATAGGCTTAAGCTGAAACAATGACCAAGGAAACAATCCGGTGATATTGAGCTCCTTAGAACCCGGTTACTAATACTAGGACAGGTTTAAGCCAACTAAACTTCAAGAGGGTACTTACCTATAAAACCCCATGCAAGCCTAAACTAAGAACTTGATCGCTTTGCTTGTACATAACATCATGGACATCATGAACATCACATGCATCCACTAACCATTTCAAGGATTTTGGAGATTCATCTTTGTTCTTGTTTTTTAGGATATGGATTCACTTTGCAGGAAAACTATCCAAGTCAACCTTGTAAGAATTCCTCCATAATTTAAGGAGATAACTTCAAGGATCCCTGAGAACTCTCCGTTCACCGAGAGACATGGTCGTCTACTCAACTTGGTCACCTCCAACACTGATGAGGATATGATGAAGGTGCTCTTTAAGTTCTTTGATCCTTTGCACCATTGCTTCATATTTCCCGACTATCAGCTTGTGCCTACTTTGGAAGAATTCTCTCAACTCTTGAGAATTACCATTCTCAATCAACTACCTTTCAACGGTACGGAAAGATACCCAAAGCCAGAAGAGATTGCTTAATCTCTACACTTGCACTCATCTGATGTCATAACTCATTGGGAAACTAGGAGTGGTGTCAAAGGCTTCTTAGCAAAGTTCCTGTTTGAGAAAGCCCAAAGATGTTGGAATTCCTTAGACTTGCAAGCGTTTGAGGAAATTGTGGCTCTCCTTATATATGGGATGGTCTTGTTCCCTAATCCTGACCAACTCATAGATGTGAGCGCCGTCAAAATCTTCGTGTCACGCAACCCGGTGCCTACATTGCTAGGGGATATCTTACACTCTTTTCACACTCGTACAATGAGGAAAAGAGGTGTACTTATGTGTTGCACTCCTCTCCTAGAAAGATGGTTTATTTCTCATCTTCCCCAATCAATCTTAAAGAATGAGCAAGGTTCAAGGTGGTCACAAAGGTTAATGACACTCAAACATTCAAACATTCATTGGTGCCCCCGATCCAAAGAGAATGTTATCATTATTGACCGTTGTGGGGAATTCCCTAATGTCCCTCTACTTGGCATTAGGGGAGGCATCACCTACAACCCATTCTTAGATTTAAGACAGTTTGGTTACGCCCGAAGGGATGGCCCGCACGAGATGCTGATTCAAGGTTTGGTATTCGACTACGACAACGACGATCAAGGTGTTTGCCAGAGATTCATCCGAGCTTGGAGGATGCTAAACAAGGTAGATAGCAAGACTTTGGGGCACAAGAATTCCATCCCTCTTGAGCCTTACCTCAAATGGGTACGAACTCGTGCTCAAAGTCTTATGATGCCTTATCCTTCCATCCTCCCGATGAACATTGAGCCTGTTAAGGAGGGAGAAGTTCCATACACTATCCTACATCCTGACATGCCCACATCTCTTGAAGACCTACAAATGGATTGGATAAAGCTCAAATGAGAGTGTGATACTTTCGAAGCCCAATTCTACGCAAGCGAGAAGAAGGTTTTGGAACTCACTAGGCTACTTCATGAGGAGCAGACTCTAAATGCCTACATTGCACCAAAGAGGATGCACACTACTTTTTTATCTTAGAGTTTTGTATTATTTTGCCCAAGGGGCATTGATGTACTCAAACTTTATCTTATTAATATAACGTGTGTTTCTTTTTGTCTAAAACGAACTTGAATCTTTGAAATCATTGAAAACATTGCATACGCACATATCATTCATCATAACATAAATAGGTCTTTTGAACCAAGTTCCCTCATCTCTCTGTTGTTTATTTCAGTAAGATGGATCTCGAACAAATAGTCAAAGACCTCCAAACTCAGAACACGCAGTTTCAATAGTTGCTCACAACCCTGGCCAAAGGACAAGAGGAGTTGAAGACTCTATTGGAGAAGAAGAAGAAAGTGAAGAAATCAACCGGTGTTGTAATCATAGGGAGAAGATTTAAAGGACAAACCATACGAACTTTGGACTTTGCGACATCATTAGGCAAAGGGGATAATCAAACCCAGGAAGTGAACAACGACCTAGCATCTGAGGAGGAAGAAGAGGAAGACTACTCTGAGGAATAGTATCCTTCAGCTGATGACAAGTATAGACACCTCGAAGAGCGTTTGAACACAATGGAAATACAAAGGGTACCAGGCCTAGATTTTGAAGACTTGGGACTAGTATCTGGGATTGTGATTCCCCCGAAGTTCAAAGTACCTTTGTTTGCAAAATATGATGGAGTGTCATGCCCTAAGATGTACCTCTGATCATATGTGAGAAAAATCCAACCACACTCCGCTGATAAAGATTTGTGGGTGCACTTTTTCTAGGATAGTCTATCTGGAACACAACTAGACTGTTTTTACCAACTAGAAAGATCCAACGTCCACAATTGGGAAGATCTCGCTGCAGCTTTCTATAAGCAGTATCAATATAATACCGATTTGGCACCTACCCGTACTCAACTTTAGAGTATCGCTATTGTTTCCAATGAAGGTTTCAAGGATTACGCACAGAAGTGGAGAGATCTGGCTGGGAGAGTCTAACACCCTCTGTCTGAAAGGGAATTGGTGGACATGTTCTTGGGCACTTTGTCTGGCCCTTTCTCCAACCATTTAATTGGAAGCTCATCTGCAGGATTTACTGAGTTAATACTGATCGGAGAGAGGGTGGAAGCTGGCATAAGAAGTGGAAAGGTTCAAAAGGACTCATCTTCTTCCACAGCTGTGAGGAAACCTTTTATTGGTAAGAAAGAGGTATCTGCTATTTACCCACAAAGAAACCAAGAGAGAGACGAGCGCCGAACAATGGTAGGGGCTTTTATGATTCCAAAACCTACGTCTGATCAACAAAAAAGTAACCAACCAAGGGTGGAGAGGCCAGTCCGACAATTCACCAGAATCAACATGACTCCGTCTCAAGTATTACTGCATCTGTTAAGATCCAATTTGGTAACCCTGAAGGAAGCTCCGAAAAATCCCAACACGACATCCCCTCATTATCACCCCAATGCCCGTTGCGCATATCACTCCGAAAGTCCTGGGCACGATACCAATAACTGTTGGGCCTTGAAAAACAAAATACAAGATCTCATTGAAGCAAAGGAAATGGAGTTTGATGCGCCCGAGAAGCCAAATGTTATCTCTGCTCCAATGCCCATACATGGTCACAACACCAATGCTATTGAAGAAGATTTGTTTGTTACCACAGTTGATGAACTCTTGACTCCACTTACAACCATTAAGATAAATTTGTTGAAATCCGGTGTGTTCCCGGGCTGTAATGAAGTTTTCCACCTCTGCTTATCCTCACCAACCGATTTCCCTTTGTTGAAAGTAGGCATTCAACGCTTGATAGACAACAAAGAGATTTTGTTTGAAAGTACTCCTGCTTCACCTATTTCTGTTGAAGATGTTTCAATCATTACCATATCCGCCAATTCTTCCAGGGTTTCCAAAAAACCCGTTAGAATTACATCGGTTCCAAAAGCAACTCCTCTAATAATCACAATGCCTGGGCCAGTCCCATTGAATCATACAAGACTATGTCGTGGAATTACGGTGGGGACATTTACTACCACGACATCAAACAAGATGGGCTGGTCGTCGAAGAGATAAACTCCGAAGAAGAAGATTCCGACATTAGCAATATTTCCGAAACCAGTAAAATTACCCGAAGCGGTAGAATCTTTTCTCCAGAGATTGCCCCCCCCCCCCCCCCCAAAGGCAGTTTTTGGACCCGTGGCTGCTCCAAAGGTTACTTCTGTACCCATAATCATCTCTGCAAGTGCTCTTATTGATGAAGTCGTTACAACCCCTATTGTCATTCCTACCAACACTCCTACTGCTGAAACCCGAGGAAAAAGTATTCAAGAAGAGCCTGTCCGGATGAAGGCTCAGTCATTGACTATTCCCGAAGCTTCCAAGAAAGAAATGAAGGAGATCTTAAAAATTATAAAGAGGAGCGACTACGACGTAGTCGAACAGTTGGGGCAAACTCCCTCAAAAATCTCCATGCTAGCATTACTACTGTGTTCCGAGGCACATGCAAAATCCTTGGTGAAGTTCCTTAAAACAACACATGTGACTCAAGAGACGTCTGCTGACCAATTTCAAGATTGTGTGGCCAGTCTGATGGAGGATAACGTCCTAGGCTTCTCAGATGCTGATATGACACCAAGGGGAAGAAAGAACAACGAGGCATTACATGTCTCTGTGGAATGTAGGGGCACAACTCTGGCCCATGTGTTGGTGGATACTGACTCATCTTTGAATGTTTTCCTGAAGAAAGCTCTTGACAGACTTGACTGCGAAGGACTGACGTTAAAGCCAAGTAACATAGTAGTAAGAGCATTTGATGGCTCGAAGAGGATGGTACACGGGGAGGTAGATATCCCCATAAAGGTTGGAACTCAAACTTTCAATTCAACCTTTTATGTAACGGACATCCGCCCCTCTTACTCCTGTCTGCTAGGACGGCCATGGATCCATAATGTTGGTGCTGTCACCTCTATATTACACCAGATGTTGAAATATTCAGTTCAAGGAAAGATTATAATTGTCCACGGAGAGGAAGAATAGATGATTATCCATCTCAATTCCTTTCGGTATGTGGAATTGGACGGTGAGTTCATTGAAACTCCTTTTCAACACTTCGAAGAAGTCCCCCAAGAGATTGCAGTGACCAAGATTGTGTTCCAGATTCCCAAGATTACAAAACCTCCACTCCGGATGTCATCTCTGAAGGACGCCAAAGCAGTAGTAGAGGAAGGAGGATGCACCATCTGGGGGAAACTTCCAGACATCCCGTATAAGTCTAACAAGTTTGGCTTAGGTTTCACTTCAAGTGCTCAAAAGACTGTGCGCCGTGCCCGTGCTGGAGGGCCACCTTTAAAGATTAGCAACCGAGAGGTCAACGCGGTAGAAGATGGTGAAGAGGATTACAGCTTGGAGGATTGGATCTTTCCGACTATCAATGGAAGACTTCGCAATTGGGAGGCCAGATACTTTGTCCCAATAACTTTCATCCCTCAGTAATTTATATTTTCTTTTTGTTGTTGGGTCTATAATATTCATAAACAATTCGCACTCCTAAAACCTTGTGTCCTGCCCGAGGAACAATGGTCCATTTGTAAGGGATGTTATTTTCATCTTCATATGACATTCAATGGATCATGGACGTTTTTCGCATTTAAACTTTTTGGCTCATTGTTTTTTCCTTTTACATTTTATTTTCTTTTAAAGGTGGCTATACCCTTACACACACCCACACTCACAAATGCAGGTATCCATCCACTCTGGATCTCATGGGTAACGATACTGCTATGGCCTTTTGTAACTCTGAGGATCTAATCTACCAAGCCGAAGACGAAGGTGAGGAAGATTTTGAGGTACCAGGGGAACTTGCCAGACTGCTACAACAAGAGGAAAGAGCCATTCATCCTCACGAAGAACCTGTGGAAACAATCAACTTGGGTACCGAGGAGGATAAAAAAGAGGTCAAGGTGGGTGCCAATTTGGAACCCAGTGTCAAAGAGCGTCTGACTCAGCTGTTACATGACTATGTTGAGATCTTTGCCTGGTCATATGAAGACATGCCGGGGCTTGATACAGACATTGTGGTACATCGACTGCCTACAAGAGAAGACTGCCCTCCAGTAAAGAAAAAGGTTTGCCGCATGAGACCTGATATGTCAGAAAAGATTAAAGTGGAGGTCATGAAGCAATTCAATGCTGGATTCTTGGCTGTCACTTCCTATCCTCAATGGGTGGCCAACATTGTTCCCGTACCTAAAAAAGATGGCAAAGTACGAATGTGCGTGGATTATAGAGATTTGAATAGGGCGAGCCCCAAAGATGATTTTCCACTCCCTCACATTGATATCTTGGTTGACAACACCGCACAACACAAAGTGTTTTCCTTCATGGACGAATTCTCAGGTTATAACCAAATCAAAATGGCACCTGAGGACATGGAGGAAACTACATTTGTCACACAGTGGGGTACATTCTGCTACAAGGTGGTGCCATTCGGATTGAAGAATGTTTGGGAAACCTATCAACGCGCCATGGTAGCTTTATTTCACGATACGATACATCATGAAATAGAGGTCTATGTAGACGATATGATAGCCAAATCGCAAACGGAAGAAGAACACCTTGATCACTTACAAAAGTTGTTTGAGAGACTGAAGAAGTATAAGCTGAGGTTGAATCCAAACAAGTGCAAATTTGGAGTACGGACCGGTAAACTCCTAGGTTTTGTCGTCAGTAACAAAGGTATTGAGGTCGATCCTGCCAAAGTTAAAGCAATATAAGAGATGCCTGCTCCTCGTACTGAGAAGGAAGTCAGAGGATTCTTGGGATGCTTGAACTATATTTCCAGATTCATTTCTCACTTAACAGCTACTTGTGAGCCAATCTTTAAACTATTGAAGAAAGATCAAGTAGTCAAATGGAATGATGAATGCCAAGTTGCTTTTGAAAAAACCAAAGAGTACTTACAAGAGCCTCCTGTGTTGATACCACCAGTCGAGGGAAGACCGTTGATCATATATCTGACCGTTTTAGAAAACTCAATGGGGTGTGTATTGGGGAAGCATGACGAGTCTGGCCGAAAAGAGCACGCTATTTATTACCTAAGCAAAAAGTTTACCGACTATGAAACCAGATATTCACTGCTCTAGGAAACTTTCTGCGCTCTAGCATGGGCTTCTCGCCGGCTAAGACAATATATGTTGACTCATACTACCTTATTGATATCTAAGATGGATCCGATAAAATATATCTTCGATAAGCCTGCTCTTTCTGGGAGAATAGCTAGATGGCAGATGATCCTAACGGAATACGACATACATTATACTACCTAAAAAGCTATAAAGGGCAGTGTATTGGCTGATCATCTTGCTCACCAAGCTGTAGAAGACTATCAGTCCATGAAGTTTGAATTCCCGGATGAAGACATCATGACATTAGACAACTGTGAAGAGATCAGGCCATATGACGGACCTGAACAAGGATCCCGATGGACCCTATTCTTTGATGGGGCATCCAATACACTTGGTAATGGTATCGACGCTGTACTCATATCTCCAGAAGGGTGTCCTACTCCCTTTACTGTTAGACTTAGCTTCAACTGTACAAACAACATGGCAGAGTACGAAGCATGCATCTTCGGTCTCTGAGCTGCCATTGACTTGGGGATCAAATCCTTAGACATGTTTGGAGATTCATCTTTGGTCATCAGTCAGATCAAAGGGGAGTGGGACACTAAGCACCCAAACCTTATCCCTTACAAAGAACATGTTTTGACATTGCTACCATATTTTGAGAAGATTACCTTCGAACATTTCCTGCGAGAAGAAAATCAGCTAGCAGATGCTCTAGCCACAATTTCATCTATGTTTAAACTTAATTAGGATAACGAGGCTTCCCATATCACCATCGAACAAATGGACGAACCAACACACTATCACGAGATTAATACTGAAGAAGTAGTGGACCGGCCTTGGTTTCATGAAGTCAAGAGGTATCTCGAGGATCAAGAATATCCAGAAGGAGCTTCAATCAATGATAAGAAGTTCTTAAGGAGATTCTCTGCTAAGTTCTTCCTTAGTAACGACATCCTGTACAAACGCAACCACGACTCCCTTTTACTTCGGTGTGTGGATAAGGTTAAAGCTGAAAAGATCATGGCTGAATTACACGAAGATACTTTTGGCACCCACTCCAGTGGGCATACGATGGCGAAGAAAATCCTACGGGCAGGCTATTATTGGTCTACCATGGAGGCAGATTGCTATCAACACTCTCGGACCTGTCATAAGTGTCAAATTTATGCTGACAAGGTGCATGTACCTTCGGTTCCTCTGAATGTCTTGATGACACCTTAGCCCTTTGCTATGTGGGGAATTGATATGATTGGAGAGATCAAGCCCACAGCCTCCAATGGAGACCGCTTCATCCTAGTGGCCATTGACTATTTACAAAATGAGTCGAAGCAGCTTCCTTCGCCTCCGTTACCAAGAATGTTGTGGCCCGCTTCATCAAGCAAAACCTTATTTGCCGGTACGGTATCCCGGAAAAGATCGTCACTGACAATGGTACAAATCTCAATAACACTATAATCACCGCCTTGTGCGAGCAATTCAAGATCCAGCATCATAATTCTTCTCCCTATCAACCAAAGATGAATGGTGTTGTCGAAGCTGCGAATAAAAACATTAAGAAGATCATACAGAAAATGACAGTCACATACAAAGACTGGCATGAGTTGTTACCATTTGCTCTCCACGGGTACCGTACCACGGCTCGCACATCAACCGGGGAAACACCCTATTCTTTTGTTTATGGCATGGAGGTTGTCTTGCCTATCGAGGTTCATATCCCCTCTCTGAGGATTATGAAAGATGCAGGGTTGAATAAAGACGATTGGATCCAGACTCGGCTTGATCAATTGAATTTAATTGATGAAAAGAGACTTACTACTGTTTTCCATGGTCAAATGTATCAAAATCGAATGATCAAGGCCTTCAACAAGAAAGTCAGACGTCAAGTATATCAAGTTGGGGATCTAGTGATCAAGCGTATCATCTTGCCATAAAGTGATCCCAGGGGCAAATGGACTCCAACCTATGAAGGACTATTTGTAATCAAAAACATATTCTTCGGTGGAGCAATGATCTTGACCACCATGGATGGAGACGACCTGCCACACCCTGTGAACGCGGATATAGTCAAAAGATACTACGCATAAGAGACCCGCTAGGTTGACATACCTAGGCAAAACAAGGGCATCCCAACGAACCAAAAGGTTCGGGCAGAAATTAGGGATAAAATAAAAAAAATCTGTACACCCGGCAAGTTGAAAACCCGAAAGGGTGACTTGGGCAAAAAAGGGTTTCCCGATGGACTGAAAACTCGAAAGGGCGGTCGAGGCAAAAGTTAGGGAATAAAAGCGTATGACTATGTCCCGTCGAATCATTTGACAGACAAACTTTGGCTTCCGCTGACAAACTCAGTTTCTGATCAGTTCAATCATCTTCGGACAAGGCAAATAGACAAGATACTCGAAGATACGAAGGCTATAGCAGTATGGGAACCCCATGGGATTATTACACATAGCCATCTTTCTTTGTATTAAATTTTTCTTGTTTACGACAGCATTCTCTTACTAGAATGTTTGTCTCCTTTGTACAAAATATTTATTCAAAGTCAATATAAAGATATCCCTTTGAAAGTGCAAAAAACTATTTATCTTTTTCTTTACACTTGTGTTTTGTTTACAAAAACGTCCAATGATTCATGAATGAACATATGCATTTGAACATGATTACTGCTTACAAATAAACGAAATAAGAAAAATAAGTACTGATAGGATGAAAGAGTAGGAAATGTCTCTAGGTTATTCCATGAGAAATCCCATACAGTACGTCATTTAAATTCTCAACGGAACAAGGTTTCAAATTATTAATCCCCAGTAGAAGTCATCAAAGATTCTCAGGATCCCCCGAGCAGATCTTACAAGTAGTACATGGAATTGCCCTCACAACAAAACTTATTTCTCTCAATGAAAGTTTATCAGTACTTCAACTTCAAGACATAAAAATTCAACACATCCTTAGCAGCATGCAGGGATTTATCTTCCTCAAGCAGACAACAATATAGAAAATCAGCTCACATACGCATATATTGCATCCATATATCATAAACATTAATAAAGTCAATACATTGCATCATACATTTCATGCAACATGAATTTGTATTTTAACTAACATATTACCCTTTTCAAGATAAGATTAAACAGTTACCATAGACAATATGCAATCATGATACAGTTTAGATACGCTCCAGACACGGATGCCATTCTGATACTCATTCAAATTACAACTTACGGATACAGTTCAGATACGCTCCATACATGGATGTCATTCTGATACTCATTCAAATTACAACTTATAGATACAATACAGATATGCTCCAGACACGGATGCCATTCTAATACTCATTCTGACTTCAAATTCAGATACAGTACGGATACGCTCCAGACACAGATGCCATTCTGATACTCATTCAGACTTCAAATTCAGATACAGTACGAATACGCTCCAGATACGGATGCCATCCTGATACTCATTCGAATTTCAAATTCAAATACAGTTCAGATACGCTCCTGACACGAATGTCATTCTGATATCCATTCAAACTCAATACGGATATGCTCCAAACACGGATTCCATTCTGATACTCATTCAGATACAACTCACAGATACAGTACAGATACGCTCCTGACACATACGCCATTCTGACGCTCATTCTTTCGGCTTACAACTTACAATTCAACAATCATTCTTGGATGGCATCTAGAAGCCCATGTCCAACAAGATTCTATCACTTCTCCAAATGGCTTCTTTAAGCCCATTCCCTCAACCGCGCGTCGTCAAGTGAAAATTTTTGTGCACTATAGTGTCTAATCATTCTTTCACCATCGAGTCACGAATGGCAAAACACGCCAATCTAACTCTTCAGGCTTAAGAAGATTGAACAGAGGCAGCTGTTGTACCCCAAAATTTCCCTCTCATTTATCAATATTTTCTCATAAAATCTCTTTGGCTCAAGGCTAGATTAGGGTTTGATCAACTGAAGACATCTCATCTTGCACTAATGACCCAAAATTAGGGTTTGAGTTTGCACAAGGATTTTTGGACTATCAATGCTTCATATGACTTTTAAGTATCATCATGGACCCCTAAGATTAATCATGTCAAGTTTCAAGCCTTGAATCACATTTTTGACCAGTCAATTGGACAGTTGACCTAAAAATTAGTTGTATTGGGGAAAAGTCAACCATGGCCAATTTACAGTCAAACTTCATAATTTTTGGTCCACGTCAACATTTTAGACTCATATGTATCATTTGATCAAATTTGGACCACAATTCCTCAAGAAATTTGATCAAATCATCAAAAGGGAAAAATGGTCAAAATTAGGGTTTTGATTGAGAAAGGGCAATTTCTGCTTTTTGACCTAGCAAATGACCATTTGGTTTGAAGCATGATTTCAAGGGTTCACTTGTGTCATCTTGACTTAATTACATGGTCCAAAATATTGCATTTTCATTGGATTGACATATGAAATTTGCAATCAACTGATCAAAAGTCACATATACACAGAAAAGTCAAACTTTGACTTTTTGGTCAAAATCAAGTGCCAAGGATCACAATTCATAAAAACATGTCAAAATGTGAAACTTGTTCATCAAGAAATCAAATATTGAAGATCTTGTTTTGAAATTTGAAAATTTCTTAACTTAGAAATTTTTCTAAGTAGAGAAAATTTCTTATTATTTCTCAACTTTAAGCCATTTTTTCACCATGATGCAAGATGGTTCAAAGAAAGTTCCCAACATGAAAGTTGTAGACCTCCATGAAATCTACAACTTTTCTTCATACATTTTTCCATAAATATTCTTGGATCTCAAGATATAATTTTATGAATACATGCTCATGAACTAAATAACAGTGAAATTTTGCCCTAATTTAGGCAGGTTTTTGACCTAACTTCATGGCAATTTTTAACCTAGTTCCAAGAGGAATCTTGAAATGCATTTCAAAGATGAGTTATAGAGAACATTGCAAGCTTTCCAAAATGTCCAAGATCTCCTCAAGATAATTTTTGAGTAGGGAGAATCGAAGAGATGAAGTTGGCAATTTCTCACTTTGAATTCAAGCCATTTCAAGAAGAAAAAAAATTCAAATCAGAACCTATGTTGCCTAATCCTTGCTTTACAAGTATCTAACTTGTTTCTCACTTTATAATTTAATGCTTATTCAGTTGAAAATTCTTTAATCCAAGCCCAAAAGTCTTTATCCAAGCTTTAATTCCATAAATGGCACAAAGTTGCCATTGTCATTTTAGCAAAACTTAACTTTTGCAACTTCTCAATTCTTGAGCATTGGACCTGTCTTCTCTGCACACACAAGTCCAACAGACCTAAAGCAACTTGTATATAGCTTATACCAACTCCCAGCAGGCCAGTATAAGCATGTGGAGACTTGTCCCTTCACTTTGCTTCAAAAGCAAGAAAGTGTGCAAAAAGCCTACAACTCAAAAATTTGTTGTGGAGTTGACTTGAAACCTTATCTATACTAATACACAAACCCATTACAACTGAGAACACGATTTATAAAGGCATAAAATACTCCAGAACACCCTCTCACCAAAAACCTGTCAAAACTTACAGTTTGAGCATAAGCATAGCAATCCACAAATTGGCTCGTGCGTTTCAAGTTTTAATCATCCAAACACTTTACCTACTTCACATCTAAGTGATCCAAACCATCATCCATGCATTGTAACTCATCCTTCTTCATCTTCCATTTTTGTTTTCAAAGCTTGCAGGTTGACTTGGATAGAGAGTTCCAGGCACTTCCAAAGCAAGGCAAGGATTGGAACACACCCAGGAAGGTTCAAGCAAGCTCAAGCAATCTTCAGGCCTTCATAAATCTCACTCAAACTCTATTCACGATCTCAGTAGAAAGAGGTAAGAACTCCAACTTTTATCTCCTTATACACGCATCCATTGTCCATGATTTGTGAAAGAAAAATGTAGATATCATTGCTACAAAGTTGTACATATCTATAACTTGCATTTATTTGGCCTGAGTTGAGAGAATTTTGAACTTAAAGTTCCTGGAAAAATTAGGTTAAGAATTAGGGCCATTAAAATTCTCTTTAATCTTGGACTTATAGTTTTAGTTATGCACATGGTTAGAATTGTGAGACAAAATACTATAACATTCATGTTATGAATTTCCATTTTTGTTGAGAGATGAAAGAGTTACAGGAGGTCCGGCTAGCTTGAGGAAGAAGATGAAGTACAGGGCTAGGAACGGTTTTGTGTTATGTATATTTTATTTCATTTAGACTAACGGATGTACAACCACCGCAGTGGCAAGGTAGCGCGCTGGAAATGCATAGGTCGTGGGTTCCAACCTTGGCGCTACCTTTTGTTTTTTCATATTTTTTCCAGTTTCATTTTTTTGCTGTTTTGTAGGATGGGCTTCAACATTGGGCCTAACGTTTTTTTTCTAACATAACACCACCTGATTTCTCAGGATACCCCCTGGCCATGCATTTTATTTATTTGTTTAATTTTCTTTTCTTTGTTTCATTAAATATTTTCTTTAATACATAAAATCATAAAAAATATAAACATGTTAAATTTTGCATTTTGTTTATTTTATTTTATTTTCACACAAAAAATATTTTATTAAACTATATATTAATTATTTTTCCTAACTAAACTTGTAAATATAATATAATAGAATTAGGTTAACTATTTTATTCCTTTTTTTATTTCATACTTGTAAAATATTTATTTTTGATATATAAAAACTAAATATTTTCATAATATATTGTTTATTATTTTTAATACAAAAATACATGAAAATAATACCTATAGAACTTTATTTTCTTTTAAATTAAAAATTAGGGTTAACTTTTATTTTCAAGAATTAATTTCTTTTTCTTAAGTTTATTAGATTTAAGTCAAAACCCTTTTCACATAAAAAATAAAACAAAAATCCTTTTCTTGCATTTTATGTATTCTTGCATATTTAAATTGTCTTGTACATTATTTATTCCATTATTTGTACAAATTCGATTTGGTTGTAATAGCTTAATTAGATTTACATTATTACAAATCCCCATTCATAATTTGTATTCCCCCCTCCCATAAAAATGTTGTAATAGCGTAGTAATCTTTAAATTACGCAATTTACCGCTTTTATATACCATGGTAGTAATTAGGATTTGTATGGCAAGATAAAAACAAATCAAATAGAAAACCCTAAATCAAAGACAAAATCAAGCATGAAAATAACATACTTGCACACAAGCATCCTTAGGGTTTCTCCACTTGGTTTCCTTATACAAAAATAGTCATATTACGCATGCGAAGTATCTTGGCAAAATAAACAATTATAAGATCATAGTCCCTCAATGACGCTAGTCTAAGTTGCCTTACAAAATGATCTTGGTCCCTCAAAAATGCTAAGATACTTTGCAATATTGCTAATCATGGTTATACGATGACCCACGCCGTCCCGTTTACATCCAAAGATAGGGTTGCTTACCAAATCAATGGTAAGACAACAATGTCAAAGGAATAGAAAAAGAACAAGAAAGACATTTGAGTAGGTAGATCACTTCTAGTTACTCGCTCCATTTCAAAACAAATATCCTTGCTATTTTTCAAAACAAACACACACATTTCAAAACATCTTACAATCATTGAAAACATTTTAAAAAAGACAAACATCTTTCTATACATTCTTACGAACAAGAATCATTACAAAGATTGCCTAAATAATGGCCTCTTTTACAAAATACTTTCAAAACCACACAAAGCACAATTTCAAACAAAAGCAAGTGATCTAACAAGTAACTAAGAGCCCATGGAATACCATGGATGAAAAGGGTGCTAATACCTTCCCTTTTTATAATCTAACCCCCGAACTCAAGAAAACATCTCAAAGGTCTTTCATGTGCTTTTTCACCTTTCCTTTTGGATAAAAGAAAAGTCGGTGGTGACTCTTTCTAAACCGCAACATTTACGATAAAACGCAAAACCTCAAATCAGTTCTCCCACCGTATCACACTGGGTAATGACAATTTTTCTTGTTGTTGATGATGTTGTGAATTAAATGATATTTGTTGGTGATTGTTGATCTGATGATATAATGAAGCGTTGAGTGAATTAATGATGTGAAAGTGTGACTATAATATGTAATGTATGATGATATATGGATTTCCTGATAATTGTTGTTATAACTACTATATCTATTCCTCATATCTTTTGTAATGATTTGTGATTACTCACCCTTTCTGTTTGAATGTTGTCTCCACGTGGATAACACACAGTGGTGGAGTCAGAAAAGTTATAAAGTCTAGGCAAAAAAATATAAAGACCGGAAATTAAGCCTGGAAAAAAAATTTAAAGGCTGAAAATTAAACCTTGACAAAAAATTAAAAGACCTAAAATTCACATTGCATATAACAAAAAAAAATATTTTTTTCCTTTTTTTCTTTCAATTTTTGGCCTTTTCTTCTGTTTTTTTTTATTAAAAAAAATTTGAGCCTGGGCAGTTGCCTAGGGTGGCCATAAGGTGAAACTGCCTATGGTAAGACACAGGTGTTCACGAATAAAAAGGGTCTTACTATGATATGTAACATCAGGATTTTGAAAACGCTTGAGTTTTGAATATTGTATTTGTTCAAAAATACATCTCACGAGTTTTGTTATTTGTTGAATTTATTTTGATGTTAACCTTGGATAAGACCAAAAGGTCTTGATGTTTTTATGAAATAAATGAAATGATTGAGACTAAAATTCTGCTGCAATGTCTAAATTTATGTGTTGATGTTATTAAAGAAATCGTTGATATAAAAGTTTTGAAAACCCGTGTTACGGAGCAAGATGTTTGATTAAGATGTTTTCATGAAGATGTGACACCCTCGTTGGTGCTTTGTGTTTTTTTATTTATTAATTTATTCGTGAATTAATCTCGGGGTTTAAAAGAATATTACTACATGCTAATTCAATTAGACAAAGTGGTGCTTATGCTTCAAGGCAATTGAAAGTTCATGATAGAAACTCTCGTACTCATGATTTAGTGTTGACTACAATTGTGTTTGTGTTAAAATTTTAGAGGCATTATCTTTATGGTTCCAGATTTGAAGTGTTTAGTGACCAACATAGTTTGAAGCATCTATTTGATCAGAAGGAGTTGAATATGAGGAAACGAAGATGGTTGGAATTTCTTAAACTATATGACTTTGATTAAATTATTACTCTGGTAAAGTTGATGTTGCGGCTGATGCTTTAAGTCAGAAGTCTTTGCATATGTCTGCATTGATGGTTTGAGAGTTGGAACTTATTGAAAAATTCAGAGATTTGAGTTTGGTATGTGAAATAACACAACAAAGTTTGATGTTGGGTATGCTGACAGTGAACAATGAATTTCTTGTTAGTATAAAAGAGGGTCATAAGTTGGATGTGAAATTGGTGGATCTAATCGTCGCGGGTAATCAGAATGAAGAAAGTGATTTTAGAGTAGATGAGCATGGTGTGGTGAGATTCCGAGGTAGAATCTGTATACCTGATAACCCTGAGCTGAAGAAGATGATCGTAGAAGAGGTCATAAGAGTAGCTTGAGTATCCATCCAGGAGCTACTAAGATGTATCAGGATTTGAAGAAGATATTTTGGTGGCCGAAATTGAAGCGTGATGTGATACAATTTGTGTATGCTTGTTTTACTTGTCATTGTGCCTTTAAAAACTATAATCTCTTCTTAACAACAAGAAAACAATAAACCTTATGTTGGACGAAGACTAATGTTTTAAAACACTAGCCATATGTTGCACGAAGACAAACTTTTTGACACTAGTGAAACATTGTTTCTCACGAGGAATCAAATTCGGTATTCCCCAAATGTCTTCCTTTACAGGAGCTCATTTACCACTGGATTCCAATTACCTTGTTATCTTGATGTTTTTCCATTAGACAAATGTTGGTTTTTTCCTCATCATCTGACTATTCTGTATCTTTGTCTCCCTATTCAATATATGCTTCCTTTTTCTTTTGATTCTTTGTTGGTCTTTGATTTTCTCTTTTAGTAGATGACAGTTTGGCCTGATGTGTCCTTTCTTTCCACTGTTGTAGCAGGTTGGAATGAATGCTTTTTCTTCTTCTTCTTCTTCTTCTTCTTCTTCTTCTACTTCCTTTTTCTCGTTCTTCATAAATCTTTTATAATTTTTCACTATGAATGATATGTCATTCTATGAGATATCTTCTCCTATTTTGTGTGCTAGTCTTTTGGTTTTCTTGCTTCCATGTTCATCCATGGCCAATCACTTTAGCTTCATCTCATGTTCCTGTAATTTTCCAAATAAAGTGTGTGTGTCCATAGTCTGAAAATTCTTTGATTCACAAATCATAGTGAATTTTGGTTTCCAATCATGATTCAAGCTTCTTAGAATTTTTACGACAAGTTCTTCTTTTGAGAATTACTTCCCTAGAGACCTCATATGACTTGCGATATGAGTAAATCGTGTTTGCATTTGATTTATGTTCTCTTTAGGTTTTATTTTGAAAAGTTCATACTCATGGATTAATGTTGCACCAAACCTTGTCCTTTTCACCTCAATAGTACTTTCATGGGTGATTTGGAGGATGTTCGACATTTCTTTAGCAGTTTTGCACCGAGAAACTCACAATAATTCATTGAGACATAGTGTGGTAGTGATGATATTCTTAGCTTTCAAACCACGTCGCACATTCCGTTTATCTTCTTTGGGCCAATCCTTTTCAGATATTTACTACAACACGATCAACTGTGTGTATAGTAACAAATGGTTCATCTTTCACAATTTTCCAAATAACGCGATTCATTCCTTCTATGAATAATTTCATTTTCTCTTTCCACAACTCATACCCTTCTCCACTAAAGGATGGGGGTTTGTTTAGTGAATAACTTGAACTCATCCTTCTTCTTAAGACGATTAACCCTTAACATGAGTTAGACTCTGATGCCACTTGTTGAAAAAGTGACATCAACTACAAGAAGGGGGTGGGTTGTGGTTTTTTGAAAAGTGTGGATAATTTTTCTCTTTCTCGATTAAGATCGTGTTAGTAATGTTTTTTTAGTAGTAAAGCGTAGCGGAAATAAATAAATTATGATGCAGAAATTCAAAGAGAATAAGAATAAAAATATTATATCAGAGAGTCATCCAAGTTTGACCAAACGTTAGCCTAATAAAAGGTGTAGTTAAAACCATATAAAAGAAGAAGAAAAAACCATAAAAAATGTGATCTTTTAGCCCATAGAAAAAAACAATGATCTTTTTGTCCTAAGAAGCACTGATATAAATTCCATAAGAAAAAGAAAACAAGAACTTATTATATTGATACTAAGAGAAGTAATTCTCCACACTTTTAACATAATACAAAAACACATGAAAAATACAATGGGTCTTATTTAATATTTAAAGGCTAATGCATATAGAGCTTATAGTCTTTGATAGATGACCCATATCACGAAAGATTTATTACTGACTAGATATAGCCAGTTAGTCATCATTTGGCGAGGAGCTCTTCCAAGACATGCTCTACTTTGAAAGGTTCATCCCCATTATTGGAGTCATTAGCGTTCCAGAAAAAAACACCGGGTAGTGATGAGGTTTGTTTGAGTTTTGTGCAGCCACCAATGAATATATCCCGTGTAATTTTAATATTTATGTGGTCAAGCGGGTCGGTGCTAAATCCTGGAAGGACTTTACGAGGATGGTAGTCATTTACTACCCTTTCATAGATGTCTACAAAAGCATCATCTGTGGATACAGGATTTAGTTGATTGCTGAACTGATAATCAACCAAATTGATATAGTCTGGGTTTGCATTATACAAATTCAGGTAGGAGGATGCGTTGTTTTCAGATGGAGCAATGGACACCACATGGATGTTTAGGTCACGTTCTTTTTTGAGTTCTGTTATAAGTTGGCCTATCAACCTAGGAAACGCCTCATCCCATTTGATGTGCTCATAATTAATGTCAATGCCATCAATCAAGTTGCCGCTTTCATTTTTGTATTTTTGAATGATCAGTTTGAGTGACTTTACAGCGTTCGAAACCCATACATTTTGCTCAGCTGGATCGAATGGAGTTTCAACGCCACGACCTCCAATGCTTATTACCACCTTTACCTCTGGATGTTTTGTTTTCAAAATTCTCACTTTATCTGGACCGAAGAACTCATCCTTCCAAGATTCCTCGAAATTTCCCGAACCTTTTCTGCTTTCGTTATACTTTTCAGTGGCAAAGCCCAAAATGAAGTGGAATTCTATGGTTTCTGTTTGGGTGATTTGTGGAAAATCAGCCAAACTTTTTGAGTCTGGCTTCACACCAATATATTCTCGAAAGACAGGTTTAGACATTTTGACAATGTGAAAGGAGGATGAGATAAATTGGCTTTTGTGGTTTTGGTGGAATAAAATCACCAACTCTTCTTTACCTTTATAGGACCACGGATCCAATTAATTAATGCAAATCTCAATTCATTAGTATAAAGTATTATAAATTTTTTGGGATTCGATGGTATTTTGCATTCGGTGGATTTCGCTTTTACATGCAGTTTATTATCAGGATTCTGTGGATTTGGCTTGTATGTATACATGTTAATTGGTGGATTTGGGTTTTACACATACAGAATGATCACGTGGTTTTGCCTTGTATATACATGTTATTATCATGATTAGGTGGAATTAACATTAGCAGAATTCGGTGGATACAACTGTTTATCCTGAAAAATGGTAAACAACCGCTGATCTTCTAAAAGGTTACTTATTTGGTGACTAACAGGATCGACCAGATTGATCCTAAGACATGGTTGATTTTCTAGAGTTTGACTAATCTTAATGGTGATTAATGCCAGTAAATTAAGACAATTTAAGTAAATTGCATGGAGAAAAGCTTGATAGAATAAATAAAAGCGTTAAGGAATTGTTAAATAAAAGGCTTCGACGGAAGTAAATAAATGAACAACGGTAAATTGCTTGAATATAAAAGATTCTGATTAATTTAAATGGTGTTTCACACATACATTCTCAATGATTATTTCTCTCACGCTGGGTACTTGAATCTAAATGAGTGACTTGTATAAAATGATGAACACCCGCAAAAACTACGTGAACACTTAGTATTTATACTAAAATATCCTAAGTAACCGCTGGGCAGTTACACCGCTTCGACATGACGCCACATGGCACGCTCACAACCTTCAACGCCTATGTTCTCGACACGTTGCACTTGGTAACTGCTGGAAACCGTTTTCCCTCCAGCAATTTAAATCTCAAACCGTTCGACCTTGGGCATCAGGGACCTTTGTCGAGAGGTTCCTTCGACGTCGAAGACAACAAGATTCCAACTTAAAGGAATTTCTCCAAGTATCTTGTCATTCTTTGATGAGCCTTCGACATGATCAGTTGGTCGAAGCCTTCTTATGTAGGAAACTCTTCTGACTCATAATTAATGGTCTATATGATAATAAACATGGGTGTCGAATTTAGGAGCCAACAAATTGCCCCCCAAGAATGTCTTATTTCGACACTTAAAAGAAAAAGGCATTCTTTGATATTCCATTCGACACCTGTCCTTTATTCTCAGCCACAAATTAGTTTGTGTGCTTTTCGTCTCCTACCAACCAACTGACAATCTCAAAAAGTCATCATTTCACCTTTCCCCAAGACGTCACTTCAGTAAGGCATTTAGCACGCACGATGTCCTTTCAAATGCTGTCATCATGACTATTTCCCGAAATCGAGGACGCACGCTGCAACGTTTCCGTTCTTCAGAACGGTTACATCACCAAATGAGTGCCACGTGCCCCACTCTTGTCTGTGACATTAAATGACCTTGAGTATTGTGATTTTTCAATCACTATAAATAGCACTAAGTGCCTCTGTTGGACTCTTTACGCTTTCTTTCATCCAAACCTTCAGTCGAACAAAATTTTCTGCAAGCAAACCTTTGCTTCTTCCTCTCCAAACCCAGTAATCTTTGTTCTTCATCCATCTTCATCTCAAACCAAAAAATGGCTTCACGTTCTCGTGCTTCCAATGTCCCCAGATCTAGCACTCCCTCTCAAACTACTCAACCGGAAATCTTCTCAACCGCTCCGATAGTTAACTCCATGGGAATGCGAAGGGTTCCTGAACCCATGGGAGATGCTGAGCGTGAAACTTATGGTTCTCAATTGCTGATTCCAGTTGGATATTCCAACCAGGTTTTTTCCATGTCAGGCCCTATTTCAACATGCATTGCTGACCCAACGAAAATCGAGGGTTTCTTCCCCGTGCATGAGGCACTCAAACCCATTGGGTGCTCCAAGAAGGCGACAGATGATACTGAAGATCCTGCAAAAGAGAAAATAGATCTTCGGTGTTATAACAGGGGGGTTAGGGCTTTTAGGTCTAGCCCTAACCTTACACCAGAATACAACACTTGGCTCAACAAGATGGAGAAGTGCTAGGCTTCAATTTGGAAAGGCATGGGGATTTATGACCTAGTCATGCTGTCCAAAACTGGTCTCAACTATTGTCCTGAAATGCTGGTAGCTTCTTTGCTGTTTTGGGACTATACTCACTATACCTTCCACCTGCCTTGTGGAATGATAACACCCACTCTCTTCGACGTGGCCGCTATTACTGGTCTTCTACCAACTGGGGACTACTTCGACCCAGAGGAAATGTCTGAAGACCAGATTGGGTTTTCAGCTACCAAACCCACTTATACCACCTACACCAACCACTACCATGACAAATCGACGGTTGTGGTGACTGATGTGGAGCACATCGCGTTTCTAGCCCTTTGGCTGTCATGCTTCGTGTTCTGCACGAAATCCCTACAGGTGACAAAGAAAATGGTCACCCTTGCTACTCAGCTTCATCATGGCCAAACATCTGTTTGGCTGAATTAATACTGGCAAATTTGTATGAGTCAATAAGCAGTGGAGCGGCTCAATTAAAAATAATAGAAAATAGAGCCAGCTTGCTGCTTGCTGGTCCCTTCTGGCTACTTCAAATCTGGCTAAATGCCACTTTTGAGTCTTTTCTACCCCAGAGGACTCAAATAAATGAAAAGGCTCCTGAGATAGCTAGAAGGCGCGTCGAAGGCACCAGGCTTTCCTTATTAACTCCTACTGAAGATGGGCTGGAACTACAAAAGAACTTTGCAAACTTCGTTCAGATGTTTGCAGGGAGGAAGGAATTTACCTCGGCCATGGCCCCTTTCGTCGGTCGAAAGTTTGGTCCAGGGTGGTTTACCAGGCCCCATCCTAAATCATCAGAGAATCCTGACCTTGAGGAGCACACAACAATGTGGGAAGCGTTTCTTACCCCAAGGATAATGTCGTTGCGCTTCAAGACTTCAAAAAATCAGCCGAGCCTGATTTCTTACCAGCCGAATCTTGTCTCTCAACAGTTTGGAATCATCCAATCGCTTCCTTCTCCAATTTATCCTTGGGAGAAATCATTGTTGTATTTTTGTAATGATTACTCTGAAGACGCCGCTACTAGGCATATTAGTAGGTACGTTGGTCGGACCGTACTATCATTGTTCGACTACCAACTCAACTTCCTCTGTTCACCATCTTTTGAAGACTGGTGGAAGAGATATTACGTCGAAGAGTTCTTCGACGAAGAGGATTTTGAAGACAAACTCCATAAGTCCTTCGTCTTGGTTCTCGACAAAATAAAGAAATGTACGTTCCCTCTTCAAATTATATTTGTCTTTCCCTTTCGACTTACATCTATCAATTATAACTTGTGAACGTTTTTCTTTCAGTTGTTCGAAAACCTGTGGCTAAGAAGGCCACAGATGGTAATCAGGGTGGAGGTCCCTCTACAAAACCTCCAGTACAGGTAACAAACTTTCTTTGTTTCCCCCCTTTGGTTTTAAACATCCTGGTTTTCGATGCCGTGTTTTAAATCGACCCCATTTGGGATTTTCAGGAACCTGCGCCAAAGAAGCGACCCGTATTAACGGTCGAAACTTCGAGTGGCGAAGAGGATGAATCTCCTCCTGTTCCTCTCAAACCGAGAAAGCTGAAGAAGGCTGCCCCTGCTCCTGAGCCTGGACCTGTGATTAGAACTAAAGTCACAGGGAATAAAACCAGGACACCTCCTGTGATCATCGAAGAAACCATGGAGGAGGAGCTAAATGTCTTGCTCAGCAAACCCGTTGAGAGTGACAAATCTAGCCCTGGGGCCGAGGTTCCTTTACAGGTAGTGCCTTCGACCACTTTTAACTTAGGTGTCGACGATCACCTTCGATTGTGCATCTCTCTAATCATAATATTTTTCCTTTTCTATTTTCAGGAGACAGCTGGAACTTCAGCACCAACTTGGCATCATGTCGAAGGTTCTGATTCCTTTGTAAACAGCGCAGGGGAACCCACTTACCATCCTTCTTCTTTCGTCAGTTCTGCTAACGAAGTAAATCAAACTTCGGAGCCACAAGACTCTGTTGACCATAGCAGACAACGAGAGGAGGAATTGGTGGATGATGAGATTCTTTCTGAAACAGAGGATGCCCCTGGGAAGTATCACCAGGAGGAAGCTCAAGTGGTCAGTGAGACAGAAGAGCAACATGATGAAGACGGTCATGTTGATGCTGACGCTGCTGAAAATACTCAGCCCCAAGCCACCATTGCTGCAGAAACGGTCACCTCGACAAAGCCCAGGTCTAAAGAAGACTTGGCCCTCTTGAAGCAAAATGATCCAATTAGCTACCTGAATGCCATCATTGAGAGCAGGGAAAATTCATCTGACCCTAGCCATGATGCTTCTACTGCATCAAGGAAGTCTACTTCGACTTCTCCTCTCGATGAGGTCTTGAAGAAAGTCAAGGCTCAATTCTTCAAGAGGGATCTAATGAAGGCTTTGGAGGGGGATCCTACTGCCCCTTCTTGCTTGGGAGCTGTCTTGGGTGCAGTTGATTTGCTTGCTGTTTCTCCAGAGATTTCCAGCTTCATCTTGGAGTTATACTTCATTATTGACCACGTCTCTGCGGACTACAATCGTCGGAGGGGGTTCAACAGCCAACTCGAAACGCTGCATGGAAAGAGTTCCTCTGCTTGGACTTCAGTATCGGAATCGACTTCTCGAATTGCATAATTGTCGAAACAGAGAACTTCTAAGAAACAGGAGATCGAAGCCATCGATCAAGATAATGCCTCTATACGAGCGCAGATCGAGGAGTTGGAATCCAAGTTAAACGCTAATACTAAGCGCAAGGAAGAACTCCTTTCGACTGTTTCAGAAGCAGAGAGCCAAGATGAAGTTGCTCGAGGCTTAGAGTTCGCTGAAAGGGCCCAGGCTCTAGATGACCAGATTTCCAAAATCTCTCAAGCGAATGCCTTGTGTAACAAACGACTGGAGTTACAGCGAGCCAAATATCTTCGACTTAAAGCTTCCATCCCTTTTTAATTTGCTCAGCACCTCATTGACCATGTACTGTAATTTTTGTAATACAATGTAGCCATTTTGGTTAATCAATATCATTTTCCATTTTGGCTTTATGGTTAACGTAGTTATTAACTGTTATTTATTTTGTTCTCTCGGAGCATAGGTTTATATTTTTTCAAATATTTACCGTTTACCCTCAAGAGTCTTTTATCTTCGCTTAACTCTTCGACCTTATATGCTCCACCAGAAAAAGTTTGAATAATTCTGAACGGTCCTTCCCACTTGGGTGACCATTTTCCCATGCTTCGATCTCTTCGATCCATGGGGAGAATTACCTTCCAAACTAATTCTCCAGGCGAGAATGCCTTAGGTTTTACTTTCTTATTGTAAGAGTCTTCCACTCTTTTCTTCTGAATTCTCAGTAGGTCGAGAGATCGTAGTCTTTCTTCGTCTAAATCTACTAGTTTGTCTAACATCATATCCCAATAAATCTCAGAGGGAATATCTTGATGTCTCTGAACCCTTGCTGATTAAAGACAAATTTCTGCTGGCAGTACTGCGTCATGACCGTAAGTTAGCCGATATGGTGTTGTACCTGTGGCTTCTTTTGGGGACGTTCGACAGGCCCACAAGATCTGGTCTAACGTTTTATGCCAATTTTTTGGCTTCTTTCCTACATGCTTTTTTATCAGGCCAATCACTATTTTATTCGTGCTTCGACTTGACCATTTTCCTGTGCGTAATAAGGTGTTGATGTTAGGAGTCTAAAGCCTATTTTTGAGCGAATTCCTGCATCTTTTGACTAGTAAACACTGAACCTTGATCAGTTGTTATAGTCTCAGGGATTCCAAATCTGTAGATAATGTTCTTTTGAATAAATTCAATGACATTTTATTGGTCTGCGTTGACTAAAGGGATAGCTTCGATCCATTTAGTGAAATAATCAATGCCTACCAGTATATACTTCTGGCTCTTTGATGATGCTGGTCGAATCTCTCCAATAAGATCCAACGCCCATCCTCTAAAGGGCCAAGGTTTCACTATTGAGTGAAGTTCGCTTGCTGGTACATGTTGGATACCAGTATGGACTTGGCATTCCTGGCAACCCTTCGCGAACTCAACACAATCTTTCAAGATAGTGGGCCAATATAGTCCTTGTCGAAACAACAACCAGTTCATCTTATGACCTACTTGGTGAGCCCCACATGCTCCAGCATGTGTAGTCGAAAGGGCTATGTATGCTTTGGTTTCGCTTAAGCATTTTAATAATACCCCTTCAGGCGTCTTTTTGAACAACTCATTACCCATGAGTACGTAACTTAACGCCCTATATTTTATTTTTCGTTCTGTCAAAGCTGCTGGATTTTGTAGATAATCTACAATGGGTTTCCTCCAATCCTGCTCTGATAAATTGTCTATGAACGAAATTTCAAAGTTCCTTTGATCAGCATACCCTAGTCTTGTCGATTCCAAATCTGTTGGAGACAAGCTGGTTGCTTTTATTTTTTCTCGAACTTCGATTGCTCTTTGTAATCTCGTTTTTGAAAATTTGTACCCAGATGCAATTTGTGCCAAATCATTGGCTACTTGGTTTTCCAATCTAGGTATGTGTCGAATATTAACCACTTCGAATTTTTTGAATAAACGATTTGCTATCACAAAGTACATAATAAGATTTTCTCTTATGCATTTGTACTCTTTTGTGACTTGCTTAATGACTAACTCTGAGTCTCCCATTATTTCGACTCGAGTTGCCCCCAATTCCAACAATATTTCAAGGCCAGTAATTAGAGCTTCGTATTCAGCCTCATTGTTCAAACAAGTACCTTCTATCTTGTACTTGAATGTTGTTGGAATTTTTTCTGGAGAAATAATTAATACCCCTACTCCCGTTCCATCTTTATGGCTGGAACCATCGAAGTAGAATTTCCAGGGTTCTATCTCCACGTAATTTATATTTTCAACCTGAATTGAGTGGTCGACTATAAAGTCTGATACCACTTGCCCTTTTACTGCCTTAAGAGGCATAAAGGTCAATGAATACTCAGTTAATGCTAGCGCCCACTTGCCAATTCGACTGTGCAAGATGGGTTTCGACAACATGTATTTGAAAACATCAAAATGAGACGAAACATACACATCAACTGGTTTTATATATTGTTTGAGATTTGTACAAGAGAAATAAAGACATAGACATAATATTTCAACTTCGCTATATCTAGGTACTGCATCGTTCAAAACTCTGCTAAGGTAGTAAATGGGTCTTTCGACTCCATTTTCATCTTCTTGGGCTAACATGCTTCCCAAAGTTTTGTCGGATGCAGCTATGTACAATCTCATACTCCTATTGCTACAAGGAGGCACCAAAATAGGTGGCTTGGTGAGATACCCTTTGATCTTGTCGAAGGCTTCCTGTTGCTCTTGCCCCCACTCGAATCTTTCCTTATTCAATCGAAGTAAGGGTGAGAAGGCTTGCGCTTTTCCATATAGGTTAGATATAAATCTCCTTAAGAAATTTATCTTGCCAAGCAGAGATTGCAGTTCCTTCTTGTTCGTTGGCGCTTTCGCTTCCAAGATTGCCTTTGTCTTGTTCTGGTTGATTTCGATTCCTTTCTTGTGGACGACGAAGCCCAAGAAATCTCATGCTTTCACACAGAACGCACACTTCAAAGGGTTCATTTTCAGACCATGTTCTCTCATTCTTTCAAATGATTGTCGAAGGTGGTCTATATGGTTCTTCTTGGAAACAAATTTTACAACAATATCGTCAATATATACTTGCATGAAAGTGTTAATAAAATCATGGAAGATAGAGTTCATCGCTCGCTGATATGTTGCCCCAGCGTTTTTTAGGCCAAAAGGCATCACTACCCATTCGTAAGTGCCTATAGCACCGGGGCATCGAAAAGCTGTTTTCGACACATCTTCTTCAGCAATGAAAATTTGATTGTATCCTGAGTAACCGTCGAGCATGCTCAGGTACTCGAGGCCAGCGGCAGAGTCGACTAGCATTTCCGCCACAGACATAGGATATTCATCTTTGGGTGTTGCAGCATTCAAATCTCTGAAATCTATGCACACCCTCAACGTACCATTTTTCTTGATTACTGGCACAATGTTTGCAATCCATTCGACATACCTCGTAGCTCGTATGAATTTGCACTTCAACAGTCTTTCGACTTCCGATTTGATCTTCGACAATATTTCTGGAGCGAAGCGTCTTGGACATTGCTTGACTGGCTTTTTCCCAGGTTTGATTGGCAAGTGAAGTTCTACCAATCCTCTGTCGAGACCAGGCATCTCGTCGTAATCCCATGCAAAGCAGTCCTTGAACTCCTTTAATAATTGGATCACTTCAACCCTGAGCTCTGGGTCTATTTTGGCGCTGATGTAAGTGGGCCTTTTATCTAACCCTTCAACCAAGTTGATTTATTCTAAAGGATCCTGTGCTAACATTTTGATGTTGTTAGCCAGGGGGTCCTTTTCGAATCCCAAAGGCTCATCGTCATAGATGGCGTCGAGCCTTTAATCCTGCATTCCTTCTGTCACGATATTAGGAGGTTCTGGGTCGAAATATTTTCCAGGACCTACAGAAGGTAGCTCTTGGTCATTGGCCTTGGTGGCCATATATTTTACTTCGGCTCCGAGAGCCGCTATCATCCTTGTTTCGGCTACGTAAGCTGAAATTCGCTGTAATGCTTGTGACTCAGTCATTATCACTGAATTCACTTCCCCAACCAGTTGGCTGGATGTCAGTTAGCCCACTGAAATCAATGTGGGACAAGTCTTCTTTGTCCCATTGAAACCCATGATCAGGATGCAGGTATAAGGAACAAAAAGCATTTGACGCTGGCGCCATGTCGAAGTCAGGGGCTGGACATGGCCCAATGTGAGCCAAATTTTTGTCGAAGTCAGCTCTCCCTAGGTGATTTACTTCGCCCAAGTAGTAGCTCTGATCTGCTTCTATATTCTCGACAATTCCATCAGGACGCCATAATATCACCCTTTGGTGCATTGATGATGGTACTGCTCCAACACCATGTATCCATTCTCGGCCTAACAATAGGTTGTAATTTGGTTTAGCCGATATGACCATAAACATGGTTGGTCTAAGGATGGATCCCACTTTGAGATCTAGTTGAATCACACCCATGGTGGTCCCTATTCCGCCTTCGTAGTTCGATAGGACCATATTATGGGGCTTGATGTTTTCATCACTCTTGCCTATTTTTCTTAGCATGAAGTGGGGGATTATGTTGATGGTTGCCCCACAGTCCACCAAGATTTTGTTTACAGTGGCCTCTTCGAGCTTTTCCCTTATGAATAAAGGCTTGAGGTGACTTTTCATCGCCTCAGTTGGTGGTTCGAAGAAACCATTTTTCTCTTCAGTGCAGCCATTACCCATGACAAAGTAGCATACTGGCCTATGCTTGGCCATCTCTTGTTAGACTTCCCAGTCATTTGATTCGACTTCCATTTGGAGGTTGAATTCTATTGGCAAAACTGAAACTATATTTACCATGATGTCTAATGTGTCGTCAGACTCAGAGCCATCTTCGTCACCAGCTTCGCCTTGTTTAGGCCATACCAACCTATTGGACACCGGTTCCCTCTCCAAAGGCTTTCTTTGCTTTCGCTGGGGGACATTTGAGCTTGACTCTGGTTTTGGTTCGTTGACAGCTTCTCTCTCATCCTTGCGCCGCCTTTGGTATCTTCTCCACTAGGATCGAGACATTGGGTTCTTTCCCTTGTAGTTACTTGATACTTGGGTCACTTTGGAGGCACCTACATGAGGTTCTTTCTTGAGTGTTTAAGATGAACCTCTTGGAACTTCAAAGGAATGCCACCTTTCTTCGCCGGGTCTCTTTCGACTCGATGTCTTGAGCCATGTATCAACTGGCACATTGGTTAGAGGCCTGAAAGTTAGTGGCCTCTTTTCCTGACTTGAACCTTTTTGGTAGGTTCTTCTGGGATCGTGTCGAGCATTAGAGCCTGCACTTTTTTGGGCATTTTTGCTCCCATTTCTGTTTGCTGCTCTCACACCTTCGATGTGTTCAACAGCTTTCTTGTCAAAAATAGAACTGCATCGAGGACACAACATTACTTCTGATTTTTTCTTCTGGCATCGTTGCAAGAATTCTTCCAGATTTTAGTTCTCCAGAGGAAAAGCTGTTCTGTTTGCTTGCTCTTGCCTAATGGTTTCCTTTGAACCTTTTGATTCAGAGATTTCGACCATGTTGACATTCATGTTGTCTTTAGTAGCAAGAGTCATTTGCTTCATTTGAGCCTCCAGGTCTTTTGTCTGGCCTTGCATTGCAGCCAAGTAGGAAACGGGTTTAGTTCCAGATTTTGAGGCTCCACCTGTCTCCAGTTTTGGACCTTCAGCGGCCTTTTGGACTGCTTCGATTGTCTTTCTAGAAAGGTTCCCAGAAAAACTGCCAAAGATTGGCATATTGATATGATCTTTGGGGACTTTGACCATAGTTATCCCTGGCCTTTTCACTTGACTCCTAGAAGCTTCAATCACATTCACCTCTGAAGGTTCAGCATAGTGGGCTTCCTCCTGCAAAGGGCTCGAATCCACATTCACGGGGGCCTTATCAGCGAACTTCAGCCTCCCTTCTTCGATAGCATTCTGCACGAGATCCCTGAAAAGAAAACATTGAGATGTTTTATAGCCCAGAAAGTTATGATATTTACAATAGCCTCTTTTCTTTCTTTGATCAAGAGGAGGCACTTTTACCCCTGGGGGTATTATCATTTGGCCATCTTTTACAAGTAAATCAAAAATTTCATCACATTTCGTAATATCAAAACTATAAGTCTTTTTAGGGAACCTATCATTGGCCTTTTCAGAACCAGTGGGGTTTTTTCCACTTGAGGGGACTAGTAGTTTGCAAGAGTATGGTGGCCCTTGTTTTAACTCAGCTAAATCGACCTCACTTTTTTCGATGGTTATAGGTTCATCGAACGTTTCTGGATCTTCATCTTCCATTTCGACATACGCTATCCTTTCTCTTTTATGAGTTTTCGTCGCCCTGGCTTTTTCAGCTTTAAGGCGTTCTACCTGTCGAACCCTATCGACCAATTGGGCCATGTCCCTCAGGTACTGAGTGTCTAATTTCTTCCTAATGGAGTAATCTAGACCTCCTGCGGCTATTTCGACTAACTCATGTTCTGGCACTTGCGTAAAGCATCTTGCCTTGAGCAATCTAAACCTATTTAGGTATTCGTCTATAGGCTCAGTGAATCTCCTCTTTACACTGGCCAACTCTTTCAGGCTTATCTTGGTTTGTCCCATGTAGAATTGCTCATGGAATAATCTCTCCAACTGGGTCCAATGGTGGATTGAATTGGGGGTGAGAGTTGTGAACCAAGTAAACGCATTCTTGGTTAGGGAACTTGGGAAATATTTAATCCTCAGGTTCTCATTGTTTGAAATTTCTCCTGCTTTGATTAAATATCTTGCCACATGTTCGATAGTGGATTCTGTGGTGTCCCCTGAAAACTTAGTGAACTTAGGGACTTTGCATCTAGGAGGCAAGTCCGTTTGTAACACATATTCCGACAGCGGGGATGTGAAGTTGGGCCTACGGAAGCCCGTATTCATCCCATTTTGCATCATGATTCTTTCAATCATGGCTGTCAAGTTATTCTCCAAACCCACATTCTGGTATTGGATCTGCTGAACTACTTCGTCAGCGTTTTGGTTTCTATTAACCATCCTTATTTTCGGGGCTATAACTCTAGGCTCTTCGACCCCGGGTTGTTCCATTTGTACCCTAAGGTTCTCTTCGACAGGCTGCTGGACTTGGTTAATAGTGGTTTCTTCCTCTAGAAGTATGCCTTGGTTCCCCCTTATTTGTGCCCTTTAAGGATGTCGAATGGGTTGGGGTACCCCAAAAAAGTCAGCCAGACGCGACATTTGCGTTGTCATTTGCTGATTCGACTGGGTGGTATTCTGTATTAGAGGATTTAGCACTGTACTTAAAGTTTGCGCCAACATTTGAACCATGTCGTGGTTGCTTTCGTCCATTTGCTGCCTCAAGACTGCTGTCGAGGCATTCGTAAGGCCATGCATTACTTGGGACATTCCTCCTAAGAGTTGGGTCCTACCCCTGTTCACCATACCAACCCCAGAGCCTTGGAGTGGCGAAGAGGCGCTCACTAAAGGGTCTGAAAAAGTGGATGTAGCATTCGTCAGGCTAGCCAATTTAGAAGTTGGCATGCCATAGAGTGGTTCTCGATTTAAACCGACTGTCGAAAAGCCTGGGGGAACATATGGCCTAGTTCCTTGGTTTCCCCTTGGTGGGGGAGTTCCCAAAGGCATTCTGGGGCCTGTAAATGGGGGTAATGGCCCCGTTTGTGTAACCGTTACTGTTGGCGTTGAACCAGCGGTTACCACTTCACTTACGGTTGGGATAACCGTTTCTCCCACGTTTGTCTGTGGGATTTCTCCGTTGTTTGGCGGATTCACCATTTCTTCACTTCTTCTCCTAGTATTGGTTTCTTTGGTGTATATTCTACCACTTCTCAATAACATGCAATACTCTCGAAAAAGGAGGATATTTTATATAAAACGGTTAATCGTAAAATCAACACAAGGTCCCACCGGGTGTGCCAATTTATTTACCCTGAAAAATGGTAAACAACCGCTGATCTTCCAAAAGGTTACTTATTTGGTGACTAGCAGGATCGATCAGATTGATCCTAAGACATGGTTGATTTTCTGGAGTTTGACTAATCCTAATGGTGATTAATGTCAGTAAAGTAAAGACAATTTAAGTAAATTGCATGGAGAAAAGCTTGATAGAATAAATAAAAGCGTTAAGGAATTGTTAAATAAAAGGCTTCGACGGAAGTAAATAAATGAACAACGGTAAATTGCTTGAATATAAAAGATTCTGATTAATTTAAATGGTGTTTCACACATACATTCTCAATGATTCTTTCTCTCACGCTGGGTACTTGAATCTAAATGAGTGACTTGTATAAAATGATGAACACCCGCAAAAACTACGTGAACACTTAGTATTTATACTAAAATATCCTAAGTAACCGCTGGGCAGTTACACCGCTTCGAGATGACGCCACATGGCACGCTCACAACCTTCAACGCCTATGTTCTCGACACGTTGCACTTGGTAACTGCTGGAAACCGTTTTCCCTCCAGCAATTTAAATCTCAAACCGTTCGACCTTGGGCATCAGGGACCTTTGTCGAGAGGTTCCTTCGACGTCGAAGACAACAAGATTCCAACTTAAAGGAATTTCTCCAAGTATCTTGTCATTCTTTGATGAGCCTTCGACATGATCAGTTGGTCGAAGCCTTCTTATGTAGGAAACTCTTCTGACTCATAATTAATGGTCTATATGATAATAAACATGGGTGTCGAATTTAGGAGCCAACAACAACGAAACACAAATTTTAGGTCAGTTCAAAAATGATTTTCATCTTAAATAAGGATCCCAAATAACTTAGGTGTCATGGAAAGTTCTCTACTTTTCTCTCTAAACATTCATCACGTCAAAAATTTGAAAGCTCGTCATTTTTCTCTTTAGTTGGATCTCCGATCGAGATGAAAAGTGACACAAATTATGAGTAGATTATGTGTGAAAGTAATTATTTTATCTTATAATTGTGACCGTAGAGAATATATTTTATTACTATCTTGGTTCTATCAATTATGAGTAAAATTTAATTAATTTTAAAGTATAAACACCTAATTTTTTGGAGTTAAAATATCGGTTCTCATAATGAGTAATATGTAATGAAATTTATATTTCGTTGAGGTAGGGTATATAGTTTTTGCAAATTTTATAGAACGGCTCAAAACTATTCTTGTAGATGACAAATAGAATGATTTTTATTAGCAACGGGTAAAATGCATTCCAATATAGTTTTTATATTTAATACATGAGACTGTATTCTTTATTTTTTTTATAAATTTATAATTTAAAAAATGTCCCTTGCTGGAATCGTAAAGAGGTCCCTTGTTTTAAACAAAAGAAAAAAAATTCATTAAGCACTGAAAGTAATATTTATTCCATTCCAAATACTACTACAAAAATTATTTTTTTACTATTGTTGGAAAAGGAATATCATCACACATGATTGTCATATCTAAATTTTTATCCCTAAGATACCATCTCATTTACATTATTATAAGATTACAAACTTTGTTGTATTCTAATCATTTCTCTAAGCCTTTCCTTGAGGAGATAATCAAGCACCCTCTTGTGTATCTTATGTTTTGTGTTTAAATATCTTTATGTTTTACTAACCTTAACAAAAAAATATGCTTTGTTCCTCTCATTTGTTTTACAAGGTATGTATTGGATCAAGAACATCAAGCATGATTTTATCAGCTGGGATTTTGGTTGCTTAAGCTCCAAGATTGATCAATCATTAATTCCCAAAGGCTCATTCCTCAATACATGATCTATAATCTTAGGCATGATCATTTCAAGCTTTATCTATTATCATTTGATCAAAGATAGTTCATTGTTTGGTTGCCTATTTCTCAAGAAACTTCTAGGTTCATATGTTTATTTATATGCCTTCTTCATCAAGCTTCCTCAAGCATTTAATCAATTCAGTCAAAGTTCAAGCAATGGATCATCCTTTGAGGCTCATATGTGCATCATTGTGCCTTTAAATGCAAGAAAAGTCCAAAGAATCAAGATGTTTCAAAGTGGTTTGACCTAAAAAGTCAATAAAGTTCAAGTTGAAAATATCATAACTCACTCATTTTTCAACAACTTTGAGTGATTATTTTTTGTATTTGACTCTTCTTGTCATCCTCTACAACTTCTCTTCACAAGTCAAAAGCCAATTATGTTTGGAAGATCATCAAAAGTTTGGGAACATTAGAGATCACAATTTTCAAAGAACACAAATGTCTCAACTTTCAACTTTTCTAGTTGTTTCCTTTTTATACTTATCATTTGTGATGCCATCTAAAAGTTTGTTTCAAGGATCAAAGGCCAATTATTCTTGGAAAGTCATGAAAAGTTAGATGACATTATATGTCATTTTGGACGTAGAAAATTTTTGACTTGTAATTTCAAGTCATTATACCAACTTCACATTGTTATAAATTTTTGCTCAAGCATCAAAATCAATAATTTATTTTCACATTGTACTCTCCATGATGATGTGAACATTTTTCAAAAAGAATGAGCAGTAAAGGTCGGGTACACAGGATTTCATGCAAGCTTGAACAAGGGTGCACAAAATTGAATTTTCTCTTATGGTCAGACTTTGGAATCAGCAAAAAACTCAATTAGAGGCCAAATTTTCACGCATTTTCCATTTTAATATGATTAGTGATGTCTCATGAAGCAAAACAATTTTTCATGCTTTGGATGCATATGGAATCACACGAATTTGGTATCATTTGGCACGCACAAGCTTTGCATCACACTCCCTATAAATAGAGCAATGTATTGGCTTCATTTCAAACCTTTGATAGCCTCTAAAATCCTTGTTCCAGCCTCAAATATTCTGCAAAAAGTGTGGGATCATAAATTATTCTCAGAGCTTTTCAACACACTATCTTAATTTCTCTTGCTTCCTTGCCATGACTTGAAGCTAACGCGACAATTACCAAGTCTTAAGGGCGTCTGAATCACTCAGACCACGTCACTCTTTCAAGCTTTCCTATCAAACTTCTTTCAGTTAGTTAGAAGCATCATTTTGATCCAAATAAATTATTGTGATGTTGTTTGATGTTCACTGATAATCATCTTCAATTCAGTTTTCATTCATTTGTCATTTTCACTATTTAATTTGAATTTTAGTTTTCTAAAAATGGATCGTGTTTTCAAAATTACTCTCAGCTCATTTTGAATAACTTTATATAGAGGTATTGATTGGGTTCACAATGATGAGACGATCACAATGGTGGTAGTCTCATTCTCTCATGTTACCAAATGATGAATCTGAGTTTGTCTTGGAACCTGGCCAATCACACATTGTCAATTATTTTAATTTGAGTGGTTGGATTTAAATGAGATCTGATGCTTTTATTTCAATAATTTCCACCATGTGCCTTAGCTTCTGGACCATAAGATCTTCCATGTCAATTAATGAAACCAGATCCAACGTATCTGGATTTTTATGATTTAATTTCTTTTATTATTTTCTTGTTTATTTTGATTTTTAATTCTGAAAATGATTTTAAATCATATTTAACTTCAACAATTCTGAAAAAAATTCTTAAAAACATTTATCTCAGTTTACACCTTGGGTAATTTTTTGAGATTTTTATTTTCTTTATTTTCTTTTTTTGTTGAATTTTCACCTATTTGCTTTGTTTTAATTAGTTTAAAAATAGTTTCTTGATTTTTAAAATATCCAAAAAAATTCTAAAAAATACTTTGAATCATTTCTAATTTTTCTTTGGCTTTATTTGTCATTTATTTGACGGTTTGATATTATTTTGCTATTTTATTTTTTATTTTCCATTTAAAATCATTTTAAAAATCTTTTCCATGCATTTTAATTTCTTTTATTGTATTTTTTTATTTATTTGACTTGTGTTGACTTGTGTTGGCCTTGGATCTTTGCTCATTGGATCATAAGTTTCATTAACATCAATAGATCTTGGGTATTGATGGGGTGAAAACCCTATTCCACTAAAATTGATGATTGGTTTTGATGATAAATTGATTAATGCCTTGATACAATTTGGGCTTTGCTTTTCATCTTCATTTTTCTTCTTCTTTTTCTTTTTGATCAATTGGATGACTTAGAATCTATCTTGTTCATGAAATTTGGATTGGTGCTTGATGAACTCTCATCATTTCAAATTTGCCTTCCAATTGATCATTGATCATTTGAGGTACTTTGGATTGATGATATGTTTTTCACAAGTTATCATGAATAATTATTGATGTAATGGACCAATATCCTTTACTTATCTCTTGATCACCTTTCCTTTTAAACCATGGTGTGCATTCAATGCAATACACCTACATTATTTTGGCCCGACCTTAGATAGATTCAACTTATATATAAGTTTACTTACAATTGCTTAACATAGTGCTAAATTATCCCGAATCAGAATACTAATTACTAACACTAATGATCCATAATTGTCTTAACTTTAATTTCTTGTCTTTTATCTTAATTCCATTTAAATTCTTGCACGTTTACATTTATGTCATTTAAATTATTGCAATTTACTTTATGCAATTTATCTTTAGAATTTTATCATTTATGCCATTTTGTTATATTGCCTTTCATTTTTATTGTCTTTTTTCTCTCTTTCCTTTGGACATTCTCTTTTTCTTTTCAAAGACATTAATAAATATCAAACCTTAAAAGACTTAATGGTATTCTTAGACTATGGTTACTACCCTTTGTTGGAAATGGACTTGTGTACTTAGATTTAGTTTCTTGATCCTTTGCTTGGGAGTTGTGACTTGAGGCCTTGATTCGTATAATACCTGGATCCAACTGAGACCTTTTAGTTTTTGTCTAAGACCTTGAGAGATTCATCTGATACCTTGGGTTTTATATGTCTATTTTTGCTTTTTTTTTGTTTGATGCATGGATTAATATATGCTTGCCGTTGAAATATCTTGATGTTATCTTGGGAATAAATTGGTTAGAATTTAATCATGTTCATATCAATTTTTAGTACAAATTAATGTAGTTTCTTGCTCCTGTTACGTAAAAAGAAGCTGATTTCTTGACTGCTATACGAATGAAAGATTTGTTGCAGGACGAAGCTTAGATGTTTTCTTTATTTGCATCCATATATGTTAAAATTCATTTAGGTCTTGATGAACTTCCATTGGTGCATGAGTTTCCAAAGGTGTTTCCAGATGATATTTCAGATGTGTTACCTGTAAGAGAAGTGGAGTTTTAAATAGATCTTGTCCCTGGTATCATACTTGTTTCTATGGCACAATACAGGATGTCAGCATCAGAGCTAGCTGAGTTAACGAATAAATTAGAAGATTTGTTGGAAAAGAATTTTGTTATACCAAGTGTGTCACCTTGGGGAGCTCCGGTGTTGTTGGTAAAGAAGAAAGATAGTAGTATAAGGTTGTGTATGGATTACCAACAGTTGAATAAAGTAACGATCAAGAATAAGTATCCACTTCCGAGAATTGATGATTTGATGAACCAATTAGTAGGTGCGCGTGTCTTCGATAAAATTGACTTGAGGTCGGGTTACCATCATATTCAACTAAAAGAAGAAGATATTCAGAAGACTACTTTTAGAACTCGGTATGGACATTATGAATATACTGTTATGCCATTTGGAGTTTCTAATGTTCCTGGAGTGTTTATCGAATATATGAATCACACATTTCATTCTTACCTTGATCAATTTGTAATAGTGTTCATTGATGACATTTTGATCTATTCCAAGTCGAAGGAAGAGCATGTTAAACATTTGCGAATCATGGTGCAAGTGTTAAAAGAAAAGAAGTTGTATACAAAATTGTCGAAGTGTGAGTTCTGGTTGCAAGAGGTTAGTTTTTTTGGACATGTTATTTCAGGTAAATGGTATTGTTGTGGATCCATCCAAAGTAGATGCAGTGCTACAATGGGATTCTCCTAAGTCTATTACGGAGATTAGAAGATTTTTCTACTTGGTTGGTTATTATCGCATGTTTATTGAAGGATTTTCTAAGTTGGCACTTTCGTTGACCCAACTTACTTGTAAAGGTAAAGCGTTTGTTTGGGACAATAGTTGTGAAGAGAATTTCAGAGAGCTGAAGAAGAGGGTGACTACGACTCTAGTATTGATTTTGCCAAATCCTAAAGAACCATTTGTAGTGTATTGTGATACAAATTTAACGGGTTTAGGTGGCATGTGTAACACCCTAAAAATAATAGTTAATTATTTAAGTAGTTATTTGTGATTATTTGTGAATTATTGTGATTTATATGATGCAATTGTGATGTATTAGTGATACTATGTTGTGGAGAAGTGTTGGATTAAGGTGATGATGAGAATTATTAGTTTTAACAATTAGTTTATAATTATTTAATATATAAATAATTAGTTGGGATTAATTATATTTAATTGTAGTTATTTAGAATTATTCTATTAATTAAATAGGATAATAGGTGTAGAGATATTCAGGGAAAGATGGTAATTTTATAAGGATTAGTGAGGGTAAGATGGGATTATCGTAATAGGGGTCCAAGGGGTAAAAAGGAGAATTAGAGTCAGTTTGTACGATTGTGGAATGGAGAGAACACGAAGAAGCAGCTAGTGCACAAAGAGGGAAAGAGAAGAGAACACCATATAACGAGAAGGAAGAAATCATCTGCTAGGAAATAACCAGGAAAGGCGGTGATCCTTATTATTATTATCACATATATGGTGTTTAGGCATGTGTATGATTATGTTTTGTTGTTTATGTCGATGGATAGTAATATGATCAATTGGTGATGAATTTGATGAATTATTATGCGTAATTCTTGTGATTTGATACCCATATTGTGTATGAAAATGTGTTGTTGTTGTTGTTGCTTGATAAGGTGACAATTTTGGCGAATTTTGGATGTATTGGTATGAAAATCGCATGAAAATTTGGACTAAATTGACGCAGGAATCTCAACGAGAAGTTGTTGTCACGAGACCGTCATTGGGCGAGCCTCTTACTCTACCGGGAAAAGCGATCTCTCCATAGCAACGCCGGGAGAGCGTTTGGCGATGAGGCTTGAAAAATGGCACGGTCCTAGTAAATAAGTGAAGCGCCTTTGCTTCGTCAAGCGAGTGCTTAGCAAGGGCCCGCCGTCGGGCGAGCCTCATTTAAGTAGACTGCTTTGTCAGGCGAGCCTCATGCGAGAAGACTATTTGCAGATTTTGCTTTTCTGTTGTTTTGTATGGAATAAGATGAATAACATGGTGTATTTTTCCATGATTATTCTATGATGAATTTATATGAATATGTGTAAATGAAACATGGTGTATGATTGTATGATATGTCGATTGTTTTACGTGTAACACCCTATTTTCCCCATTGGTAAATTAATAAAATCAGAGTGAATTAATTCATAAAATAAAACATAAAGAATAGGATGCCACATTTTACAACATATCAAAAACCTTCTCTCGCATAATTGAGTTGATACATAACACATTTTTCGGATGAATCGACAATACTTTTCAACATAGTTCTCGATTTCATATTTATTAACATTGCAGAAAACAATTCAAGTTTGTCATCAAAACATCCTCAACCAGCATCAAGTAACGTTTAATCAAATAAATGGGAGTTTATAATATTCCAACATAATCATCAAAATAAATCAACGAGATAACTAAAAAAAACAAGCGTTTATCCCCCAGTGTTACGTATCAGAGCACTGACGCCTACCCAAAAATAAGAAGAGCAAACTCTTCTAGACTCGACAACTCGGACTACTCCTGGATATCTGCTCATTACCCACATAGAGGCAAAATTCAAACATAAGAGGTGCGATATCATAACAATATAAAAGAAAACATAATAACGAGTAGATAGTAATTCAAGTACGCATAATTATAATTCTTTACCTCACACCTTTTCTTCATTCATTGTACCATTAGGTACATCAATGTACAATCAATTACATAAACAACACATAACATCCATCATGATATAATTCATACTTCTTCGTCATCCAAAAACATCAAACTATTAATAATAATGTAATGCGATGAGACGACACTGACTAAAATGCATGTGGTACCATCATGGAATAAACCTCACCATAATTCCATCTTAGTGCATTAAAAGAGCATAAGCCCTCATCATCACGCCAATACATGCCATCTCTCGCCAATATAGGCCATCTCTCGCCAATACATGCCATCTTATCATGAATGCATGCAACACTGACTTGCAAAAATGTAGATTACATTGATTATTCCTAATCATCAATGCCACGCAAATACATACCATATTGATCATCATTATCATGTAATACATCATGCAAAACAATCGAACCATTCATACAACATCATCTTACGCAATCACAACAAAAATCATGGCACATTACTCATGAATATACATAGATAGGCATAAATGTTTTTAAAATAATTAGATACTTTGTTCCAATTTATTTTTATAGGATAGTAAATAATTTTATCTTTCCATCGATCAAAACAGCGCGTCAAACGAACACCCGAGGCGAAAGTTATGCAATTTACAATTTTTGAAAAATCTGATAAACCCAATGGTAGCCTTTTACTGCCAAGAGGGTAACCGGTTACACCCCTATAACTCAAAATACTACGCTTCTTCCCAGTGGTGTAACTATCTCCCAGACTGTACCCAGTTACACCTTCATGTTTTTGCCCATTTTGCCCAAAATTGCACAGGATAATCAGTTATTGCCAAGAGGGTAACCGATTACACCTGATGCGGAGTTCAAAAATCTGCATTTTTTATGAATATGAAAATCATTGTTTCAAAACCCCAACTTCCAATTTTCAATCAAAACAATATATTTTAATCATACTAATTATTCACCAACATTTCCTATCAATTCCATTCAATTTACATCATCCAATTTCACCAATTACACACAAAATGCATCAAAGAATTCATCAATGGGTAAAACCCTAATAAAGCAAAATAGAAAGAACTCAAGAATACACAATCACGAAACCTAAACACTACCATACCCCCATCATTATGCAATCCATTATAGTGTTAGAATCCCACCCTTGCCTTGAATTTTTCCGCTTCATGACTCTTACAGTGAAACTTCTTGCCCTAGCCTCTTCCTCTTCTTCTCTCTTCTACGATTTTCTTTGTTTTCTACTTTGTTTTTCTCTTCTCGTTTCTCAAATCTATTTTATTCCAACTATAACCTTAGGACCCTTAAATCATAATACTACCTTTCCCTTCCCAATTTAAATAAATAATAATTCTATTATTCTACTAATGATATTTATTTAATTATTATACTATAGTATTAAATCCAAAATTTTAATTCAAATAATGCTAATAACTATTTATCTCTTTACACCTCATGTTTATACACTTTTGGTCATACACCCCCATTATCTTAACTCCATTAATTTCTAAGGCATCTAATTCCCAACAAATGCATCGCAAATCAACTAAAGATTCACTAACGTGCTCAAATACATCACATCATCTAATTAATTTAAATGAAATAATTCAACGAAATCAGGGTGTTACAATTGTCCCCCACTTAGAATATTTTCGTCCTCGAAAATTACCTGATGTGAATAACTCTGGATAAGCTTCTCGCATCTTGCTCTCTAATTCCCACGTCGCATTATGTTCAGTAGCTCCTCCCCAGACCACTTTCACAAGGGTAATCTATTTTCCCCTTAACTTCTTTATTTCACGATCCTCGATCCTCACAGGTACGATTTCAACAATAAGATTATCTCACACTTGTATATCACCCATCAGGATAACATCCAACAAATCTGAAATATACTTCCGTAGTTGCGACACATGGAACACATCATGATAATTCGACAGATAGGTGGCAAGGCCACTTGTTATACCCCAAAATTTTCACTCCCTTTTCTCAAGATATTTCCCACAAAGATCTTCAATGATTCAAGCTTGCACAAGTATCGACTAGGTCCAGCCATCTCCTGAACACTGATGCCTTAAATAAGGGTTTGAGTTTGCACAAAGACAGTTGGACTTATAATATTTCAAATGAATTTCATGGGTCACTATGGACCCTCGAGATTTCTCCTATCAAGTTTCAAGTCTTGGATAAAAAAATTGCTCAGTGAAACTTCAAGATTGGATCAATATCAACATTTTGAAGTCATATGTATCATTTGATCAAGATTGGATCACAATTCTCCAAGAAAATAGTTCAAATCATCAAATGGGCAAATTGTCAAAATTAGGGTTTTGACTGAGAATGACCAATCTTTGACTTTTGACTTAGTACATGACTTATTGGTTTGAAACATGACCTAAAGGATTCAAGTACATAATTTTGACCTAATCGCATATTTCAATTCACCTCCCGAGATCAGTGGATTGTTAGATGAAATTTGGTCAACTGATAAAAAGGTCAATGTACACTAAAAAGTCAACCTTTGACTTTTTGATCAAATTTGAGTTTCAAAGATCACATTTCATCAAGAAATTCAAATATATGAAATTTGATCATCAAGAAATCAATAAAGTCAAAAATTAAACTTTGCAAGACTTAGAAATTTTTCTAAGTGTTTTTTTATACATGTTAATTTCTTTACTTCATGACATCTTTTCACCACAATTCAAGATAATTCAAGTTGTTACAAGTTTTCAAGTAAACAACAAGGCTGCATTTTCAAGTTGTTACAAGTTTTCAGTCAATTTCATCTATAAATAAGTTGTTTCACAACACACAAAAAGAGAGGTTTTTGGAGAGAAATGAGGGAAGAGAAAAAAGAAGATTTGGAAAAACTAACAGAATTCTTTGTAAACTCTGCTCATCTACTTTCCTTCACAAAACAAAAACTGAGAAACAGAAAAAACCCTCAACCCACTGTTCAACCTTGCAAGTTTTACCCTAAACCAACTATCCAAACAGTTCATATACATCATATAGAGATTGTTCAAACACAAGAACAATTTTTGTAATACCATTATCATCACCTTCCAAACGCAAACAAAAACAGTATTTTGCAACTTGACTGGGTTGGAGCGATTCGATAATTTTGTGGCATAGAGTAAGGTTTGGAGCAACTTCAAGAAGGTTCAAAGGAGCTTGACCAATCACCACTTTGATCCACCAGGAAAAAAGCTTCTTTTAATTCCCCAGGCAAAAAAGTTCCCTTCGACCCACAAGGAACTGATTACCTTTGTGCCAGATTCACCTAGGAAATGGCCTCCTTTACGCATGCTTTGACTTGCTTCATGCTAACATCCACAAGGCACCAACTGCCTTTATTCCAGTTTCGACTGGGCACGTCCCCCTTTGAAACAATGGTACACGCTTCAACACGCATTATAGCCCATTCGAAGGACACACCAAAGGCCCATTCGAAGAGTACATAAAAGGACCATCTAGAGGTCCATTCGAAGGAGGCCATAGGCCAACCGAAGAGCAATACAGGAAGGCATTCGAAGGAGCCAAAAGGTTCAGGTTCATTTAAATTCAAGAAAAGGACAAGTTTCCATGACTTTTGAAACATTATAAAACATCATTCATGGCTTTGAAAACATTTGTTTATGGTTGTTTAAACCTTTGTTTTTTTGTCCCCTCCATCCCTCTATATAAAGAACCACATACATACGCACAAAGGAGAGGCTAGACACAACAGGAGGGAGAATCACAGGAAATCAAAAACATATTCTTGGAGGTTTTCCTGAAGCTTTTCCAATCATCCCCAGCCCTTAAGCAAGTGTCTCCATATCCAGAAAGTGCCAAATCGAAGGTTCCAACTATTGGTAAGAGAGGGTAAAAGGTCAAACTTTGTATTTGCATGACAAATCAATACTTGTATTCATTCAATTTGTAATAAAAAATTAAGGACCTGGGTTCGACACCAAGGTCTACATTTTTTTTGTTGCTAACACTTGCTGCAGACGTAGCCTGAGTAGACCCAACGCGTGTAGAATCGAAAGACTTGGGTTTGGCACCCAGGTTATGCTTTTCGCTTTTCCAACATGTTTACAAATGTAGCTTCCTCACAAGTGATCCATCAGGCAATTCCAGCAGCGCCCTCTGGATCGAAAGCCATATCCTGTCACTGGATCAAAGGGTATTCGAAAGACAGCTTTCCCTTCATAGAATCGAAAGGTACCATCTCCCTAAAATCGAAGGATGCTCCATTTTCTATTTTTATTTGTTTGTTTTCATTTATTTATTGACCCTCTTTTATTTAATTTGACCTTAAATCAAAAATCACAAAAAACATTAGGCTAGTTGTTTTTTATAATTAAATTAATTTTGTAAATAAATAAATTAATTATTTTAACCTTTTTCTTGAAATTAAAATTAAATAGACTTAGGTTGTATTTTCTTAAAATAAAACAAAACAAACAACAAGATTTATTTTCCTTAGGATTTAGACATCCATTTTATTTGCGCATTTATTCATTCTCGCATTTTTCATCTTATTGTAACTGCTTCCCAGTCTGTAATAGTAACTAGGACTTTACTTTTCGCATATTTATAATGTACCTCTCACAAAGTCATGTAATAGCGTAGGATTTACATTCCCGCACTTTACATTTCTGTACTTTACATTTCTGTATATATATTAACTTCTAGTAACTAGGATTGCATGATAAGACTAATAATCAAACACTAGAAAACTTAACAAAAAGACAAAAATAACTTACCACAACACCCTTGCACATATACACCTCTAGGGTACCCCACTTTGGTTGCCTTCAGAAATAAAACAGTCATGAGGCAGGAACGCTTTAGAAAAGACCCATAAATCAAAAGATCATAGTCCCTCGATGACCCTACAGTTGCCTTCTTGGTAAATGATCTAGTCCTTAAACAAAATTGCTAAAGCGTCTCCACAAGTTACCTTCGTGACTGTAACGTCCCTTCGAATGTCCCTTTTACATCCAAAAATAGGGCTACCTACTCACTAATAGTAGGATATAACTGTCTAAAGGATAGGATGAAAGGAACTACCTTTTCGAGTACAAAGTAGATAGTTGTTAGAAATTTGCTCAAAAAACATTTATTGCACTTACACAAATACCACTTTCCAAAAACAATTTTCAAAACATTTACTTTGTTAACACTCTTGAGGACTAATACAAGAGTTAAACCCAAAGCGAATCGCTGCACTAAGGCATTTCAAAACATTTTTTAAACACACAAAACACAAAGGTATTTCAAAATGAGAAAACCTCTAAGAGCCCGTAGATAACTACATATGGAATGGGTGCTAACACCTTCCCTTTCCATAATCTACCCCCTTACTTAGAATAATCTCGAAAAGGTCTTTTTCTATTCTTTTCACGCTTTCGTTAATTTGGATAAAAGAAAAGTCGATGGTGACTCTTGCTTACCGTAACATTTGCGAACACAAATGCAAAACCAGTATATAAACAGTCGGATCGGCCACCGTATCACAGAACTGGCGACTCTGCTGGGATAATAAAAAGTGGGGTTACCTTAGAGGTAGTTCATTATTTAACTGCTTTTGTATGCTTTTTATGCTTTACTTTTGAGGGCTTATTTGGGTTGTTACTATAGATCCTACACCCGGATCTGGGCCACCTTATTAGGTAAGTAGCAATAAATCATGGAAGTTGTATGGCGTAGATCGATATGGACAAAGTGATAGCTACGTTAGCGTGATACTTTGGTTTGTACTAATGTTCCTTGAGTCAGTCAAGGATAACATTAGGCTTCCTTAGTGTCATTAAGCTCTAACTGATATTTAGAACCTTTAATTGACTCATCCTAAGCCATTAGAAAGTAGTGAGATAGCCGACTTTGGTTCCGACTGAAGATTAGTTGATACTTGATACTACACTCATTGAGACTTGACTTTTGGGATATTCTGGCCGCAATACTTCAGTGCTTGAGCTAGAACAATGCCTAAAAGAAAGGTTAGTGATATGAGACCCTTAGAACCCGGTTACTATTTCTAGGACAAGTTGAGCCAACTAAACTTCAAGAGGGTACTTACCTACAAATCCCATGCAAGCCTAAATCTAAGGCTACTTGTGTGACTTGTTTGCTTTCAACTTGAACTACGTGCAGGGTTTATTTATCTAACAACATGATTTCCTTGCAGGATTTTTTTACAGTCATTATCCAATAAATTGGTTTTCTCACAAGACATAATTGTCTTCATTACGCTACAATTTTTTGCTTAACATATAGAATACACATCATAAACATCATACCATAGCATTTCCTTAACCATTTCAAGAATCTCAAAGGCCTGTGGTGCAGGTTATGATGAACCAGACGTCTAACAAGGGGCAAGGGGATTTATTTTCCTCTAACCAAATGCCTTAAAAAGACCAAAACACAACAACTTGAGTCAAGGGCTATAACCCACTCGATATGGTGAGATTGACTCTCGTAGAAGGACTTTCAATGATGCAAAGTTCTTCAATCAAAGCTGCAAAATTCAACTTATGACATTTTCTTGTTTAACCCGCGAGATCTTTGAAAACATTTGCATATCATACATGTCATTTCATAACAGGTATTCCCCAGGAAGGTTTCTTATCTTTTCGTTGTTTATTTCAGCAAAAAGAAATGGCTCTTGAACAAATAGTTAAGGAACTTCAGGCACAAAATGCTCAATTTCAAGAAATGTTCCTGAATCTGGCTAAGGGACAAGAAGATCTGAAGGCTCTTATTCTCAAAGACCATAAGAAAAAGGAAAAGAAACCAGTTTGTGTTTTGAGTGTGGGAAGAAGAAGACCAGCTAACCGAGCTCTAGATTTCGCAACCCCATCAAAGGGAGGGGATAATCAAGAGGAAGGTGACGAGGAATCCGAGGAAGGAGACAACAATCAAGCGTCTGAGGAAGATGAAGCCGACTATACTGAAGAGCGGTATCCTCCTGCTGATGACAAATACAAGCAATTGGAGGATCTCCTAAATGCAATAGAAATTCACAGGGTACCCGGTCTGGAATTTGAAGAATTAGGGTTGGTTCCAGGGGTGGTCATCCCACCTAAGTTCAAGATCCCTATGTTTGTAAAATATGACGGTGTTTCCTGTCCCATGCTTCACTTGAGGTCATATGTCAGAAAGATCCAGCCTGACATTGCTGACCGGAAGCTATGGGTCCATTTCTTCCAAGAAAGTTTGGTTGGCACTCAACTGGATTAGTTCTATCAGCTAGAAGGAACCGACATCCACACCTGGGAAGACTTAGCTTATGCTTTCTACAAGCAGTACCAATACAACGCTGACCTGGCACCAACTTGAGTTTAATTGCAGAATATGTCCATGGGCTCAAGAGAAGGGTTCAAGGAATATGCGCAAAAATGGAGGGATCAAGCCGGTAGGGTACAACCTCCTATGAATGACCGGGAAATGGTAGACATGGTCATGGGCACTCTGACAGGCCCTTTCTTTTATTTGCTGATTGGAGGTTCTTCATCCGGTTTTATAGAGATGGTTCTGGCTGGGGAAAGAATCGAAAACGGTATCAAGAGTGGGAAGATTCCAATGGCTGCATCCTCTAATGCTGTGAGGAAGCCATATGGTGGTCAAATATAAACCAATGATGTCTATGGTCAAAGGAACCATAATACAAATAACCACCATCAGTCTGTGGGAGAGGTGTTAATATCTAATCCTACGCATGTTCAACATCAACCGGGTAGTAGGCGTAGGATAAAGTATCAAGAGAGGCAGTACGCTGACATTAATATGCCTTTGTCTCAAGCATTACAACAATTTCTAAAAGAGGAGCTAATTACACTAAAGTATCCTCCTCAAAAACTTGCTACTTCTTCTACTAAGTACAATCCTAATGTAAAACGTGCTTACCATTCTGATAGTCCTAGGCACGACATCGACAACTGTTGGACTTTGAAGAACAAGATTTAGGATTTGATCGACAACAAGGAGATCGAATTTGACTTATCTAAGACCCCAATGTCACCACTTCTCCCATGCCAAATCATGGCCAAAATTGAGAGCATTTATTGCATTTGAATTATCAGTTGTAATTCCTTTGTTTCTTAAAACATTTACCTTTATGTCAAACTTTGGTTATTCATACTAATACATTTCATATGCGTGTCTTGAATTATTTCATTCGTATTAATTATATTCAAACTATGTTTTTACTTCCTTTTTGTGATATTCAAACTCCTGATTAAAAAGCTCTAAGCGTTTTGATGGAGGATGACGAAAACGATACCATAATCTCTATTGTATGCTTTTGAGCAGACCTTGCTGACGATGTACAAGCATTTTTTCAATTCCTAAACATCGAAGTAATAAGGAAGATAATCCCTAATCAACCCCTTTTAGTCAAAGAAGTAGGAGTTTTTATTTTCACATAAATTAAAACCCTTAATCATAACCTGGGACAGGTTAGTTTTCTCAGTTAATTCAGAAGTGCATTAAGTCGCAAGCTCATCCTTCATACACGACAAATAGTGTAGAATATGCCTTCCAAAATATAGTGATGGTTCAACATAATCATTAAGACAGACAATCATTATTTCTCAAAATAAAAGCTCGTTAAGTCAAAACCTATGAAGGGGACTTAAGAAAAACTAGGGCATCCCGCTGACTGTAAACATAAAAGAAACAGTTCAGGATAAAGTAGGGATAACAAAAAAAAGGACCTACAAATCCTCAACAAAAAGAAAATGGTACAAAAATGACTACCTTCTCAAACAAACATTCAACTTCTGAACCATCACCAAGTATCAGAACAAAGATTCCATACTCAATTGGGATCTAAACGCACAATTGATTGAGCATAGGACTGAAGAACATCACGAAGAACGGGTTGGGTACAAATAAAATTTGACCCTTTTATCCTTTGTTTCTTGAACTATGAACCAGGCCACGTTATAACCCTTAAATGTCCTAGCTGAAGCATGGGTTTGTTTGAAAGCATATTGTCACAAAAGGTATCCTGACTCCTGTAAGGTTTTCTATAAATATTGAGCTCATATCACACTCTTACAAACTTGTCTATTTTGCTAAAAAAATGAATTTTCAAACTTCAAGACAGACATAAGCTTTGCATTCTTAAAATACCATTGTTTGCATATGACTATTTGTTCAACAATAGAGAAATTTGCACGAAAGATGTTCAATGAGCAGAAATACTCTCAATGGACAGAATAACCTCATATGGAAAAGACATTTCCAATAACAGGCCATTCGTAATCAAGGAGCATGGTACGGTATCCAGCTGATCTTGGGTAGTTAAGTCAACATTCGAGGAATCTCCCAAAATGCCAAATAGCTAGGGGAAAACCTCCGTATGAATCACTTGGGGCATTAGACATGAATTCCAGCAACGAACCATGTGCGATCAAGCAAACATCTTCTAATAGTATGGCAACACTTACTACTATGGACAATGACAATTCTCTGCACCTGGTAAGCACAGACATAGTCGGAAAATACTATGGATGAAAAAGGACCCGCTGGGTCGACTGGCCCAGGAAAAAATAAAGGCATCCCGGTAAACCAAAGGTTCGGGAAAAAAGTAGGGATATACATATGAAAAAATCTGTACACCCGGCAAGTCGAAAACCCGAAAAGGTGGCTTGGGAAAAAAGGGGTATCCTGGTGGACTGAAAACCTGAAAGGGCAGTCCAGGAAAAAGTTAGGGATTAAAGCGTACGATTATGTCCCGTCATCTTGTCATTTTCCTATCAGTAGAACACTCCTTGATCAACATACACCAAGGACTCCGGATGTTGGGATAACAGTCAAAACCGTCTACAAAATCCCAACAGATACCTTCTCCAGCAGGTACAGAGGCAGGAGCATCCTCCTAAAATAGGTCGCTACCATATTCTCAGCATGCATCCTAATGATGTCAGTTGTTCTCTCATTCCCGGCAGAGTAAAAACCTCCAGTTACTGCTCCAAAATTCCCTAGTGAAGTTGCCAAGCTTCTCAAGATTTCCCTATAGGATTTCAACAAAATCCCCAAGCAGTTTATGGAGTTCACCTTCCACAACAGAGTTTTATAAATCTCAAGTAGTTTATAAAGCCTTATCCCCAGTAGAGTTTATTTCTCTAGCTACAGAAGTTCATCCTCCAGCGGAGTTTGTTCTCCATATTAATAAAATCTCCCAACATAACTCTTTCCCACGGTGAAATCATTCTTAAACAGAAGTCGAAGATCCTCAGAAGAGAAAGGGAATCACCAACAAAACTATCCCCATTCACTATCCCCAGCGGATTTTGAAGAATCACTTTCTTCACTCACCAACAACAGTCCGGGATTCAGCTTCCTGGTACTCTTCAGCAACAATCAGGGATTCATTTTCCCTAGTTTAACAATACAACAATGGAATGACTGACACGTTCATTTCATTCATACACCATTTTATAGATATCATAGAATAGACAACACAAATGCATATATTACAAATCTCATTCATTCTGAGAACGTCATTTGCACTTCATGCATCATGACATTGCATACAACTAAATCTTTATTTTTTTAGGTAAAGTCTATACACAGACGAATTTTTCATTATCTATTGAGGGAGAAATCATCAAATATTCCTTCATCATCTATTGAGGTAACAATCGTCAAATATTCCTTCATTATCCATTGAGGTAGAAATCATCAAAGATTCCTTCATTATCTATTGAGGTAGTAATCGTCAAAGATTCCTTCATCATCTATTGAGGTAGCAATCGTCAAAGATTCCTTCATTATCCATTGAGGTAGATATCGTCAAAGATTCCTTAATTATCCATTGGGGTAGAAATCGTCAAAGATTCCTTCATTATCCATTGAGGTAGCAATCGTTAAAGGTTCCTTCATTATCTATTGAGGTAGAAATCGTCCAAGATTCCTTCATTATCTATTGAGGTAGAAATCGTCCAAGATTCCATTATCATCCATTGAGGTAGCAATCGTCAAAGATTCCTTCATCATCTGTTGTGGTAGAAATCGTCAAAGATTCCTTCACTATCTGTTGAGGTGGCAATCGTCAAAGACTCCTTCACCATCTGTTGAGGTAGCAATTGTCAAAGATCCTTCACTATCTATTGAGGTAGTAATCGTCAAATATTCCTTCACTATCTGTTGAGGTAGCAATCATCAAAGATTCCTTCACTATCTGTTGAGGTAGCAATCGTCAAAAATTCCTTCACCATCTGTTGAGGTAGCAATCATCAAAAATTCCTTCACCATCTGTTGAGGTATAAATCTTCAAAGATTCCTTCACTATCTGTTGAGGTAGCAATCGTCAAAGATTCCTTCACTATCTGTTGAGGTAGAAATCGTCAAAGATTCCTTCATTATCTGTTATGGTAGCAATCATCAAAGATTCCTTCATTATCTGTTGAGGTAGCAATCGTCAAATATTCCTTCACTATCTGTTGAGTTAATTCCATTTTCCCCAGCAAGTCACTAGAAACCTGGATTTCAACCAGAATACAACAAACTGTCATCTCTTCAGAGTTAACTCTTCAGCAGAGCCTTGGACAACTGTAGTTCCTAAGACTCTATTCCCCACAAGAGAACAACAGAAACCCACATTACCCAATGGACTCCTCCTCAGACAGCAGGAACAGGAACTCCCAAAGGGACCATGTGTGAAATCAGCATCTGCTTTGGATGGCATCTTTAAGCCCATCTCTGACGACTCTCTGTCATCTCCTCCAAATGGAATCTGTAAGCCCATTCCCTACATCATCAATCATCAGTGTTATTTCATGCGAGTGCAAATTTCTGGGCAGTCTAGTGTTCAATCATCTTCCACCTTCAGATCACGAAAGGCAGACAAGCCAATCTAAATCCTCAGGTTTAAGAAGATTGAACAGGGGCAACTGTTGTACCCCAAAATTTTCCCTCTCATGTTTTCCAATATTTTTTCTTAGATTGGTGGTCACAAGCATTTGATTAAAGGAAAAAATAATTTTTTTGAAGATAAACAAGGAGCCTTCGATTGGCATCTTAATAAAGTCTTACGATTGGCATGTTAAAGGGCCTTTCGATTGGTATTTGGATAGGCTTCGATTGAGCGCCTAACCTCCTCCAAGCGTGCCTCAAATTTCCAAACATCGATTGAAGCCTTGGTCTTTTGCTTGTTTGCTACATACCTGCTTCGACTGGGAATGTGTTTCCTTTGAAACAACATCCTTCGATCCAAAGGGGAAGGGCCTCTTATTAGTGCTCCTTCGATTGAACCTTTGGCTTTGCATGCTGGTTTGATTCACAAATGCAATGGATACCTACATGCAATCTGGATTTCTGCTTCGTTTGGGCATTTGATGTCTTTGGAGCAAGCTTGACTCCTGCTTCGACTAGGCAAATTATCCCTCTGTGCGTGCCTTCAGTCTATAAAGCAAGAACTTCTTCAAACTGGCCATCAATTCACAAAGTTCCCACTGGGCAAAAGGCCCCTCAGCTTGTCACCAGCACACGTATGCCTCTTCATGCTTGCTTTGGTTTCACAAAGCAAGGACCCATCAGCATGCCTTTGATTCACTAGGCCAAAAGTCCCTCCATGCATGTGTTGGAAGCATAAGGCAAAAGACTTCTTCTATTCTTACTCTCAAGGTCAAGACTCCTTCAGGTTTTCATTCGATCCACCAGGAAAAAAGCTTCTTTTGATTCGCAAGGAAAAAAAGTTGCCTTCGACCCACAAGGCACCAACTACCTTTGTGCCAGCTTCGCCTAGGAAATGGCCTCCTTTACGCCTGCTTTGACTTGCTTCATGCTAACATCCACAAGGCAAAAGCTTCCTTTATGCCAGTTTCGACTAGGCACTGGCCCTCTTTGAATCAATGGTACACGCTTCAACACGTATGATAGCCCATTTGAAGGACGCACCAAAGGCCCATTTGAAGAGTACATAAAAGGACAATCTAGAGGTCCAGTCGAAGGAGGCAATAGGCCAATCAAAGAGAAATACTAGAAGGCACTCGAAGGAGCCAAAAGGTCCAGGTTCATTTAAATTCAAGAAAAGGACAAGTTTCCATGACTTTTGAAACATTATAAAACATCATTCATGGCTTTGAAAACATTTGTTTATGGTTGTTTAAACCTTTGTTTTTTTGTCCCCTCCATCCCTCTATATAAAGAACCACATACATACGCACAAAGGAGAGGCTAGACACAACAGGAGGGAGAATCACAGGAAATCAAAAACATATTCTTGGAGGTTTTCCTGAAGCTTTTCCAATCATCCCCAGCCCTTAAGCAAGTGTCTCCAGATCCAGAAAATGCCAAATCGAAGGTTCTGACTATTGGTAAGAGAGGGTAAAAGATCAAACTTTTTATTTGCATGACAAATCAATACTTGTAGTCTTTTGATTTGTAATCAAAAATTAAGGAACAGGGTTCGACACTCAGGTCATGCTAGGTCAACACATGCAGAATCGAAAGACTTGGGTTTGGCACCTAGGTCATGCTTTTCACTTTGCCAACATGTTTACAGATGTAGTGCCCTCACAAGTGACCCATCACGCAATTCCAGCAGCGCCCTCTAGATCGAAATCCATATCCTGTCTCTAGATCAAAGGGTAATCGAAAGACAACTTTCCCTTCATAGAATCGAAAGACACCATCTCCCTGCAATCAAAGGATGCTCCCTTTTCTATTTTTATTTTTTTGTTTTCATTTCTTTATTGACCCTCTTTTATTTTAAATGACCTTAAATCAAAAATCACAAAAAACATTAGGCTAGTTGTTTTTTCTAATTAAATTAATTTTGTAAGTTAATTAATTAATTAATTATTTCAACCTTTTTCTTGAAATTAAAATCAAATAGAATTAGGTTGTATTTTCTTAAAATAAAACAAAACAAACAAAAAGATTTCTTTTCCTTAGGATTTAAACGTCCTTTTTTTTGCGCATTTATTCATTCTCGCATTTTTCATCTTATTGTAACTGCTTCCCAGTCTGTAATAGTAACTAGGACTTTACTTTTCGCATTTTTATAATGTACCTCTCAAAAAACCACGTAATAGAGTAGGATTTACATTCCCGCAGTTTACATTTCTGTATTTTACATTTTTGTATTTATATTAACTGCTAGAAACTAGGATTGCATGATACGACTAATAATCAAATGCTAGCAAACTTAACAAAGAGACAAAAATAACTGAACACAACACACTTGCACATATACACCTCTAGGGTACCCCACTTTTGTTGCCTTCAGAAATAAAACAGTCATGAGGCAGGAACGCTTTAGAAAAGACCCATAAATCAAAAGATCATAGTCCCTCGATGACCCTACAGTTGCCTTCTCGGTAAATGATCTAGTCCTTAAACAAAATTGCTAAAGCGTCTCCAGAAGTTGCCTTCGTGACTGTAACCTCCTTTCGAATGTCCCTTTTACATCCAACAATAGGTCTACCTACTCACTAACAGTTGGATAGCACTATCTAAAGTATAGGAGGAAAATAACTACCTTTTCGAGTAAAAAGTAGATAGCTGTTAGAATTTTGCTCAAAAAACAATTTTTGCACTTACACAAATACCACTTTTCAAAAACAATTTTCAAAACATTTTCTTTGTTAACACTCTTGAGGACTGATACAAGAGTTAAACGCAAAGCATATCGCTGCACTAAGGCATTTAAAAACATTTTTCAAACACACGAAGCACAAAGGTATTTCAAAATGACAAACCTCTAAAGCCTGTAGATAACTACGAATGGAAAGGATGCTAACACTTTCCCTTTGCATAATCTACCCCTTACTCAGAATAATCTCGAAAAGGTCTTTTTCTGTTCTTTTCACCCTTTCCTTAATTTGGATAAAAGAAAAGTCGGTGGAGACTCTTGCTTACCGTAACATTTCCGAACATAAACCCAAAACCAGTATATAAACAGTCGGTTCTACCACTGTATCACAACAGTCATGTCCCTCGAATATGGGACACTTTAGCAAAGACTCTCGATAAAAAGATTGTGGTCCCTCGATGAACCTTCGACGTTGACTTTGGTAAAATGATATTAGTCCCCTAAGAAACTTGCTAAAGCATCTTATAAGTTGCTTTCTATGACTGTACGATGACCCGCCCATGTCCCTCACATCTAATGGTAGAACTTCTTACAAATCTATGGTAAGATAACAAAATCTAAAGGAGGGGGAAAAGAACTAAGACTTTTTGAGTAGGTAGAAAGTTCATAGTTGCTTGCTCACAACCATTTTCAAAACATCTTTCAAAACACACCAACACTTTTAAATGAAATATTTTCAAAAGTCAAAACGTTGTATACATTCTTATAGAGACGAGAATCATTACAAAGTTTGCCGAAACGATGACACTTTTCAAAAATACTTTCAAAAACAATCACAGACACATTTCAAACAAAGTATTTTCAAGATGAGCTAGCAACTAAGAGCCCGTATATAACTACAGATGAAAAGAGTGCTAACACTTTCCCTTTTCATAACCTACCCCCCGAACTTAAGAAAATTCTCAAAAGGTCTTTCCTGTTCTTTTCACCCTTTCCTTTATTGGATAAAAGAAAATTCGGTGGAGACTCTTGCTATCCTCAACAATTGCAATCAAACGCAAAACACCCAAGTCATTCTCCCACCATATTACAGAACTGGCGACTTTGCTGGGGACAGTGAATGTTTTAGTGGGGTTACCTTAGATCTAGATCAGATTTAAATGCTTTCACTATTTGATTTGTTTGCTTTACATTTATGGGTCCTTGTTTGGGTTTGTATTGATCCTCTACCCTGATCTGGGAACATCATTAGGTTAATAGCAAAATTGTGGAGACTGTACGGCATATACCGATATGGTTGAGACAATACCTATGTTAGTTTGACACATTTGTGGGTACCGGTATCCCTCATGGCGAATTAAGGAGAAAACAGGGCCGCTGTGTGGTGTCATGAAGAACTAACTAACCTTAGACCCTTTAATTGAACAACTTGGCAATTAAGAAGTAGTGAGATAACCGGCTATGGTACAATCCGAAGTTGGTTTATACTCGATACTACGCTCATTGAGATCGTACTTTTGGGATATTTCGATCGCCAAAAAAGAGTCTTGCGCTGAAACAATGCCCAATGAAGAAAGATCAATGATATTGAGATTCCCTAGAACCCGATTACTTTCTAGGATAGGTTGAACCAATTAAACTTCAAGAGGGTACTTACCTATGAACCTCATGCAAGCCTACACCTAAGGACTTATTTTCTTTGTGTGTATGTACATGACATCATACCATTGCATTTGCACTAACCATTTCAAGGACTTTGGGATTTATCTTTGTGCTGTTTTTTAGGACATGGCTTCCATGCAAAGAAATACTATCAGAATCAACCTTGTAAAAGTGCCTCCTCAATTTAAGGAATTAGCATCAAGGGTTCCCAATGATTCTCCGTTCACCAAGAAGTACGGTCGTCTCATCAACTTGGTTACCACAAACTTTGAAGAGGATATGGTACATGTGCTTTTCCAATTCTTTGATCCTAAGCACCATTGCTTCAAATTTCCTGATTACCAACTAGTTCCTACCATGGAAGAATTTTCTCAACTCTTGGGGGTGCCTATTCTTGATCAAATAACCTTCACCGATATTGAGAAAGATTCAAGACTTGAGGAGATTGCTCGAGCCTTACATTTGCAATGGTCGGACATTGTGGAAAATTGGGAAACAAGAAGTGGTGTTAAAGGGTTTCTAGCCAACTTTCTGTTTGAGAAGGCCCAATTGTTTTGGGAGGCTCTGGATTTTCAAGCTTTTGAAGAGGTTTTGGATCTTCTAATCTATGGGATGGTGTTGTTTCCTAACCTAGACCAACTCATAGATGTGAATGCGGTCAAAGTTTTTCTATCTCGTAATCCGATGCCTACCTCACTTGGAGACGTTTTGCACTCTCTTCACACTCGCACCATGAAGAGAAGATGGATTATTATGTGTTACAATCCTTTGTTGGCTAGTTGGTTTATTTCTCACCTTCCTCGATCTATTTTTAAGAATGAGCAAGGCATGAGCCTGTCTAGTAGGTTCATGTCACTCTCGCATTCGGATATTCATTGGTGTTCTCAATCTTTGGAGGATGTTACCATTATTGATCGCTATGGGGAATCATCTAATGTCCCTCTCCTTGGAATTAGGGGAAGTATTACTTATAATCCTTGCTTGGCTCTATGACAGTTTGGGTATGCTCAGAGGGATGGTCCTCATGACGCGCTTGTCCAAGGTATTGTGTTCGACTATGAGAACGATGTCCAAGCTTATCATCAAAGATTTGTACGAGCTTGGGGCATGGTGAACAAAGTTGATAGACAATCTTTGGGGCATAAGAACTCCATTCCTTTGGAGCCTTATCTCAAGTGGCTGCGAGCTCGCGCTCAAAAACTCATAATGCCTTATGAGGCCATTCTACCTATCATCATGGAGCCTATCACTGAGGGAGATGTTCCTTACACTATTCTTCATCCTGACATGCCTACTCCTATTGAAGAATTGCAAAGATCTTGGATTCAACTCAAAGGGGAGCGAGATACCTTTGAAGCCCAGTTCTACGTAGGCGAGAGGAAAATGTTAGATCTCACGAGGCAAGAGCAGAACTTGAATGCCTACATCACTCATAAAAGGAATCTCCCATGGGAGACTTGATCCATTTTGTTGTACTTAGTTCATTTTGTTTCTTTTTTCTTATTGTAAGCCCAAGAGGCATCTTGTAACCGTTTGAACTTATTAATGCAATTAATGTTTGTTCCCTCTTTGTCTAAACAAATTTAAATCTTAAAGGTCCTTGAAAAGATTTGCATTCACATCACATGCATCATAACATAAGCAGGTTTTCTGACACAAGTTTCCTCATCTTTCTACTGTTAATTTCAGTAAGATGGATCTCGAGCAGACTGTGAAAGACTTGCAAAGACAAAATTCTCAATTTCAAGAAATCTTGCTCACCTTGGTGAAAGGGCAGCAAGAATTAATGTTACTGCAGGCTATGAAGAATAAAACAAAGATGAAAGCTGTAATCAACATGGGGAAGAGATTCAAGGGCCCCATCTGACAGGTTCAAGTGGAATAAGACTCCTCTGAGGAGGATGAGAATCAGAATGAAGATGCAAGGAACACCTGTGCTGGGGGTGGCAACAATCTGACCTCTGAGGACGCAGATTATTTTGACGAGCAGTATCCACCGACTGAAGACAAGTATAAGCAACTGGAAGATAGGTTGAAGGCTGTGGAAATTCAAGCCGTGTCTGGCTTGGATTTTGGTGATCTGGGTTTGGTTCCTGGGGTAGTTATTCCCCATAAATTCAAGATTCCACTCTTCACTAAGTACAATGGTGTTTCGTGCCCAAAGCTTCACTTGAGATCCTACATCCGCAAAATTCAGCCGCATACCACTGATGAGAAGTTGTGGGTGCATTTCTTTCAAGAGATTCTGTCTGGGACTCAGTTAGAATGGTTTTACCAGTTAGAGGGTTCTAATATCCATAACTGGGAGGACGTGTCCACCTCCTTCTATCGTCAATATCAATATAATGCCGATCTAGCGTCAACAAGGGTGCAGTTACAAGGAATGACTATGGGTTCCAACAAAGGTTTCAAAGAATATGTGCAAAAATGGAGAGACCTGGAAGGTAGGGTGCAACCACCATTGACTGATAGGGAGATGGTGGATATGTTCATGGGAACATTTACTGGACCATTTTTCAACTTGTTAATTGGGAGCTCATCAACTGGTTTCACTGAGTTAATCTTCACTGTTGAAAGGGTTGAGAGTGGTATCAAAAGTGGAAAGATTCCCATGACTTCTGCCTCTACATCAAACACTGTGATGATACCCTTTACTGGAAAAAAGGAAACTAATGTCATATATAGGTTAAGAAGCCATGTCAAGATGGAACATTGTCAATCTGTAAATGAAGTTCTAATGTCCAACCCAACCTCTACTCAAAGACAACAACAAGTCAACCACCAAAGACCTGATATTCTGAGAAGACAATTCACAAGGATCAACATGTCACTATCTCAAGCCCTACAACACCTGTTGAAGGATAATTTGGTAACATTGCATGATACCCCTTTAAATCCCAATGTTTCATCACCAAAGTACAACCCGAACGCCAAATGCGCTTATCACTCCAATAGCCCTGGGCATGACACTGACCATTGTTGGGCGTTAAAATGCAGCATCCAAGACCTTATTAACAATAAGACCATTGATTTTGATCCTCCTATAACTCCGAATGTAATCACCGCACCAATGCCAAATCAGGGCAAAGGTGTCAATGCAATTGAAGATACTGCTTTTGTTTCCTCTATTGAAGATTTGACTACTCCACTGACCATTGTTAAAGAAAATTTGATGAAAGATGGGGTCTTTCCTGGTTGTCTTGAAGACTATCATTGATGTGCCAAACAAGTTAATAGATGCAAATGCTTGAAAAAGGTGTCCAACACCTAATAGATAGCCATGAGATCCTATTCGAATGAACTCCGTCCGTAAAAGGTTTGATTGAGGTTGTACCTCAAGAAGTTGAAGAAATATCCATCATCACCATATACAACAAAACTATTAGGATCACTTCAAAAGGTCCTATTTAGATTTCCAATGAACCAAAGATCGCTCCACTGATAATTAGCACACCGGGGCCAATCCCTTATTCTTCCAATAAAGCGGTACCTCAGAATTATGGGGATGAAGTATACTACCATGGCATTAAACAAGACTCTTGGATTGATGAAGACAAGACTGATGACATTACCAACATTGTTGGCTCTAGCAAGGTGACAAGGACGGGGAGAATCTTCTCTCCTAGCATTTCACCTCCAAACACCACAGCTACACTTGTTCGCATTACTGTTGATAAACCTAGTACTGATGCTTGGGGAAAAGAGAAGATGATTGAGCCTTCCAGGATGGAGGCGCCTGCCAAGGACGTTACTACTGAGGAACACTCCACCCAAGAGATGAAGGAGATTTTGAAGATAATAAGGAAGAGTGATTATAAGATAGTAGAGAAGTTGGGGCAAACCCCCTCAAAGATTTCTATGCCATCTTTATTACTATGTTCTGATGCGCATGCTCAAGCATTGATAAATTTTTTGAAGAATGCACATGTTCCTTAAGAGACTACAATCGATCAGTTTGAAAATTGTGTGGCGAGTTTGACTGCCGATAATGGATTGGGGTTCTCTGATGCTGATCTGACTCCAGTCGGAAGAAACCATTAACAAGGCTTTGCATGTCTCTATCGAATGCAAAGGAAGCACTCTGGCCCATGTATTGGTGGATACTGGATCCTCTCTGAATGTCCTACCCAAAGGTGCCCTAGATCGGTTGGATTGCGAAGGTTTGGTGTTAAAACCAAGTGACATAATGGTAAGGGATTTTGACGGATCTAAGAGGATGGTTCATGGAGAGGTTGACCTCCCCATCATGGTTGGTTCTTAAACTTTCAACTCGACTTTCTACGTGATGGACATCTGTCCTGCCTACTCTTGCCTACTTGGACGCCCCTGGATACATGGGGCAGGAGCGATGAATTCCACTTTGCATTAAAAATTGAAATATCCAGTCCAAGGAAAGATTGTTACTGTTTGTGGTGAAGAAGAGTTCATGGTTAGCCACCTGAATTCGTTTAAGTGTGTCGAGATGGACGGCGAGTTCATAGAAACTCCATGTCAAGCCTTCGAAGTGGTCTCTCCCATGGTCCCTGCTGCCAAAGTCTCTCTTGACATTCTAAAATCTGCTCAAGATGTGCCAAGGATGGCTACCCTCAAAGATGCTCACACTGTGATTGAAGATGAAAGTTGTACAATTTGGGGACAACTCCCTGAAATTCCTTTTAAATCAGACAAATGTGGTTTAGGCTTCACTGCCAAAGCTCAAAAGGAGGTTAGACTTGCTCGCATAGGAAAACCACCTCTTCACATCAACAATCATGAAGTTAGTGCTCTTGAAGACTCTGATGACGACTGTGACTTTAATGATTGGATTTACCCGACTGCCATGAAGGACTCGATAATTGGTGTGCCAAGGATTTCATTCCCATCTCCTTCAACGAGGAGTAATTACCATTCACTGTTTTTATCTATTCAAGAACTTTGTCTGTAATTTAATTCAAACAATGACTTTAAGCCATGTGCCTTGCCCGAGGCACTATGGTCCATTTCTTAAGGGTTTGTTCATTTTCATCTTCCATATGGTCATTTAATGAAAAAAATTGGACTGTTTGCATTCAAATTTTGCGCTCACTGTCTTTATTTTTCTTATTGCATTTTCAAAATGCCCATGTATCTAATAGGAACACACATACACATTTGTAGATCCTCATCCACTCCGGATCTCATTGCCAACGACTCTGCTATTTCCAGGTATGACTTTGAACATCCAATCAACCAAGCCGAAGCCGAAGACAGAGAAGATTGTGAAATACCAGGGGAACTAGCCAGACTTCTGATGCAAGAGGAGAAAGCCATTCAACCTCATGAGGAGACATTTGAAGTAATCAACCTAGGTATTGAGACAAACAAGAAAGAGGTTAAGATTGGCACCAACTTGGAAGACGGTATCAAAGGCAGATCGGTCCAGATGCTATATGACTATGTTGAAGTGTTTGCTTGGTCGTATGATGATATGTCAGGGCTAGATACTGATATTGTGGTTCATCGTCTACCAACAAAGGAAGATTGTCCTCCAGTCAAATAAAAAGTGCGTCGTATGCGGCCAAACATGTATGAAAAGATAAAAGTTGAGGTAGTGAAGCAATTCAATATAGGTTTCCTGACTATAACATCATATCCTCATTGGGTGGCGAATGCGGTCCCCATACCGAAGAAAGATGGGAAGGTTCATATGTGTGTAGACTATAGGTATTTGAATAGGGAAAGTCCCAAAGATGATTTCCCTCTACCGCATATTGACATCTTGGTCGACAACACAACTCAACATAAAGTCTTATCTTTCATGGATGGTTTCTTTGGCTACAATCAAATCAAGATGGCTCATGAGGATATGGAGAAGACCACCTTTGTTACACAATGGGGAACCTTTTGTTACAAATTCATGCCGTTTGGCTTGAAAAATGCAGGGGCAACATATCAACGAGCTATGGTAGCCTTATTTCACGATATGATCCATCATGAAATAAAGTTCTATGTGGATGATATGATTGCAAGGTCGCATACTGAAGAAGAGCCCCTTGATCACTTACACAAGCTGTTTAAGAGGTTGAAGAAGTACAAATTGAGGTTGAATCCTAACAAGTGCACTTTCAGAGGAAGATCTGGAAAAATCTTAGGTTTTTATCGTCAGTAGCAATGGCATTGAAGTTGATCATGCGAAGGTTAAATCCATACAAGAAATTCCATCTCCCCGATCTGAGAAGGAAGTCAGAGGTTTCTTGGGTCGACTTAACTACATTGCTCGATTCATATCTCACCTAAGTGCTACTTGTTAGCCAATCTTTAAACTCTTGAAGAAAGATCAAGTAATAAGATAGAACGACGACTGCCAAGCAGCCTTTGACAAGATAAAGGAATATTTACAAGAACCTCCCATTCTGATGCCTCCAGTTGAAGGAAGACCTCTAATTATGTACTCAATTGTATTAGAGAATTCAATGGGGGTTGTGTGCTGGGCAAACATGACGAGTCTGGCCAAAAAGAGCATGCAATATACTACCTTAGCAAAAAATTTACCGACTGTGAAACCAGATACTCACTACTCAAGATAACTTGTTGTGCTTTGGCATGGGCTGCTCATCGGCTAAGACAGTATATGTTGACTCACACCACTCTATTGATTTCTAAGATGAATCCTATCAAGTATATCTTCAAGAAGCCTGCTCTCTCCAGACGAATAGCTAGATGGCAAATGATTTTGACTGAATACGACATCCAATACACTACATAAAAGGCCATCAAGGTAAGTGTATTGGCAGATCATTTGGATCATCAAGCTGTTGATGATTACCAGTCTATGAACTTTGACTTCCCGGATGAGAATTTCATGCTAGTAACTGATTGTGAAAAGCGTGGACCGTATGAAGGACATGGACAAGGATCCCGATGGACTATGGTTTTTAATGGAGCTTCCAACGCTTTGGGTAAAAGAATTGGTGTTGTAATCATTTCCCCCGAAGGAGGCCATACACCCTTCACTGCCAGACTGTGCTTCGGCTGTACGAACAACATGGACGAATATGAGGCATGCATTTTGGGTCTAAAGGCTGCTATTGACATAAGGATCAAGTTCTTAAACGTGTATGGCGATTCTTCTCTAGTAATCAGTCAAGTCAAAGGAGAATGGGATACCAAGCATCCTAACCTAATTCCTTATTGTTGTACCCCAAAATTTACCCTCTTTATTTTCATTATTACATACACGCATATCATTGGTTTTATGGTTATGGAATCAAGGTATATTTAGCAAGCTTTTCCAGGTTACAAGTAACGTTTATTTCATCAATGGATGTTCTCATAGTATTTTCTGTGCTGAAGATCGGTTTGCCGTTTCGCAATGATTCGGGGTTCAAAGATTCACAAGTCCAACCTGACGCGTCATATTTAGGTCTCCTTTCGCCAAGATATCCCTGATAACATATTCTCAAATTCAGGTTCGGCTCGAGAGCCAATTATTTAAAGAAGGTCTCCGAATGTGCGATTTTTCTTGAAGAAATGTGGTGATAAAGTGTGCTAAAAGTCTAGATTTTACACACTAAAAAATTCATAAATTGAAAATCGTGGATCATTTTGAACCCTTTCTAGTGGCCAAAATTCCATCTTGACATCATCTACGTTTTCATCTCTCACGGATGGAAGCCAATTTCAATCAGAAGGTCTTCAAAAATGCGGATTTATCAAGTATTTTTATACAAAAAATTTGTGACAAAAGTTTATTTGCGTCATGTTCAGAAAATAATAACTTGGTCGATTTTCATCGTATCGAGCTGGTTCTGGAGCCAAAGTTTCACAAATTTAGTTGACTATGTTTTCACAGGAGGTATCGAGTTTGAACGGTATCCAAAAGACCTTCGTTTTTTGCCCATAGTGTACGTGACACGCCGAAAATCCTGGATGCTGAACATTATTTCATCAGGGTCGAAACTTCGAAAATTCATAACTCGGTCAATTTTTATCGGATCGGGTCTGTTGTACCCCAAATTTGCCCTCCCATATTCTTCAAGATTTGTCAAGATCAATCTTCAAATGCTTCAAGATTCCTCAAAGGTTGCACAGTCCAATTGCCTCCTAACACAATCAAAATTAGGGTTTTGGTTCTTACAAGGAATCTGAGGTTTTCAATGGCTCAATCAAGTCCCATAGACCCATATACATTGTCAAGCATCTACATGCCAAGTTTCAAGACTCACAGGGTCCAATTGCACAGTCAAAAGTCCCATTTGCTTCACAATCAACTGTAGGGGTAAAATGGTCATTTTACAGTCAAAAGTCAGAATTTTTGGTTAACATCTTATTTTGAAGCCACAATCATCATTTGATCAAGTCTTGATCATGATTCCTCAAGAATGGCTCAAAAATCATCAAAGATGCAAAAGTTGCTATTTTTGGACAGCTAAAAAGTCAACTGCAACTTGATCAATGCATAACTTTTTCATGGTTCATCAGAAAAATCCCATTCAATGCTCATTTTGAAGGGGATGACATTTACTACAACTCATCTTCACATTCCAAGTCCAATAAATGCTCTCACAAAAAGTTATCAATTTCAACATTATAGGTCATTTTCAAAAGTCAACAAAAATGCACTTTAAGTCAAAGACCATAACTTGATATAGGTAAATCCAAATGACATGGGACCAAATTCATTGGTTAGAGGACTTCAAGACCTTTCCAAAATGTCCAAGAACATGTCCATATGATCAAAATTGTGCAAGATATGCATTGGAGAAGTTGGGAAATTTTTGTGAAATGGCAAAAGTCAACTATCCCTAAAACTTCAATTTTTGACAAAAGGGCCCACTTTCTTCCACTTGATTCAGCCTTGTCATGCCATACACGTGTCCCATACTTAATTTCAAGTTCAAATATTTATTTTTCTATTTTATTTAATTTTTATTGATTTAATTCATTTTAAATCCATAATAATTCAAATAAAATCTAAAAAATTAATTGAATGGCATCTTTATGGTTTGAATAGCTTTTATGTGTCATGAGCCAGCTACCAAATTCGTGCTAGGCTATTTTGTGCACAAAATCATGGTTTTTGCTCCAAGTATGGAAAGCTTTCAATGGTGGTTAAGGAAAATCTCAAGACATAAATACAATGGATCCCAAGCCTAGCTGCTGACCTAATTTCATTCACATATACATATGCAAGCATTCCAGACCTAGGACACGACCGAAGCATCCTTGAAACGGCCAAACCATATTCAAAAAAATCAAGCGAAAAGTCAAATCTGATTTCTCACTCCAAGGCCCTTTCAAGCCAATTTGAGGATTCAAACATATTGCCAGCATTCCCAGGAACGTGCAGAGATCAAAACCACATGCTAACACTCAAGGAATCCCAAGAACCAGTCACACGGTTTGACTATTATTTCCTTAATCGTAATTTAATATTTGTGCATCCTTAACATGTTATGATCATTGATTTACATTGCTAACACCCTTCTGAAGCTTTTGGTATAAGACAATTGCATTATGGTGTCCTAAAACAGGAAACGCCATTGTTGAATTTTAGGTTTTCCAAGCTTGAAATTTGGGGATTTAGTAACCAGGAAAAATTGAGCTTCATGATGGACATGACTGAATTCGTGAGAGTCATACGAATTGAACAAGACTATCGCGCCCTATTTATATAATCCATGGAGCTATTCGCTATTTTTGACAGTTGCAGGTTGTGGGGGTTTAAAACCCCCGCTATCTAACCTTGTTTATTGCAGTTTCAGGGAAGAAGACGGTGACGTGGTAATATACCATTGGTTGATTTAAAATATGCGCGCTACTTTTTCTGTTTCAGCACATGACTTGTTTATTTCATATTATATTTATTTCTTGTTATGTTAACAAAAGTAAGCAAATGGTTCAGTGGCTGATGAGGTGTTTGGGCATCATTGGGACCTGGGTTCGATTCCCAGGTCCCCCAAACAATTATTTCTCGTTTTTTCCAAAGCATTCATATGCAGGATACTGAATGATGTCCACCCTACGCCTCATCCAGATGCATGCCATGTGGCCCTTATCACAGATCCAATGGCTTAGAGTAGTTGGTCACCATGTATCCAGTCAACACGTGCTACAGAGAATCCAGAAGTCAACGCAGGCTTGGCAACCAATGGGCCTCAGACTTCTAAACAAACCCTCAAATCTGGCCCAAACCCCCCTTGGGTTTGTATTTCATTTTTTTTCTCTTTTTCATTTGCTTTATTTTTATTTATTGTTTTTTTTAATTAATTATTAACCAAAGAATTAATTAACATTTTCACAATAAAAATTCAGAAAATAAAAAATGTCAATATTTCATATTATTTTTTTGTAAATAAATTATAATTAATTAATTAGTTTAATTAGGCAACTTTAATCTTTTTTAATAACTAAAATAAATATAGAAATTAGGGTTTTTACTAATTTTCAACTTTTAATTCCTTTTTATCTTATTTCATTAAAAACATAAAAATACAAAAACATTTTTTTAATAAATTAATTAATTAGTAAATTAGCTTAATTTTTAATTAATTGCAAAAAAGGACAAAATTCAGTTCTTTCTCAAAAAAGGGTCAAAACCCTAAGGACGTCCCGATTTAATTCTTTCGCGCGTATTTATTTTTTAATTCATTATTTTGTATCTGCTCAGGAAATGTAATAATTAATTAGAACTTTATCACTTTCTTTTAAATTCTCGCATTTTTATTTTTCAAACGGGTTGTTGTTTTTGGCGATGTATATACCCGCACCTTGTAATAGCTAGATTTACCTTTCCGCACTTTATTTTCTGCAAATCATTTAACTGTTAATATGCCTGCAAGAATGTATGACAAATAAAATCAATCCGTAGCTAACAAATAACATGCAAAGACAAACATTAACTGAAAAAAAAAACACACATGCACATGCCACCCCTAGGGTACGCCTCACTGGTTGCCTCGAACGTGGTCATCAAGTATAGGGTGTCTTAGAGGTCGCCCTTTTGTCTAAGATCCAGTTGCCTCGAAACGGTTGCCTCGGATAAAAAAGGATCTAGGACGTTAGGGTTACCACTAAGATGTCCTACCATTGCTTTGGTGACCACACATTTCCCGATAATCGAATTGACCCGAATAACTCCAACGATGGTGCTACCTACCTCTCAATGGTGGGATAGCACTATCTAAAGGACTCTTACACAGCCTAATTCCTTAGAGTAGGTAGATCTCATAGGTACTTGCTCTTTTCAAAAACAAACAAATCATCTTTTCACACCTACACTTTCTAAAAGTTTTCAAACAAATTTTTTCATACACTCTTGAGGACAGATACAAGAGTTACTTAGAAATTTTTCAAACGAAACTTTTTCAAAACCCACACACACTTGAAAAGCAAACAAATTTTTGAAAACATAAGAGCAAGTACCTAAGAGCCCGTGGATAACCACGGATAGAAAGGGTGATAACACCTTCCCTTTCTATAAATCTAACTCCCGAACCGAGAAACATTCTCAAAGAAGGAATTTGCTGTGCTTTTGTCCTTTCCATGTTGGAGAACATAAAAGACGGTGGCGACTCTTGCTTACCGCGACATTTCGCGAACCAGCTTAAAAAACAGTCAGTTCTATTTCCACCGATCACAGAACTGGCGACTCTGCTGGGGACATTAATAAGTGAGGTGTACCTTAGGATTAGACCACTATTTTGTTTTCAATTGCTTGCTTTGTTTGATTTAATATTGTGGGCCTGTCTTTGAGTTTCATAGGTCCTAACCCAGATCTGGGGGATACCTCTTAGAAAGTAGCAACAAACTGTGAGGGAACCGTGCGGGGTATACCGACACGGTTGAAGCAGTTGCTACGTTGATGTGGCACTTTGGTGAGTACTGGTAACCCTTGAGTCAAGTCAAGGAGAGTACGGGGCCACCGTGTGGTATCGTGAAGCATCAACTGACTTTAGGAACCTTACTTGAACCATCCTGGCCTCTTTAGGGGTAGTGAGATGACCGACTTTGGTGCAGTTCGAAGTTGGTAGATACTCGATACTACACTAATTGAGGGTTGTTTTCTTGGAATATTTTGATCGCCAATTCAGTGGCTAAATCAAAACAATGAACATAGAAAATAACCCAATGATATTGAGCTCCTTAGAACCCGATTACTTTTGATAGGACAGGTTTTTGAGCCCACCAACTTCAAGAGGGTAGTACCCCAAACCTCATGCTGGCCTAAACTCTAAGGGCTGTCTGGTGTGACTTGTGTGCCTTATCATGTTTGCTTTTTGTGAATAATTGTGGTGTGTCCTTATCATAACATCATAGCATCATACATCATCATATGCATTTACTAACCACTTCAGGGGTTCGAATCTTTATCTTTGTTCTTGTTTTGTAGGACATGGAAACTATCCGCAGAAGGACAATTCAGGTCAACCTTGTAAGGGTCCCTCCTCAGCTTAAGGAGCTTACATCCAGGATTCCCGAGAACTCTTTCTTCAGTGAAAGGCATGGTAGACTCATCAGTTTGGTCAACACCAACATTGAAGAAGATATGATAAAAGTTCTCTTCCAGTTCTTTGACCCCTTGCACCACTGTTTTACTTTCCCGGATTATCAATTGGTGCCTACTTTGGAAGAGTTTTCTCAGCTTCTGAAGGTTCCCATCCTTAATCAACTACCCTACAACGGTACAAAAAGGGAACCAAAACTTGAAGAGGTTGCTAAAGCATTATGCCTACAACCATCTGACATCAAGGGACATTGGGAAACCAGAAGTGGTATCAAAGGATTCTTGGCAAAGTTCCTGTTTGAGAAAGCACAAGAATGTTGGAATTCCCTTGACCTACAAGCCTTTGAAGAAGTTGTGGCACTCCTTGTCTATAGGTTGGTGTTGTTCCCGAATCCGGATCAGCTTATAGATATCAATGCTGTCAAGATCTTCATGTCCAGGAATCCTATACCTACGTTGCTGGGGGACATCCTCCACTCATGTTACACTCGAACCATGAGAAAATGGGGTGTTCTCATGTGCTGCACTCCTCTCCTGGCAAGGTGGTTTATTTCGCACCTTCCACAATCAGTTTTGAAGAACGAGCGGGGTTTGAGATGGTCACAACGATTGATGACTCTTACACATGCTGATATACGTTGGTGTTCTCGGTCCAGAGAAAATGTCACTATCATTGATCGTTGCAGAGAGTTTCCTAATGTTCCTTTACTTGGAATTAGAGGGGGCATTACTTACAACCCGTGTCTGGCCTTGAGACTATTTGGATACGCTCGGAGGGAGGACCCTCATGACATGTTGATTCTTGACATAGTATTTGACTTCGACAATGATGCGCAAGGACTTCACCAGAGATTCATTAGAGCTTGGAGGATGCCCAACAAGGTCGATAGTAATACACTAGGGCACAAGAACTCCATCCCCTGAAGCCTTATCTCAAGTGGGTACTAGCCCGCTCCCAGAAGCTTGTGATGCCATACCCTCATGTTCTCCCTGTGATCAAAGAGCCAGTTTTGGAAGGAGAGGTTCCCTACACCATTCAACATCCTGACATGCCAACATCTTGGGAAGAAATGCAGAAAAGCTGGATCCAACTCAAGGAAGAACGAAATTCTCTTGAAACCAGTCTACATGCCAGTGAGAAGAAGGTCTTGGAGCTCACCCGTCTACTTCACGAGGAAAAGACTCCCAACACCTACATCGCTCCAAAGAGGATGCGTAGTGTCTTTTGGGATTGATTATTTTGTAATGTTTTGCCCATGAGGCCCTGATGTACTGAACAGATTATTTCTTAATATAACGTGTGTTCCTTTTTGTCTACAACGAATTTGAACTTTCGAACCCTTGAATGCATTGCATAAATAGCATATCATGCATCATGTGCATAACAGGTACCCTTTTTCTACAGGTTGCTTAATCTTCTTCGCTGTTTATTTCAGCACTCACTCAATCATCATGTCTTCCGAGCCTACTACCGAACAAGCTATCAAGGCCCTCCAGGCCCAAAACGCCCAGTTCCAGGAGCTGGTCATGAGCTTAGCCCAAGGGCAACAGAAGTTGAAGACTCTGCTCTTGAAGGAGAAGAAGAAGAAGAAAAAGAGGACTGTGCTGTTTAACACTGGACGGAGGTTTGGGAATACGCTGCAGAATGAGGCTGATCAGGCTACTCCATCTGTTAGGGAAGACAATCCCCAAAGGAGAGAGGTTCTTAGTCCCGTGGTCTCCGACAACGAGACACATTTCAATGACGAACAGTACCCTCCTACTGAGGACAGGTACAAGCAACTAGAGGACCGTCTAAATGCCATGGAGATCCAACACGTGCCTGGGTTGGATTTTGGAGATCTAGGTTTATCTTCTGGGGTGGTGATCCCACACAAGTTCAAGGCGCCTGCCTTTGCGAAGTACGACGGGGCTTCCTGCCCTAAGCTGCACCTCTGTTCTTATGTAAGGAAGATCCAACCTTACACGGAAGACAAGAATCTCTGGATCCATTTCTTCCAGGATAGCCTTTCAGGGGCTCAACTCGAATGGTTCTATCAACTAGATGGAGCCAGTATTCGAAACTTGGAGGACTTGGCTACTGCGTTTTATAAGAAGTATCAGTATAATTCCGACCTCGCTCCCACGCGTACCCAACTCCAAGGTATGTCACTGGGAACGGGTGAAGGTTTTAAGGAGTACGCGTAGAAGTGGAGAGACCTGGATGGCAGGGTGCAGCCACCGTTGACTGACCGTGAACTCGTGGACATGTTCTTGGGGACCCTGTCTGGTCCATTCTTCAACCACCTGATTGGTAATTCCTCTGTTGGGTTTACAGACCTGATCCTGACTGGAGAAAGGATAGAAGCGGGTATCAAGTTGGGGAAGATACAGAAAGGTGCCTCCTCGAGTACTGAAAAGAAGCCCTTCAAGAAGGAAGCTAGTGCTGTTTATGGTCCCAGAAGACAGAACAAACCGGAACGCCGCCAAGTTGTCAACGCGGTGGTAATTTCAAAGCCTGCTGCTGCTCTTCAGCAATACAACCAGCCAAGAGATGAGAGGCCCAAAAGGCAGTACACTCGGCTCAGCATGACCCTGTCTCAGATTTTGCTGCAACTGCTGTCAACCAATCTGGTAACTGTTAAAGAAGCTCCGAAGGTAGTGAACACAACCTCTCCAAAGTACAACCCCAATGCCCGCTGCGCTTATCACTCTGACAGCTCGGGGCATAACACAGATGATTGTTGGGCTCTGAGGAATAAGGTCCAAGACCTTATTGATGCTAAAGAGGTTCAGTTCGAGGCGCCTGAGATGACTAATGTTGTGACAGCTCCCATGCCCAATAATGGAGTAAATGCTATTGGGGATGATGACGACGTGGAGGAATCTGAATTCGACAGCTGGATCTACCCAACGACAAACGGTGGACCAAGCAACTGGAATGCGAAAGACTTTACACCTATTACTTTTGTCACTCAATAATGAACTCCTTTGTTTTGAATTTGTAACAAACAATAATTTGAAACTTTATGGCCCGATGTCTTACCCGCGGCACCGTGGCTTTCATATGTGAGGGCTTATTATTTGTCATTTTGATATATCATGAATAAAAACATTGGACGTTTTTCGCATTTCAAATCTTGTGCTCCCTTTCTTTCTTTATATATTGCAAAACAGCTATATTTACACACACTCACCTATACAGGTTCCAATCCACTCTGGATCTCACTGGTAACGACTCTGCTACTGCCAGTTATGACTTCGAAAATCCGATCAACTTAGCCTAAGATGAAGGTGAAGATGATTGCGAAGTGCCTGGTGAGCTTGCAAGACTGTTACTCCAGGAAGAGAGGGCCATTCAGCCACATGAAGAGCCAGTGGAAACAGTAAATCTGGGTACTGAGACAGATAGAAAGGAAGTCAGGATTGGTGCCAATCTGGAGCTCAGTGTGAAATTACTGACATTGTGGTTCATCACCTGCCTACCAAGGAAGACTGTCCTCCGGTAAAACAGAAGGTCCGCCGTATGCGTCCAGAGATGTCCGAGAAAATCAAAGCTGAGGTTATGAAACAATTTGATGCCGGGTTTCTAGCAGTGACTTCTTACCCTCAGTGGGTTGCAAATGTGGTTCCAGTGCCGAAGAAAGATGGTAAGGTCCGAATGTATGTTGATTACAGGGATTTGAACAGGGCAAGCCCCAAGGATGACTTCCCTCTACCGCATATCGACGTTCTGGTTGACAACACTGCTCAGCATAAAGTATTCTCCTTCATGGACGGTTTCTCCGGATATAATCAAATCAAGATGGCTCCTGAAGACATGGAGAAGACCACTTTTGTTACTCAGTGGGGCACCTTCTGCTACAAGGTCATGCCTTTTGGGTTGAAAAATGCTGGGGCAACCTACCAACGTGCCATGGTTGCTTTATTTCATGACATGATCCACCATGAGATTGAAGTGTATGTCGACGATATGATTGCAAGGTCCCAAACTGAGGAGGAACACCTTGACCATTTACAGAAGCTGTTTGACCGTCTGAAGTTGTACAAGCTGAGGCTGAACCCAAACAAGTGCACCTTTGGGGTAAGATCTGGAAAACTACTAGGTTTCGTCGTGAGCGACAAAGGTATTCAAGTGGACCCTGCCAAAGTGAAAGCCATACAAGAGATGCCAACTCCCAAGACAGAGAAAGAAGTCAGAGGCTTTCTAGGACGTCTGAACTACATTGCCCGATTCATCTCGCACCTAACTGCTACCTGTGAACCAATCTTCAAGCTACTGAAGAAAGATCAAGTAGTACGTTGGAATGATGAATGTCAGGCCGCTTTCGAAAGAATCAAAGAGTATCTCCAAGAACCACCCATTCTTATGCCACCGGTTGAAGGGAGACCTCTAATCCTATACTTGACAGTACTGGACAACTCAATGGGGTGTGTGCTGGGGCAGCATGACGAGTCTGGCCGAAAAGAGCACGCTATTTATTACCTTAGCAAAAAGTTTACCGACTGTGAGACCCGATACTCACTGCTCGAGAAAACTTGCTGCGCTTTGGTATGGGCTGCTCGCCGGCTGAGACAGTATATGTTGACTCACACTACTCTCTTGATTTCAAAAATGGATCCAATCAAGTACATATTCGAAAAGCCTGCTCTGTCCGGAAGAATAGCAAGATGGCAAATGATCTTGACCGAATATGACATCCAGTACACGACTAAAAAAGCAATCAAGGGAAGTGTATTGGCAGACCATTTGGCACACCAAGAAGTGGACGACTACCAATCTATGAACTTTGAATTTCCAGACGAGGATATCATGGTAGTGACTGATTGTGAAGTACCTGGACCGGATGAAGGACCTGAGGAAGGATCCCGATGGTCTATGCCCTTTGACGGAGCCTCAAACGCTTTAGGTAACAGTATTGGCGCTGTGATCATATCCCCTAAAGGCACTCATACTCCACTTACTGCCCGGCTATGTTTCAACTGCACCAACAACATGGCGGAGTACGAGGCATGCATCATGGATCTTCAAGCTGCAATTGACTTAAGGATCAAGTTTCTGAGTGTCTTCGGAGATTCTGCTCTCGTGATCAATCAGATCAAAGGCGAGTGGGATACAAAACACCCAAATCTTATTCCCTACAAGGAATGCGTGTTGACATTGATCCCCCATTTCACAGAGATAACTTTTGAACACTTCCCAAGAGAGGAGAATCAGTTGGCGGATGCGCTGGCTACGATGTCTTCTATGTTCAAAGTCAAATGGGACAACGAGGCTCCCCGGATCATCATTTGGAAGTTGGATGAACCTGCATATTGCTGTGATCTTGAGGCTGAAGAGGTAACTGAAAAACCCTGGTATCATGAAGTGAAGAGGTACTTGGAAGCTCAGGAATACCCCGAGGGTGCATCTGTTAACGACAAGAAGTTCCTGAGAAGGTTCGCGGCGAAGTTCTTCCTCAGCAACGACATTTTATACAAACGAAACCATGATTCAACCTTACTACATTGTGTGGATAAGACTGAAGCAGAAAGGATCATGACAGAGCTGCATGAAGGTACCTTCGGAACACATTCCAGTGGACATACCATGGCAAAGAAAATCCTTCGGGCAGGATATTTCTGGTCCACAATGGAAGCCGACTGTTACCAACATTCTCGGACGTGTCACAAATGCCAGATCTACGCTGATAAGGTGCACATTCCTCCAGTTCCTCTGAACGACTTGACAGCACCTTGGCCTTTTGCAATGTGGGGCATTGATATGATCGGCGAGATCAGACCTACAGCATCCAACGGGCACCGCTTCGTCCTGGTAGCAATTGATTACTTCACAAAGTGGGTTGAAGCAGCTTCCTACGCTACTGTAACCAAGAACATCGTGGAACGATTCATTCAACACAACATGATTTGTCGATATGGTGTACCTGAGAGGATCATTACAGACAATGGTACCAATCTTAATAACAAGATGATCATTGAGCTCTGCGAGCAATTCAAGATACAGCACCACAACTCTTCTCTTTACGGCCGAAGATGAATGGGGCTGTCGAAGCAGCTAATAAGAATATCAAGAAGATTGTGCAGAAGATGACAGTGACCTATAAAGATTGGCACGAGATGTTACCGTTTGCTCTTCATGGGTACCGTACCTCAGCAAGGACGTCAACATGGGCAACACCCTTCTCCTTTGTCTATGGCATGGAGGCAGTCTTACCTATTGAAGTCCAGATACCCTCTCTCCGGATAATGAAGGATGCAGGTTTGAGCGAAGATGACTGGATCCAGACTCGACTTGATCAATTAAATATAATCGATGAAAAGAAACTCACTGCTATTTGTCATGGTCAAACGTACCAAAAATGGATGATCAGGGCATTTAACAAGAAAGTCAGACGACAAGAGTATCAAGTTGGGGATCTGGTAATCAAGCGCATCATTCTTCCTCAGAGTGATACCAAGGGAAAATGGACCCCTACATACGAAGGGCCATTTGTGGTTAAACATATCTTCTCAGGAGGAGCTATGATTCTAACCACCATGGATGGTGACGACCTTCCTCACCCTGCCAATGCAGACATAGTAAAAAGATACTACGCATGAATCAAAGACCCGCTAGGTTGACACACCTAGGAAAAAATAAGGGCTTCCCGGCGAACCAAAAGGGTTCGGGCAAAAATAAGGGATGAAATGGAAATATCTGTACACCCGGCAAGTCGAAAACCTGAAAAGGCGGCTTGGGCAAAAATGGGTATCCCGGTGGACTGAAAACCCGAAAGGGCGGTCCAGGCAAAAGTTAGGGATAAAGCGTAATACTATGTCTCATTGGATCACCTTGCATCCAGAATCCGGTATCAACTATCAGGTTCAGACGACACCAATCAAGCAGCTTCATCTTCAACTAAGCAGCAAAGTGATGAGACGCTTGAAGACATAAAGGCGATAGTAGAGTGGGAACCCAGTGGGATTGTTCACATAACTGTTTTGTTTTCCTTTTTCAGAAAATTGTATAAACTCTCTTGTTCGGAGGTGTTCTCTTACTAGGACGTCAGCCTCTTGTACATAAACGCCTATTTACAGGCAAATTCAAAATCAATAGAAATTCACTTTTCCAGACAAATTGCCAATTGTTTTTTCCTTTTCTGTTTTGTTTTGCAAAGAACGTCCAATGTTCATTTTTTTGATATATGCATTTGACATTCATTGCTAACTCATAAAAATTTGCATGCGAAACAAAGGACTAATTACAGGTGACATCAGAAACAGGGGAAATAATGAGTTGTCTAAAGCGATATAGTTGCTCTGTCCACCAAGGTACCAAGGTAAGTTTGGCTGAAGAATGTAACCCAGATACCTTCACTCCCCGCAGAGCAAGACAAGATGCAACAATGCTCTCCCCGAGCAGAGTTGGTCCCCCATCAATCCCGAAAGGGCACAATATCTCCAGCAAGTCAGCGATACTCTCCCCAAGCAGAGTTAGTCTACTGTCAGCCTCAAGGAAGTTGGGTATCCCCAGAAGATCGCAACATTCCCCAGCGGAGCATACAGATACTCCCCTACAAGCATCCCCGGAAGTCTTAATATAAGATTGTTCCCCGACGGAATACCAGACACCCAGTGGAGCCACTTCCCCATTACAGTCCAAAAGTTTCCCCAGGAGAGTTGAATCATCCTCCCCAGTAAGATTCTGGAAGCTTATCCCCGGTAGATTCTGGAAGCTTATCCCCTGCAGAGTACATACGTCTCTCCCCGACCATATTCAAAAGTTATTCCCCACCAGAGCTTATAACTGGGTTATCCTCAGCTAATTACCACGGAAAGATCGTCCTCGGCGAAGCTCTTCCTATCCCCAGCGGAGTTCATCAACTCCTCCAACAGAACCTATAACCGGTATCCCCAGCGGAGTTATCATCAAATCTCAGTGAAGTATCTCTTTCCACAGAGTAATTCCCCGCAGAATAATCTCTTCACCAAGTTTATTCCCCAACGGAGTCATCTTCTCCAACCGGTTTATTCTTGCAACCATCATCCCCAGCGGAAATGAAGAACTCTACTCTTCAAACATCAGCCTAGGATTCAACAAACTCCCGACATTCGTCAAGGATTTATTTTCCTAGACGAAAATACATTCATAAACATTTCAAATTTCATATCTCCTATTTACATACATGATAAAGTGCATACGCATCATATCACACAATTTTGAGAACATCATGACATCATGCATTTCATACATCATGACATTGCATATAACTGATGTTTTTCCTTTTCAGGAAAAAGGTCAACCCAAAAATGATTACCATCAACTTTCACAATTCCAGATTCGATACGTGTATCTAGCCAGGGCATATCTGTGAGTGATGGATTGTAGATTCGATACCTGTATCCAGCCAAGGCATGTCTGCATGAAGAGTTTAGAGATTCGACTCCTGTATCCAGCCAGGGCATATCTGTAGACAACCAATTCCAGATTCGATTCCTGTATCTAGCCAGGGCATATCTGTGAGTAACTGATTGTAGATTCGATACCTGTATCCAGCCAGGGCATGTCTGCATGAAGAGTTTAGAGATTCGATACCTGTATCCAGCCAGGGCACGTCTGTAAACAACCTTTTGAAGTTCCAGATTCGATTCCTGTATCTAGCCAGGGCATATCTGTGAGTAACTAATTGTAGATTCGATACCTGCATCCAGCCAGGGCATATCTACATGAAGAGTTTAGAGATTCGATACCTGTATCCAGCCCGGGCACGTCTGTAAACAACCTTTTGAAGTTCCGGATTCGGTTCCTGTATCTAGCCAGGGCATATCTGTGAGTAACTGATTGTAGATTCGATACCTGTATCCAGCCAGGGCATGTCTGCATGAAGAGTTTAGAGATTTGATACCTGTATCCAGCCAGGGCACGTCTGTAAGCAACCTTTTGAAGTTCCGGATTCGATTCCTGTATCTAGCCAGGGCATATCTATGAGCAATTAATTGTAGATTCGATACCTGTATCTAGCCAGGGCATATCTGCATGAAGAGTTTCAAGATCAACACCTGTAACAGGTCAGGAAACAATCTTTCTTTCTCAAAGTACGCAAGTTCTCGCTAAGGAATCTCTTACGCGATCAACACCTCGATGGCATCTATAAACCCATCTCCACAACTATCCATCACGTTTCTAAATGGAATCTATAAGACCATTCCCGAAAAAGTTATGTCGCATCTCCAGATGGCATCTATAAGACCATCCTCCTATCCATCAGTATCCAAATGGCATCTATAAGCCCATTCCCGCCATCACATTGCTGATATTCTACTATGCGAGTGCAAATTTCTGGGCACTCTAGTGTTCAATCATCTTCCACCTTCGGATCACGAAAGGCACGCAAGCCAATCTACATCCTCAGGTTTAAGAAGATTGAACAGGGGAAACTGTTGTACCCCAAAATTTGCCCTCCCATATTCTTCAAGATTTGTCAAGATCAATCTTCAAATGCTTCAAGATTCCTCAAAGATTGCACAGTCCAATTGCCTCCTAACACAGTCAAAATTAGGGTTTTGGTTCTTACAAGGAATCTGAGGTTTTCAATGGCTCAATCAAGTCCCATAGACCCATATACATTGTCAAGCATCTAAATGCCAAGTTTCAAGACTCACAGGGTCCAATTGCACAATCAAAAGTCCCATTTGCTTCACAATCAACTGTAGGGGTAAAATGGTCATTTTACAGTCAAAAGTCAGAATTTTTGGTCAACATCTTATTTTGAAGCCACAATCATCATTTGATCAAGTCTTGATCATGATTCCTCAAGAATGGCTCAAAAATCATCAAAGATGCAAAAGTTGCTATTTTTGGACAACTGAAAAGTCAACTGCAACTTGATCAATGCATAACTTTTTCATGGTTCATCAGAAAAATCCCATACAATTCTCATTTTGAAGGGGATGACATTTCCTACAACTCATATTCACATTCCATGTCCAAGAAATGCTCTCACAAAAAGTTATCAATTTCAACATTATAGGTCATTTTCAAAAGTCAACAAAAATGCACTTTAAGTCAAAGACCATAACTTTAGATTGGTAAATACAAATGACATGGGACCAAAGGTATTGGTTAGAGGACTTCAAGACCTTTCCAAAATGTCCAAGAACATGTCCATATGATCAGAATTGAGCAAGATATGCATTGGAGAAGTTGGGAATTTTTGTGAAATGGCAAAAGTCAACTATCCCTAAAACTTCAATTTTTGACAAAAGGGCCCACTTTCTTCCACTTGATTCAGCCTTGTCATGCCATACACGTGTCCCATACTTAATTTCAAGTTCAAATATTTATTTTTCTATTTTATTTAATTTTTATTGATTTAATTCATTTTAAATCCATAATAATTCAAATAAAATCCAAAAAATTAATTGAATGGCATCTTTATGGTTTGAATAGCTTTTATGTGTCATGAGCCAGCTACCAAATTTGTGCTAGGCTATTTTGTGCACAAAATCATGGTTTTTGCTCCAAGTATGGAAAGCTTTCAATGGTGGTTAACGAAAATCTCAAGACATCAATACAATGGATCCCAAGCCTAGCTGCTGACCTAATTTCATTCACATATACATATGCAAGCATTCCAGACCTAGGACACGACCGAAGCATCCCTGAAATGGCCAACCCATATTCAAAAAAATCAAGCAAAAAGTCAAATCTGATTTCTCACTCCAAGGCCATTTCAAGCCAATTTGAGGATTCAAACATATTGCCAGCATTCCCAGGAACATGCAGAGATCAAAACCACACGCTAACACTCAAGGAATCCCAAGAACCAGTCACACGGTTTGACTATTCTTTCCTTAATCGTAATTCAATATTGTCCATCCTTAACATGTTATGATCATTGATTTACATTGCTAACACCCTTCTGAAGCTTTTGGTATAAGACAATTGCATTATGGTGTCCTAAAACAGGAAACGCCATTGTTGAATTTTAGGTTTTCCAAGCTTGAAATTTGGGGATTTAGTAACCAGGAAAAATTGAGCTTCATGATGCACATGACTGAATTCGTGAGAGTCATACGAATTGAACAAGACTATCGCGCCCTATTTATATAATCCATGGAGCTATTCGCTATTTTTGACAGTTGCAGGTTGTGGGGGTTTAAAACCCCCGCTATCTAACCTTGTTTATTGCAGTTTCAGGGAAGAAGACGGTGACGTGGTAATATACCATTGGTTGATTTAAAATATGCGCGCTACTTTTTCTGTTTCAGCACATGACTTGTTTATTTCATATTATATTTATTTCTTGTTATGTTAACAAAAGTAAGCAAATGGTTCAGTGGCTGATGAGGTGTTTGGGCATCATTGGGACCTAGGTTCGATTCCCAGGTCCCCCAAACAATTATTTCTTGTTTTTTCCAAAGCGTTCATATGCAGGATACTGAATGATGTCCACCCTACGCCTCATCCAGATGCATGCCATGTGGCCCTTATCACAGATCCAATGGCTTAGAGCAGTTGGTCACCATGTATCCAGTCAACACGTGCTACAGAGAATCCAGAAGTCAACGCAGGCTTGGCAACCAATGGGCCTCAGACTTCTAAACAAACCCTCAAATCTGGCCCAAACCCCCCTTGGGTTTGTATTTCATTTTTTTTCTCTTTTTCATTTGCTTTATTTTTATTTATTGTTTTTTTAATTAATTATTAACCAAAGAATTAATTAACATTTTCACAATAAAAATTCAGAAAATAAAAAATGTCAATATTTCATATTATTTTTTTGTAAATAAATTATAATTAATTAATTAGTTTAATTAGGCAACTTTAATCTTTTTTTAATAACTAAAATAAATATAGAAATTAGGGTTTTTACTAATTTTCAACTTTTAATTACTTTTTATCTTATTTCGTTAAAAACATAAAAATACAAAAACATTTTTTTAATAAATTAATTAATTAGTAAATTAGCTTAATTTTTAATTAATTGCAAAAAAGGACAAAATTCAGTTCTTTCTCAAAAAAGGGTCAAAACCCTAAGGACGTCCCGATTTAATTCTTTCGCGCGTATTTATTTTTTAATTCATTATTTTGTATCTGCTCAGGAAATGTAATAATTAATTAGAACTTTATCGCTTTCTTTTAAATTCTCGCATTTTTATTTTTCAAACGGGTTGTTGTTTTTGGCGATGTATATACCCGCGCCTTGTAATAGCTAGATTTACCTTTCCGCACTTTATTTTCTGCAAATCATTTAACTGTTAATATGCCTGCAAGAATGTATGACAAATAAAATCAATCCGTAGCTCACAAATAACATGCAAAGACAAACATTAACTGGAAAAAAAAACACACATGCACATGCCACCCCTAGGGTACGCCTCACTGGTTGCCTCGAACGTGGTCATCAAGTATAGGGTGTCTTAGAGGTCTACCTTTTGTCTAAGATCCAATTTCCTCAAAACGGTTGCCTCGGATAAAAAAGGATCTAGGACGTTAGGGTTACCACTAAGATGTCCTACCATTGCTTTGGTGACCACACATGTCCCGATAATCGAATTGACCCGAATAACTCCAACGACGGTGCTACCTACCTCTCAATGGTGGGATAGCACTATTTAAAGGACTCTTACACAGCCTAATTCCTTAGAGTAGGTAGATCTCATATGTACTTGCTCTTTTCAAAAATAAACAAAACATCTTTTCACACCTACACTTTATAAAAGTTTTCAAACAAATTTTTTCATACACTCTTGAGGACAGATACAAGAGTTACTTAGAAATTTTTCAAATGAAACTTTTTCAAAACCCACACACACTTGAAAAGCAAACAAATTTTTGAAAACATAAGAGCAAGTACCTAAGAGCCCGTGGATAACCACAGATAGAAAGGGTGCTAACACCTTCCCTTTCTATAAATCTACCTCCCGAACCGAGAAACATTCTCAAAGAAGGAATTTTGCTGTGCTTTTGTCCTTTCCATGTTGGAGAACATAAAAGACGGTGGCGACTCTTGCTTACCGCGACATTTCGCGAACCAGCTTAAAAAACAGTCAGTTCTATTTCCACCGATCACAGGGTCCATCTTTTTACACAAGGTCACTGACTCATATATCTACAAATTTTATTCTAAAGTCGAGACCGGTTTATGCTCTGATCAATACCAGTTTTTTATTGAAGAACGTGTCAAAGTTGACACTGGAACCCAAAATAAGTTTATCTGAGGGGAAACTTCAAAAATTCATAACTAATTCACTGTTTATCCGATTGAGCCCATTTTCAGACAATAGTTAGTTCTTGATGTCTGATACATTTTGTTTTCACATTTCAACTTCAAAAATTTCACTTAAGCCCCTGTGTTTTAGCCTGAAACGTGAAGAACTCAAGTGAATAAAAATCTGCACTATTGCTTGTGGTTGTTAGAGACCCAATTGCACATTCAAAGTCCATATTTTTCTCTAATTTCCATTATATAATCTCATTCTTTTCACACAAACAGGACACAAAAAAAAACCTTTGCCACAACCCTGTCAAAATATCAAATTCTTTCAAGAATCCTAAAAATCTTAAAATCCTTGTTACAAACCCCCATCTCACTACAAACAAGCCATCCTTGTTACAAACCCCATCTCACTACTTCTCCAGTAAGGGTAAGGCTGGTTTGATCTCCATGATTAAAAGGGTGTAGAAGCATTCATACATGCCATATCGGTTTTAACATTACAAAATTTCATATATTTACTTTATTTTTATTTCATGATATAATAATTTATTTAATGTGTTCATACGATTCAACACTGCAAATTTAGACAGGGTCCCATGCAGGGTTATTACAAAACATTGAGGCCGGATCATAACAACCACCAATGTATGGAAAGGCATATATCCTGAGGAGGTTAAGGGCGTGGGTTTAACACCTACCCCTATTGGTTTTACTTTTCTTCATTTCTATTTATCCTTTTACCTATTTTCCTTCTTTCGGTTTAAAACCACATTTTTCATAAAACCTAACATTTTTCACAAACCTTTGATTTTTTTATAATAAACTCGAATAATTAATTTAAGGTTTTTTTTAATTTAATTTTAGGTTTTTAAATTAATTTTTGGTTCAACACTCACCCCTGACATTTGGATTATTTGTATTTTCTAACCTTATTTTTCATTGATGTTTCTTCCCCTATCTATTTTTTGGCAAACTTAATTCTTTCTTGTTAATCATTACACATAAACTTTTTTTTGAAAACCTTTTTTAATTAAAATTAATTAGGTTTTAGGTTTTTTTAATGAACTTTTTTTTTATAACTAACCTTTTTTTAATTAAAATTAATTAGTTTTTTATGTTTTTTTTAATTAACCTTTTTTTTTCAAAATTAACCTTTTTTTTTAATTCGAACTAATTAGGATTTTTGTATTTTAATTAACTTTTTTCAAAATTAACATTTTTATTAATTAAAATTAATTAGGTTTTTTGGTTTATTTAATTAATTATCATAAATAATTTTTTCATAAGAAATCACCAAAATATTTTTTTTCTATTTTCATCTTATTTTTATTTTCCTAGATAAAGTGTATAGGGCACGCTCAACTGTAATAGCGTAACTTTATTTTTCCCACATTTTTTTATCATTATCATGTAATTGCTTCTGGGATGTAATAGTTTTAGGATTTCTTTTCCGCACTCTTCACTATTATTAACTGCCCCAAAGCTTTGTAATAACCTAGTTTACATTTTCGCCTTTACCTTCATCTACTATATTTTATGCAATTCTTAGATTAAAAGGATTGTATAGAAAGATAAAAATGAACGATAGAAAACCCTAATTGCAAGATAAATAACGAAACTGAATCATTTGCACACTCACATATCTAGGGTAACCTCACTTGTTGCCTTCGGAAAAACAATGGGTATGTCCCTCGAACACGGGGATACCCTTAGCAAAGACCCTCGGTTAAAGTCATCATAAAGATCATAGTCCCTCAATGTCCCTCGAGTTTCCTACGAGAAATGATCTTGTCCCTCGATGTTGCCTACGAATATATGATGATAGTCCCTTGGAAATGCTAAGGTATCCCTATATGTTGCCTTCTATGACCATAACGATTACCCGCGCCTGTCCCTCATACATCCAACGATAGGGTAACCTACTCACTAATAGTAGGATAACACCGTCAAAACAACTTTTTGCACCTACACAAAAATATTTCAAAACACCTTCAAAAACATTTTCCTTGTCAACAGTCTTGAGGACTGATACAAGAGTTATCACAAAGTGAATCTCCGCACTAAGGCATTTTCAAAACATTTTTCAAAACACACAAAGCACAAGAAATTTTCAAAACATGAGGTAGCATCTAAGAACCCGTAGGAAACTACAGATGGAAAGGGTGCTAACACCTTCCCTTTCCATAATCTACCCCCCTTACTGAGAAAACTCTCGAAAGGTCTTTTTCTGTTCTTTTCACCCTTTCTTTTCTTGGATAAAAGAAAAGTCGATGGTGACTCTTGCTTACTGCGACATTTGCAAACAAAAAATGCAAACCAGTATTAACAGTCGGTTCTGCCATCGTATCACAGAACTGGAGAATCTGCTGGGGACTCTTTTAAAGTGGGGTTTACCTTAGGATCTAGTTTAATTTTAAATTGATTTCTTTATTTGCTTTGATTGCGTTACTTTTAAAGGTTTGTTGGGGCAATCTTGTATAGATCCTATACCCGGATCTGGGGACACTTTTTAGGTAAATAGTAATAGACCGTGGAGACTGTACGACTTAGACCGGTATGGTTTAAGCGATGGCTGTGTTGGTGAGACACTTTGGCTGGTACTGATATTCTTCGTTTTAAAACAAGGAGAATACGGGGCCGCCGCGTGGTGTCATGAAGCACTAACGGACCTTAGAACCTTAGTTGAACAAACTTGGCCATTAGAAAGTAGTGAGATAGTCGGCCTCGGTATAAAGCTAAGGATTGGTTGATACTTAATGCTACACTCATTGAGATCAGACTTTCGGGATATTTAGGCCGCAAGAATAGATTGCCTGAGTTGAAACAATGCCCGATAAAGGATGATCAATAATATTGAGAATCCTTAGAACCCGGTTACTTTTCTAAGACAGGTTTGAAACCAACTAAACTTCAAGAGGATACTTACCTATGGAATTAAGGCAAGCCAAAACCTAAGGCTACTTGTGTGACTTGTTTGATTTCTTTGCCTAACAATTTGAACTCGTTGCAGGGCTTTGTTTGTATTCCTTGCAGGACCTTGTTTGTATAAATCTAATAAATTGGTTTCTTACCCTGCATTTTTTATTAACGCATAGCATGCACATCATAGCATGATAACATGACATATCAGACTATCCATTTCAAGGATATCGAGGGCCTGTGATGCAGGTTATGATGAATCAGATGTCTAGAAAGGGGCAAGGGGATTTATTTTCCTCTAGCCAATGCCATCAAAAGACCAAAACACGATAACTTGAGTCAGGGGCTATGACCCACTTGATATGGTGAGATTGACTCTTGTAGAAAGACCTTCAACGATACGAAGTTCTTCAATCAAAGTTGCAAAGTTCAACACCTAACATTTTTCTTGTTCACCCCGCGGGATCCTTGAAAACATTTGCATATCATACATGTCATTGCATAACAGGTAGGCTCCATTACAGGTCTCTCATGTTCTCGCTGTTTATTTCAACAATGGCTCTCCCACAAGACAACAGAGATCCCCAAAGTCAAGAGGCTCAATTCATGCAAATGTTCCTAAACCTAACCAAGAGGCAGGAAGAGCTGAACGCACTCCTCGCTGGGGACATGGCCAAGAAAAGTCCTGAAGACAATAAGGACGAACTGTTGGAACAACTGCAAGTTGGCGTAGAAGAAGTGAGAACCCAGATGCTGGGGCATATGGATCTTATCTAAAGTCTAGCCCGGGGACAAGAAGAGATGAGAACCATTATCAACAAACTTCATCAAGATGGATACAACCGTATGAAGCAAGCAATCATGGCTCGGGACCAAGTCATTGATCAACCTCCAAGAAGACAAGAGTTTGGTTTGGTGAAGAGTGGACCTTTCCGAATTGCTACTACCTCACGGGTCCAACAACAACCTCGCAAAAAACAACGGGTTAATCAGAGTAAGCCGGATACACCCAAGAGGCAGTTTACCAAACTCAACATGCTGTTGTCTCAAGCTTTACAACACATGTTGAGGATGAATTTAGTTACGTTGATTGATAACAAGAAATCGTATAGTATAATTGCTACGTTTTTAATCCATTTTCATACTGCATTAATCCATTTAACTCCCGATTGTTCCGAGTTTTTATGTCTTTTCACAGGTACAACGTGTTTCAAGTCAATGTAGTGAAAAAGATCATATCAAGAAAGTTAACATGAAAATCAGAAGAAAAGGAACAAATCTGCAAAGTTCTGCAGATTTTGATGCTGCAACAGTCATCATAGGAGTGTTACGACCGTAACGCGCTTAGTTCATGAAGAGTGCTCGTCACACATCATTGACGAACATAACGCGCTATTTAAGCGTCTTACAACCGTCACCTTAGCCTTACGATCGTCACATGCTTAAAACTAACGCTATGAAGAACATGGAGACGTGGGCAACATAAAGAAAGGAGTATTCACTCCTATAATCTCTCAACCTCACCAACGCCCAGTCCTGGTTTTTATCCATAAAAGAAGTACAAGTCCACGTTCTTATTTCTTAACTGCCAATTTCTCCTCTATAAATAGGAGATATTTCAATGAAGAAAGGAACAAAGTTTTATTTACAGAATTTCTTGCTGAAGCTCTGCCGAATTTACGAACCGTTTCCAGTTTTCATTTTTTTGCTGCTGTTCTTGTTTTTATTTCCCTTTTTACCATTTAATAGCCATTTCCAACATTAGGAAATTGTTATTTTAGTTAGAATTTGTTTTTAGCCTCAGACTTGTTTCAAGCTTCGATTCTGAAGGTTCCAATCTTGCCGACTTGTGGAAGAGGGAGCTTGAGGAATAATATTATCATTCAGGTTTTCAATCGCATTTAATTTAATTTTAATACAATTTGTTTACGTTAAATTACCGTTATTTATTTATCATGAATGTTTTACCGTTTCCCGATTATATTTCCTGTATGTCTATTTCAAGTACCATGACTAGCTTAATTTCTAGAGTCGGGATGTAATAATAGTAACTGAACGGATTAAGTTGTTCCTAAGTTAAAATCTAAATTAACTTAATTTCTGGCTGTGACTTTTTATAATTAAAATCAATCTTTTTGTTACGAGAGTAAGAAAAGTAGAATAGGTTAGGATCAAAACCACGAGAGTGTGAGGTTTTAACCGGATAGCTAAAGTCAGGCATTTGATTTAAATACAGCGAGAGCGCTTTAAAACGAATTAGATTTTATTAAGTTTTCAAAGAGTATTTTCTAAACACTTATAGGCTAGCGAGAGCAGGCATAGGGCTTTAGGGGTATAATATGAGATAAGACCACGAAAGTGTGAGTTGAGGGTTTTTAAACTGATAATTTCTACAGAACCATCTAAGTTAAACATCTTTATATGCTTAGGTTCGACTAAATCCACTTAGGGTCACTTTATTACGTACCGACCGCTTTATTATTATTATTTCCTTAACTCGATTTAGTTTTCCTCTACTTTAATCTCTAAAAAAAACCAAACGTGACAACATCCGCCTTAGCTAAACTAGCAAACCTTTATAGCACTAGAGTGATTACAAAGTCCCTGTGGGTTCGATATCTTTTTATTACTACCGCGATAGGCTGTGCACTTGCAGTTGAGATACCGTTAGACACATTAGGTCGATCGCACATCAAGTTTTTGGCGCCGTTGCCAGGGACTTTGATTTAGTCACTAGTGCACTCATAAAGTAGTACTGTATAGACTAAGGCAACTATTTATTTTTCCCTCTGTTGTATGCCAAACACTCGCTCCCGAAGCGATCCTTTGCATCTACAAATTAACGATATCGAGCGCTATCTCAGAGTAAGACGCCAAATTCAAGAATACCGTGATCTCAACAATCTTCCTCCGACTAACCTTCCTGATATCTCAATCCATGAGTTAATTGAAGAATCAAAGATGGCTGACATACCAAATCCACCCCGCCCTCTTAAGGATTACACAGTTTCTTCTCAAGCGGAACCTCACAACAGCATTGCCGCTCCTGCTATCGCTTGAAAAGATTTCGAGCTGAAACCTTCGCTTTTATCCGCCGTTCAGCAGAACCAATTTTCTGGATCCCCTTTTGACGACCCAAACCTACATTTGTCAGTGTTTGTGTAGTACGCAGACACTGTAAAAGCGAATGGTGTAAACCCCGAGGCAATACGAATGCTCCTATTTCCTTTTTATTTAAGAGACAGAGCTCGAGCATGGCTCTAATCTCTTCCTTCAAACTCAATTACCATATGGGATGAGTTAAAGAAGGTCTTTTTGGCTAGATATTTCCCACCAAGCAAAACTGCTATGCTCAGAGCCAACATCAATGGTTTCAGTAAAAAAGATAACGAATCACTTTTCAAAGCGTGGGAACATTATAAAGACATGATTAGACTCTGTCCTCATCATGGTTTAGAAGAATGGCTGATCATTCATACGTTCTATAACGGTCTCTTGTACAACACAAGAATGACTATAGACGCTGCTGCTGGTGGCGCATTGATGGATAAACTATATACCAAAGCAAATCAACTTATCAAAAGCATGGCTCAGAACCATTATCAATGGGGAAGGGAAAGAGCTAATATGGAAAAAACTCAAACAAAAGGTGGCAAGATTGAAGTGAATAGTCTGGATCAAGTCAACGCTAAAGTGGAATCCCTTACCCAAAAGCTAGAAAATCTTACCACCGCTCCCGCAGCTACCGTGGCTGCAGTAGCTCAAGTTTGCAATCTATGTGGCCTTCAATCACATCCTGCTCCAGAATGCCCACTTCTAACAGGAGTTCCAGCTAAACAAGCGAATTACGTACATGGAAACCCTTATAGTAATACCTATAACCCTGGTTGGAAGAATCATCCGAATTTTTCGTATAAAAGCAACAATGTGTTGTACGCACCTGGACAAGCTCCTGCTACGCCACCTGGCTATCCAAAAGCTATCCCAAATCACCCTAATAATGGATCTAATACATCCAATGCCCCTAGGAAATCTAATCTTGAAATCATGATAGAACACTTCATTGCTTCTCAATCTCAGACTAATAAAGATGTTCTAAATCAAAATTTACATACTAATGAGCAGATTAAACAATTATCTAGTAAAGTTGACACTTTGGCTATCCATAATAAGATGCTTGAAACTCAAATTTCACAGGTAGCCCAACAACAAGCATCAACTGCTGCCCCAACTGGATTTTTCCCTGTTCAACCATAACCTAACCTAAAAGGACAAGATAACGCTGTAATACTGAGAAGTGGAAAAGAGCTGGACGGACCTGTTGATCCAAGACTCGAAAATCCAGCTATGTACCAAAAGCAGAACAAGCCAATTGAAATTGAGAATGAAGTAAAGGAAAAGGAAAAGGAAAACCAAGAAGCAGTGGAGAAAGAGAACCCCTATGTGCCTCCACCGCCCTATAAACCGCCGATTCCATACCCTCAGAGACTTACCAATTCCAAAACGATGGGCCAATTCAAGAAATTCGTTGAACATTTGAAACAACTGAATACCACAATACCGTTTACGGAAGCTATCACTCAGATGCCCTCGTATGCTAAATTTCTCAAGGAAATCCTATCTAACAAGAAAAAGATAGAAGACAATGGAACAGTTACACTTACTGCTGAGTCTAGCGCTATTATTAAAAACGCTATGCCCCCTAAGTTAAAAGATCCAGGTAGTTTCTCTATACCTTGTAACATTGGAAAGTTTGTCATAGACAAAGCTCTATGCGACTTGGGAGCAAGTATTAGTGTTATGCCCCTATCTATTTGCAAAAAGCTGGAGATGGGAGAACTTAGACCCACAAAAATGCCCGTTCAATTAGCTGACCGATCAGTTAAGTACCCTGTAGGTATACTGGAAAACGTTCCAGTTAGAATAGGTCAATTCTATATCCCGACCGATTTCATAATCATGGACATTACTGAGGACTCAGTTACTCCTATCATTTTAGGAAGACCCTTCCTAGCCACAACTGGATCTATATTTGACGTAAAGAAGGGCAGACTGACATTCGAAGTTGGAGAGGAAAAAGTGGAATTCATCCTCTGAGAGATGGAAGCAGAACATACCACATACTCTGAAATAATGAAAATCTAAACCCCTCTGATATTCGAAGACGACAATTGGCATGAACCGTATCAAGATGATAGTCTAAGCGAAAGTATAACACTTACACCTGATCATATGCCATGTCCAAAGAAACCGTGTTTAGAATTAAAAACCTTACCCAGGAACCTAAGATACAAATTCCTAGATACCAAATGTACGCGACCAGTAATAGTCAATTCCAGTTTAGGAACGCTCGAAACTAAGAAACTTTTAGACGTCCTAAGAAAGTACCCGACTGCATTAGGTTATAACATATCCGACTTGAAAGGAATATGTCCTTCAATTTGTATGCATCGTATTATGCTAGAAGAAGATTGCAAAACCTCTAGAGAACCTCAAAGAAGGATTAACCCAATCCTTAGCACTGTAGTCAGAGATGAAATTAAGAAGCTATTGGAAGCAGGAATCATATATCCAATCTCTGACAGTAAATGGGTTAGCCCAGTACACGTCGTACCGAAGAAAGGAGGTATCACTGTTGTGAAGAACGCAAAAGGCGAACCGATAACGCAAAGAGTGGTAAATGGGCATAGAGTGTGCATTGATTATAGAAAACTAAACAAAGCTACTCGAAAAGAACATTTTCCTCTACCCTTCATAAATTAAATGTTAGAGCGATTAGCCAAACATTCCTACTTCTGCTATCTAGATGGTTATTCCGGATTTTTCCAAATTCCTATTCACCCTGATGATCAAGAGAAGACTACATTCACGTGACCCTATGGAACGTTCGCTTACATACGAATGCCCTTCGGATTGTGCAATGCCCCATCAACCTTTCAACGATGTATGATGTCCATCTTTGCAGATTTCATCGATAACATCATGGAAGTGTTCATGGACGACTTCTCTGTGTGCGGGTAAAGTTTTGAAGGATGCCTATCAAACCTAGAAAAGATTTTAGAAAGATGTGTGAAAGTAAACCTCGTGCTTAACTGGGAAAAATTACATTTCATGGTCAGAGAAGGAATCGTGCTAGGACATGTTATATCTAATAAGGGGATTGAAGTTGATAAAGCTAAGATAGAAGTCATAAAAGAACTTCAACCACCTAAGACCGTTCGAGAAATACGAAGTTTTTTAGGACACACGGTTTCTATCGACGATTTATCAAAGATTTCTCGAAGATCACTAAACAACTTACCGGTCTATTAATGAAAGACGTTGAGTTCATATTCGATGAAGATTGTCTTAAAGCGTTTGAAACTCTAAAATCAGCCCTTATCACCGCACCAATCATGCAACCACCCGATTGGAGATTGCCTTTTGAAATCATGTGCGATGCAAGTGACTACACCGTAGGCGCAGTTCTTGGACAAAGGAAGGACAAGAAACTTCACGCAATCTACTATGCCAGTAGAACGCTAGACTCAGCTCAAATGAACTACGTCACAACTGAGAAAGAGCTGCTAGCAATTGTCTTTGCGTTTAACAAATTTCGTTCTTACCTAGTAGGAGCAAAGATAATCATTTACACAGACCACACTGCTATTAGATATCTACTAACCAAGAATGATGCAAAACCAAGACTCCTCAGATGGATCCTACTTTTGCAAGAGTTTGATCTAGAGATTAAGGATAAGAAAGGAACAGAAAACATTATAGCAGACCACTTGTCAAGATTAGAAGGTATAAAACCCGAACAAGTACCGATAAATGACGATTTTCTGTATGAACAGCTGATAGCGCAAATAAGAAGCAATCTAGCTCAACTGGATCTAAATAAACCAAAAGCCAAGGATGCCGTGGAAGCAATCCATACAACCATGGGACTGCCATGGTATGCTGACATAATCAATTACTTAGCCGCAGGCGCGCTCCCACCGGACTTAACTTATCAACAGAAAAAGAAATTCTTCCATGATCTCAAGTATTATTACTGGGATGAACCTTTATTATTTAAAAGAGGACCGGAAAAAATTTTCCGCCGATGCATACTTGAAGAAGAAATAGAAGATGTTATTTCTCATTGTCATTCATCCTCCTATGGCGGACATGCAAGCACTTCTAAAACTTGTGCAAAGATCCTACAAGCTGGCCTATTCTGGCCTAATCTATGGAAGGATGTCCACATCGCTGTTAAAAACTGTGATCAGTGTCAACGCACCGGTAATATTTCAAGACGCGATGAAATGCCTCAAAGAGGAATACTAGAAGTAGAAATCTTTGATGTTTGGGGAATCGATTTCATGGGACCTTTCCCATCTTCTTTCAGAAACAAGTATATACTCATAGCTGTCGATTATGTTTCAAAATGGATTGAGGCTATAACCTCTCCTACAAATGACACACGGGTAGTAATTAAGCTCTTTAAAAACACAATCTTTCCAAGATTTGGCGTGCCTAGACTTGTCATTAGTGACGGCGGCTCTCATTTCATTTCGAAGATATTCGATAAATTATTATCTAAGTATGGAGTCAAACACCGTGTAGCGACACTGTATCATCCACAAACCAGTGGACAGGTCGAAGTCTCGAACAGAGAAATTAAACAAATCCTAGAGAAAACTGTCGCCATATCTAGGAAAGATTGGTCATCTAAGCTTAACGAGGCTTTATGGGCTTATAGGACAGCCTACAAGACTCCTATAGGAACTACACCCTTCAAGCTTGTGTACGAAAAATCCTGTCATCTCCCGGTAGAACTAGAGCACAAGGCGTATTGGGCAATCAAAACACTCAATATAAACTACATTGCTGTTGGAGAGAAGAGAATCCTCGACTTAAATGAACTAGAAGAATTGAGATTAGACGCTTATGAGAACGCTAAGATATACAAGGAAAGAACCAAAAGATGGCACGATAAGCGCTTATCTCAGAAAGAATTCAGTGTGGGAGACGTTGTGCTAATATTCAACTCTAGGCTTAGGCTCTTTCCTGGAAAACTGAAATCCAGATGGTCTGGTCCTTTTGAAGTTACAAAAGTATTCCCTAGTAGAGCAATAGAAATTAAGGATAGGAATAGTGATCCGTTCACAGTGAAAAGACAACGATTAAAACAATATCATCACATTGAGAATAGAGACTATGTGAATAGTCTAAAACTTTTAGAATTACCCACTATTCCCCCTGAATGATCTACTTCTAAGCACTATGTCAGGCTTACAACGTTAAAAACAACGCTTAGTGGGAGGCAACCAACCTATTTGTTTTTGTTATTGTTTCCATTTGTTTCTATTTATTACTTTTGATATTCTTTTCCGTTTCTGCATTTATTTTAAAGCCTTATTTTAATTATTTTCTCTTCCATTTTTTTCTCTAAAAATCTTTATAAAACTGCTGCAGATTTTAAAACAACTTTACTTGCTACAGGATTTCTGAAAAGTCTTTTTCTATCTTACCTTCTCCCCTGATTTGTTTCCCCACTTAATATTTACTATGGAAACCACTTTTAGAGGAAGGAATCAAATGAGGAGATTTGAGGAATTGTCATAAAGGAACATCTGTATGACTTTGTATTATGATGAACCAACCATGGACACCTTAGTTATTAAGGATAGTGTCCTTTATCTGTTTAACCAACTGGGATGGGAAAAAGCCCACATTAAGTCTAAGTTTATTACATACCGCGAGCTTACCCTTGAATTTTTGAGCTCCCTAGTTCATATACCTAAGCGCGGTTTCAGAACCAGAAAAGGATTTATAGCTTTCAAACTATTCGGTATTGAATTCGTTTATAACCATAAAGAATTAGCTGACCTACCAGGATTCCCTAGCGGACCTTTTGCTTTTACTACCACCCAGGTAGAATTAATGGATTTCGAGCTAGATTACTTTTGGGGAACCTTAACCGGAAACTATCACCCTGAGTCGGATATCATGGACAACAATGAAATACACAACCCCGCTATCCGCTATTTTCATAAGATTCTAGCCCATACTGTATTCGGAAAAGAACAGAACCGTACTGCAGTGTCTAAGGATGAGATGTTTTTACTGCAATGTATGACCCAAGGCTGACCTGTTAATGCTGTACCATTCTTGATGTAAACCTTTTCTCGCATTGTCCAGGACCCTAATGAACCGATCATCGTAGGAGGCCTAGTCACCATTATTGCCAATGCCCTTGAACTTAGATACCAACTGCATAAGTGTACACAATTTGGTTCGATCCACCCTATGAATATTGATTTCTATTTCAACCTACGAATAATAGGAAATCTAGGTCCTGCACCTTTCGAATACCTGATAAGGGATGAAGTTGTCACTTTATTTACACTTCCAAACCATGCTAAAGTGAGTGCCCACAATCACGACAACTGGCTTTATGAGCTAAACCCTCCTGACCATCCTTTAACACCTGAGACACCACAATCTTACCAAGTTACTGATGCTAAGATGTCTGATGAGAGTGATCCTGAGACCCCTTCTGGTTACTATGACAGTAACAACATTGCAGAGGATATTGATGCCCCTGAAATAACCAAAGGAGAATACACTAAGAATTTGAACAAAATCTTTACCACACTGGATGTTTATCAAACTGACATTAATGGAATCAAGGACGAGTTGAAGAGCATGCGTCTAGACATAATAGGCTTGACTGACATAACTGTGGAGCAATTTTATCACATAAATTTAGATTTCGAAGATTTAAAAACGCGACTTGGATGAAGTAGCTGTGATCAACATTTGTTTTTACTTTTCTTTCTATTTTTGTTTCTAGGTAGTTTCCCCTTCTACAAAAATTTAAGATTTCATTTTAATTCTGCACAAGTTTACTTTCTGCAGCTTTTAAATTTCTGTTAAAAACAAATATTCATTTCTATACAAATTTCAGTTTGTTTTTATTTCATGCATGCTACAGCAAAATTAAATTCACTGCATGTTTATTATCATTCTGCAAAATTTTGTTATAAGGTATGTTGGAATTAATCTGCATGTTTATTATGTTGAATTACTGTGTTATAAAGTGTGTTGGAATTAATCTGTTTCATTTATGGAATAAGTGAAATTACTGTAGCTGTAACGATCGTAACAAACCCATGACGAGCGTAACACGCGTTTCACCGTGTTACGCCCGTCAGTCCACTGTGACGGTCGTCACGCGCGTTTGAAAACGTCTTCTGCTATTCTAGAAGCAGTTCTCCTTCCCACTTCTACCTTCCTGTTTTTCCAAACCGTTCCGCCACCCATTCAATTTTTTTCTTAAATCACCCACTCCAACATTTAAGTTCAATTACTCCACTCCACTTCTCCATTCATATTCCAACCCCTTTCATGATTCAACCTCTTGCATGCAATATGGCCAACAACCAGCAAATCCCCAACCTCACCTTCAGAGCAGGAGACCAAGGTGAAACCCAGAGACTAAAATTCCAAAAATTTCAACGCCGCAGTCTCCAACATACTCGGTATGTTGACCTCGACTGTCTGAGGGATTGGGACTACTTGAGAGCGTCCGACAACTTTTGCAGAATGTAAATTTATGGGATCTGTGCCCTGAACCGCAACCCATCTACGAAACACTCACCTTGGAGTTTCTGAGCTCATTTTCTTACATCACCCCTACTGGAGCCACCAACCAACTCTCTGGCGTGACCAAATTCCGTATGTTTGGCACTGAGTATCAGCTGTCACAAACTGATATCACGCGGCTGCTCGGTTTCAGTTCCGACGAAGGTGTCCACCTTCGCGTGCCAGATAATTTCGGCGAGGAAGCATTTAATTTATGGCACAGCATGACAAACATTCGTGCCGGCTCTTACGACCACCTCAACGCCACCCATATCCATAATCCGGCTATCCGATATTTTCACCGCATCCTTTGCAACACCATCTTCTCCCGAGATAGCAACCACAAGCTCAACTCCAAGGAGCTTTTCTTCATGCACTGTGCATTCACCAGCCAAAAGATCAACGCCGCTCCATTTCTATTGGCCCATATTCACTCCATCTGCGCTAGAGGCGACAAACCCTTCTATTTCAGAGGGATTGTCACTTCTCTTGCTATAGCTTTGAATCACGGTGCCGCTCTCACTGATATGCCTTCTATGGCGCTGACATTGCTTACTCTGGAACACTACAAAGCTTCCCACCTCATCTATGAGCGGGAGGATGGAAAATTCCACCCTGTGATCTGAAACATCGTTTATAATAACATTATTTTGCCTTGCAGGGACCGAATCGACCCTCAAAATAGATCCAATTGGTTATTCAATCCTATAGCTCCCGAGGGCCATGTTCCTATTCATGAAGACCAACCTGATGCCCCCACAGACGAGATACAGGAAGAATTGGACCGAGCTGCCCTCGTTCACGACATTCCGGGTACTTCATCCGCACCACCTCCTATCACTCTTGAAGACATTCTCCGAGCCATCCATCAGAAAAATCAAATGGGTTCCGCACTTGAAAGAAGACAATGAGAGCAATATGACTATTTATGTGCACAAAACGCTCAGATTTTTAGTGGCCAACGGAGCATGAACGAGAGGTTGGACGAGGCCCTATCTGAACTAAACGCTTTAAGATTGGACGTCAGCACTCTTGGCTACCTTGACACTGATACCGAAGCCACGCCTACCAGGCGATCATGCACCAGGAGCAGAGGACGTGGTCATCATTAGTTTTATTCTTAATTAGTTTGCTTTTGCTGTTTCGTTTCTTTATTTGTATTTTTATTTCCCCGCCTTTATTCCACAACATTGAGGACAATGTCGGATATAGTGTGGGAGAGGTACCTTTCCATTTTCCATTAAACAAGTAATTTTTACGATATTTCTAAGTTTCAATTCTTCCCCATTTTAATTAGCCATACCGAATTTTTTTTGTCTTATCTTCGCATAGCCCGACATACCTACCTTAACAAATCCTAGTTAGGAAGCCGAGAACGATTCAACAAGATCGATACGATTATGACACCTTAGAACTCCTACTTATGCGATCCGTTTCAATAACCGTTATACCTATATCTTGAGTTTTAGTTCTAAAGTAACCCCTAGTAGTTTATACTAGCAGTCAGCACCGTCTTGACACAAACCACGTGGGGAGCCGATGAATATAAGTGTTTGATGCATAATCAATGAAATACCCTTCTTATCACGCTGCTAAAAAAGGAAAAAGTTGCACCAAAATACAAGGTCGCATATAAGAGATGAGCAAATAATGAAGGAGTCCATTGTTGGTTGGTTCAGAGGTATCTGGTTCTGAACTTGGTAGGGCGTACTACGGCTCGATCCCGCACAACATCCGATTTGGATAATATGTGTAGGGTTGCCACATTCGTGTAGCAGACCCCGTGCTAAAAGGATCAAATTTCACTAACCGGTTACTCCACTACGTGCGTGCTAAGACAAAGGGCTTAATGTGATTGCGCTAGAACAAACCGGGTGAAATAAGTACAAAAGACTCTGGGTAGATTTATAACGGAATTATTGGACAATTTGTTTAAAATGGAAGTCCACGACTTAGCTTATTGCTCGTGTCATTAGCGTATCCTTAGTGTTTTACTTAAGTATCGGTCGAACTAACGATTGATTTCCTAAAATTGTTTTGAAAACCAAAGGTATGTTATGCATGTGCATCTGATAAAACTTGTCCGATCTTTCTACATGATTATTTGCTTGAGGAAAAGCAAAGGTTTAAGTATGGGGGAATTTGATAACAAGAAATTGTATCGTATAATTGCAACGTTTTTAATCCTTTTCATACTGCATTAATCCATTTAACTCCCGATTGTTCCGAGTTTTTATGTCTTTTCACAAGTAAAACGTGTTTCAAGTCAATGTAGTGAGAAAGATCATATCAAGAAAGTTAACATGAAAATCAGAAGAAAAGGAACAAATCTGCAAAGTTCTGCAGATTTTGATGTTGTGACAGTCGTCATAGGAGTGTTACGACCGTAACGCGCTTAGTTCATGAAGAGTGCTCGTCACACATCATTGACGAACGTAACGCGCTATTTAAGCGTTTTACGACCGTCACCTTAGCCTTACGACCGTCATACGCTTAAAACTAACGCTATGAAGAACATGGAGACGTGGGAAATGTAAAGAAAGGAGTATTCACTCCTACAATCTCTCAACCTCACCAACGCCCAGTCCTGGTTTTTCTCCACAAAAGAAGTACAAGTCCACGTTCTTATTTCTTAACTGTCAATTTCTACTCTATAAATAGGAGATATTTCAATGAAGAAAGGAACAAAGTTTTATTTACAGAATTTCTTGCTAAAGCTCTGCCGAATTTACGAACCGTTTCCAGTTTTCATTTTTTTTTGCTGTTGTTCTTGTTTTTATTTCCCTTTTTACCATTTAATAGCCATTTGCAACATTAGGAAATTGCTATTTTAGTTAGAATTTGTTTTTAGCCTCAGACTTGTTTGAAGCTTCGATTCCGAAGGTTCCAATCTTGCCGACTTGTGGAAGAGGGAGCTTGAGGAATAGTATTATTATTTAGGTTTTTAATCGCATTTAATTTAATTTTAATAAAATTTGTTTACGTTAAATTACCGTTATTTATGTATCATGAACGTTTTACCGTTTCCCGATTATATTTCCTGTGTGTTTATTTCAAGTACCATGACTAGCTAAATTTCTAGAGTCGGGATGTAATAATAGTAACTGGACGAATTAAATTGTTCCTAAGCTAAAATCTAAATTAACTTAATTTCTGGACGTGATTTTTTATAATTAAAATCAATCTTTTTGTTACGAGAGTAAGAAAAGTAGAATAGGTTAGGATCAAGACCACGAGAGTGTGAGGTTTTAACTGGATAGCTAAAGTTAGGAATTTGATTTAAATACAGCGAGAGCGCTTTAAAACGAATTAGATTTTATTAAGTTTTCAAAGAGTATTTTCTAAACACTTATGGGCTAGCGAGAGCAGGCATAGGGGTTTAGGGGTATAATCTGAGATAAGACCACGAAAGTGTGAGTTGAGGGTTTTTAAACTGATAATTTCTACAGAACCATCTAAGTTAAACATCTTTATATGCTTAGGTTCGACTAAATCCGCTTAGGGTTACTTTATTACGTACCGACCGCTTTATTATTATTATTTCCTTAGTTCGATTTAGTTTTCCTCTACTTTAATCTCTAAAAAAAACCAAATGTGACAACATCTGCCTTAGCTAAACTAGCAAACCTTTATAGCACTAGAGTGATTACAAAGTCCCTGTGGGTTCGACATCTTTTTATTACTACCGCGATAGGCTGTGCACTTGCAGTTGAGATACTGTTAGAAACATTAGGTCGATCGCACATCATTGATAGGGCTTCATCCGAATCCCAAGACTTCGTCCCCTAACTACAATCCTGACGCAAGGTGTGCATACCACTCCAACAGCCCGGGGCATGATACTGACGACTGTTGGAGGTTGAAATATGAAGTTCAAAACTTGATTGATGAAGGGGTGCTGGAGTTTACACAAGATGGTCAGGCTGAGTTCTTTTTCCATCCCTCAAAGACACACCATCTGAAGTGACAAGTTCAGGCAAAGAGGCTTTTGTTCATTAGAATTTCCAATTTGTAATTTTCTTTTGATGGTTCGAACATCTATTCATGTAAAACTCTGTTACTTTATCAATGCATTGCATATGTCTGTTTTGAATCAATTCATTCGTATTCACTATATTTAACTGCTTCCCTTTTTGTGATATTCAACTCTCAATCAAAATCTATAAGCTTTTAGAGGGAGGATGACGAAAATGATACCACAATCTCTACAGTATGCTTTTGAAAAGACCCCGTTGACGATGTACAAGCATTGTTTCAAATCCTAAATAGTGGAGTTATAAGGAAGATAATCCCTAGTCAAACCCTTTGAGACAAAGAAGTAGGAGTTTTTATTTTCACACAAATTAAAACCCTTTAATCATAACCTGAGGCAAGGTAGTTTTCTCATCTAATTCAGAGGCGCATTGAGTCGCGAGCTCATCCTTCATACACGATGAATGGCGTAGAAGATACCTTCCAAAGGATGGTGATGGTTCCGCATAATCATTAAAGTAGGCAGTCATTATCTCTCAAAATAAAAGCCCATTAAGTCAAAACCCATGAAGGAGACTTAAGAAAAAACTGGGGCATCCCGCTGACTGTAATCACAAAAGAAACAGTTCAGGCAAAAGAATGGATAACGAAAACCAAAAAAAGAGGTTACTACAAATCCACAAAAAAAAAAAATTTCAAAAATGAATGCCTCTTCCAAATAAATTTTCAGTATCTGAACCATCACCGGAACATCAAGGACAAGATTCTAGACTCAATTAGGATTCTAAACGCGCAATTAACTGAGCATAGGACTGAAGGACATCACGGAGAATGGGTGGGTACAAATAAAATTTGAGCCTTTATCATTTGTTTCTTGAACCGTGAACAAGGCCACGTTATAACCCTTAAAAATCCTAGCTGAAGCATGGGTTAGTTAGAAAGTATACTGTTCAAAAGGTATCCTGACTCCTGTAAGGTTTGCTATAAATTCTGAGATGACATCAAGCTTTTACAAAATTTGTTTGTTTTACTAAAAAATGAATTTTCAAAAAAAAATTCAAGACAGACATAAGCTTTGCATTCTTAAAATACCATTGTTTGCATATGATTATTTGTTCAACAGCAAAGAAATTCGCATGACGAATATCTAGTAACCAAAAACCTTATCAATGAAAAGGATCACCTGAAATGGAAAAACACTTCCGAACAAGGGGAACGACATGATCATGGTTCATCATCTGGGGCAGTCAAGTCAAGATTCAAGGAATCTCTCAAATATGCCAAATAGCCAGGGACAGATCTCCATCTGAATCACTTGGGGCATTGGAAATGAATTCCAGCAACGAATCCTGTACGATCAAACAAACATCTTCTGGCAGTGTGGCAACACTTACTACTAAGGACAATGATAATTCTCCGTACCCGATGAACATGGACATAGTCGGAAAATACTACGCATGAACAAAGACCCGCTAGGTTGACTGGCCTAGGAAAAAATAAGGGCATCCCGGCGAACCAAAAGGGTTCGGGCAAAAATTATGGATAAAAACAAAAAATATGTACACCCGGCAAGTCAGAAACCTGAAAAGGTGGCTTGAGCAAAAAAGGGTACCCCGGTGGACTGAAAACCCGAAAGGGCGATCCAGGAAAAAATTAGAGATAAAAACAAAAAAATATATACACCCGGAAAGTCAAAAACCTGAAAAGGCGGCTTGAGCAAAAAAGGGTATCCCGGTGGACTGAAAACCCGAAAGGGAGGTCCACGCAGTAGTTAGGGATTTATTTCCCCAGACTCGGATATGTCACAATAGCATTTCATGTTCATATATCATGACGTGCGCATACATATTGCATACATCGTAATCTCATTTATTTTGAGAACATCATCACACAATACATTTCATGCATCACATATAATTAATCTTGTACCTTTTCAGTAAAGATGGTTATCATCAATAATTCCGACAGTTCAAGATTAAATCCATGAAGTTATACATGTAATATCTGTAGGCAACTAATGGAAAATCAGTTCCCGAAACCAAACGGGTCAACTAATCTACGTGATCAAATGAGGCAGCCCTACTATCCAGGCTTTCATTTCGAAGTAACCCTACTATCTAGGTTCCTTCTCATAGCCCTACTATCAAGGCTTTCATTTCGAAGTAACCCTACTATCCAGGTTCCTTCTCATAGCCCTACTATTCAGGATTTCATTTTGAAGTAACCCTACTATTCAGGTTCCTTCTCATAGCCCTACCATCCAGGCTTTCATTTCGAAGTAACCCTACTATCCAGGTTCCTTCTCATAGCCCTACTATCCAGGCTTTTATTTCAAAGTAACCCTACTACTCAGGTTCCTATTCATAGCCCTACTATCCAAGCTTTTATTTCGAAGTAACCCTACTACCCAGGTTCCTTCTCATAGCCCTACTACCCAGGCTTTATTTCGAAGTAACCCTACTACCCAGGTTTTATTTCGAAGTAACCCTACTACCCAGGTTCCTTCTCATAGCCCTACTATCCAGGCTCCTTTTCATGAATTACCTGACGCAGTATTACATGGACGTGTCCCGAGAAAGCCCTATACAGGTTCATTCTCTTTTATCTACGGACAATAGTTTACAACACTGTAAAACCTGTACCCGACCAGAAACGATCGATTTCATATTCCCCAATAAGTCGTCGTGAAACCCAGACTCTACCAGATAACAACTCACTTTTGCCTCATCAATCAAGAGTTAATTCCCCAATAGAGTACTGGACAACGGAATCTCCTAGACTCTATTTCCCAAGACATAAATCAACATTCCCTGGCAAAGTCCTCCTCAATGTAAGGTACAGGGATTCTCGCAAAGGAATCTCTTATGCAACCGATATCTTTTTTGGATGGCATCTTTAAGCACATCTCCGACGAACTTCCGTCATCTTCTCCAAATGGCATCTATACGCCCATTCCCGATATTATCTATGCAGCCAAGTATCATTTCAGATGAGTGCAAATTTTTGGGCACTCTAGTGTTCAATCGTCTTCTACCTTCAGATCACGAAAAGCAGACAAGCCAATCTAAATCCTCAAGTTTCAGAAGATTGAACAGGAGCAACTGTTGTACCCCAAAATTTACCCTCTTTATTTTCATTATTACATACACGTATATCATTGGTTTTATGGTTATGGAATCAAGGTATATTTAGCAAGCTTCTCCAAGTTACAAGTGACATTTATTTCGTCAATGGATGTTCTCAGAGTATTTTCCGTGCTGAAGATCGGTTCACCGTTTCGCAATGATTTCGGGTTCAAAGATTGACAAGTTCAATCCGGCGCGTCATATTCAGGTGTTCTTTCGCCAAGATATCCATGATAACATATTCTCAAATTCAGGTTCGGCTCAAGAGCCAATTCTTTAAAGAAGGTCTCCGAATGTGCGATTTTTCTCGAAGAAATGTGGTGATAAAGTGTGCTGAAAGTCCAGATTTTACACACTAAAAAATTCATAACTTGAAAATCGTGGATCGTTTTGAACCCTTTCCAGTGGCCAAAATTCCGTCTTGAAGTAATCTATGTTTTCATCTCTCACGGCTGGAAGCCAATTTCGATCAGAAGGTCTTCAAAAATGCGGATTTATCAAGTATTTTTATACATAAAATTTGTGACAGAAGTTTATTTGCGTCGTGTTCAGAAAATCATAACATGGTCGATTTTCATCGTATCGAGCTGGTTCCAGCGCCAAAATTTCAAAAATTTAGTTGACTATGTTTTCACAGGAGGTATCGAGTTCGAACCGTATCCTAAAGGCCTTTGTTTTTTGCTCAGAGTGCGTGTGACGCGCCGAAAATCCTGAATGCTGAATACTATTTCATCTGGGTCGAATTTTCGAAAATTCATAACTCGGTCAATTTTTATCAGATTAGGTCCATCTTTTTACATAAGGTCACTGACTCAGAGATCTATAACTTTTCTTCCAAAGTCGAGACCGGTTTATGCTCCGATCAATAGCAGTTTTTTATTGAAGAACGTGTCAAAGTTGACACTAGAGCCCAAAATAAGTTTGTCTGATGCAAAACTTCACAAATTCATAACTAATACACCGTTTATCCGATTGAGCCCATTTTCGGACAGGAGTTAGTTCTCGATATCGGCTACACTTTTTATTTCACATTTCAACTTCAAAAATTGAACTTAAGCCCCTGCGATTTAGCCTGGAACGTGACTGACTCAAGTGAATAAAAATATGCACTATTGCTTGTGGTTATTGGAGACCCAATTGCATATTCAAAGCCCATATTTTTTTCTTCTAATTTCCATTATATTATCTCATTCTTTTCACACAAACAGGACACAAAAAAAACCTTTGCCACAACCCTGTTAAAATATCAAGTTCTTTCAAGAATCCTAAAAATCTTAAAATCTTTGTTACAAACCCCTATCTCACTACTTCTCCAGTAAGGGTAAGGCTGGTTTTATCTCCATGATCAAATGGGTGTAGAAGCATTCATACATGCCATATCGGTTTTAACATTATAAAATTTCATATATTTGCTTTATTTGTATTTTATGATATAGTAATTTATTTAATGTGTTCATGAGATTCAACATTGCAGATTTAGATAGGGTCCCATGCAGGGTTATTACAAAACACTGAGGCCAGATCATAACAACCACCAATGCATGGTAAGGTAGACATCCTGAGGAGGTTAATGGCATGGTTCAACACCCACCCCTATTGGTTTTGGTTTTCTTCCTTTCTATTTATCCTTTTACCTATTTTCCTTCTTTCTGTTTAAAATCATCTTTTTCATAAAACCTAACATTTTTCACAAACCTTTGATTTTTTTTATAATAAACTTCAATAATTATTTTTAGGTTTTTTTTTTAAATTTAATTTTAGGTTTTTAAATAAATTTTTGTTTCAACACTCACCCCTGACATTTGCATTATTTGTATTTTCTAACCCTATTTTTCATTGATGTTTCTTCCCCTATCTATTTTTTGGCAAACTTAATTCTTTCTTGTTAATCATTACACATAAACTTTTTTAAATTTTTTTAATTAAAATTAATTAGGTTTTAGGTTTTTTAATTAACCCTTTATTTTAAAATTAACCTTTTTTTAATTAAAATTAATTAGGTTTTTAGGTTATTTTTAATTGACCTTTTTTCAAAATTAACCTTTTTTTTAATTCAAACTTATTAGGATTTAGGTATTTTAATTAACTTTTTTCAAAATTAAAATTTTTTTTAATTAAAATTAATTAGGTTTTTAGGTTTATTTAATTAATTATGATAAATCATTTTTTCATAAAAAATCACCAAAATATTTTCTTTTCTATTTTCATCTTATTTTTATTTTCCTAGATAAAGTGTATAGGGTGCGTTCAACTGTAATATCGTAGCTTTATTTTTTCTACATTTTTTTATCATTATCATGTAATTGCTTCCGGGATGTAATAGTTTTAGGATTTCTTTTCCGCACTCTTCACTATTATGTAACTGCCCCAAAACTCTGTAATAGTCTAGGTTTACATTTCCGCCTTTACCTTCAGCTACCATATTTTATGCATTGCTTAGATTAATAGGATTGTATGGAAAGATAAAAATGAACTATAGAAAACCCTAATTGCAAGATAAATAACCAAACTGAATCATTTGCACACTTGCACCTCTAGGGTAACCTCACTTGTTGCCTTCGGAAAAACAATGATCATGTCCCTCGAACATGGGGATACCCTTAGCAAACACCCTAGGTTAAATTCATCATAAAGATCATAGTCCCTAAATGTCCCTCGAGTTGCCTACGAGAAATGATCTTGTCCCTCGATGTTGCCTACGAATATATGATGATAGTCCCTTCGAAATGCTAAGGTATCCCTATATGTTGCCTTCTATGACCATAACAATGACCTGCGCTTGTCCCTCATACATCCAACGATAGGGATACCTACTCAATAATAGTAGGATAGCACCGTCTAAAGGTTAGGAAGAAAAGATTGACCTTTTTGAGTATAAGTAAATAAGTTCTTAGATGCTTGCTCAAAACAATTTTTTCCACCTACACAAAAATATTTCAAAACACCTTCAAAAACATTCGCCTTGTCAATACTCTTGAGGACTGATACAAGAGTTATCACAAAGCGAATCGCGGCACTAAGGCATTTTAAAAACAATTTTCAAAACATAAAAGCACAAGCAATTTTTAAAACATGAGCTAGCATCTAAGAGCCCATAGAAAACTACAGATGGAAAGGGTGCTAACACCTTCCCTTTCCATAGTCTACCCCCTTACTCAGAAAACTCTCAAAAGGGCTTTTTTTTGTCCTTTTCACCCTTTCCTTTGTTGGATAAAAGAAAATTCGGTGGCGACTCTTGCTTACTGCGACATTTGCGAACAAAAAACACAAACCAATGTTAACAGTCGGTTCTGCCACCATATCACACTTACAAAGAGCTTGTGTTAACCCTAATCCCACACTTTGTGGAGGTTACTTTTGAACACTTCCCGAGAGAAGAAAATTAGTTGGAAGATGCGTTAGCAACAATTTCATCCATGTTCAAGGAAATTGGGACAATGAAGCTTCCAGAACTACACTCAAAAGATTTGACGAGCCCATGCATTGTTATAAGCTTGACACTAACAAACAGAAGCCATGGTACCATGAAGTAAGGAGATATCTTGAACCACAAGAGTATCCTGAAGGACCGTCCATCAACGACAAGAAATTCATGCGAAGGTTCTCAACTAAATTCTTCCTAAGCAATGAATTCTTGTACAAGCGCAGTCATGATTCTACTCTACTCTGTTGCATGGACAAGAAAGAAGCAGAGAAGATCATGGAAGACATGCATGAGGGCATCTTTGGAATCCACTCTAGTGGGCACACTATGGCCAAGAAAATTCTAAGGGATGGTTACTATTGATTGACTATGGAAACTGTTTGTCACCACCACTCAAGAACTTGCCATAAGTGTCAAATCTATGCCGATAAAGTTCACGTGCCTCCAATACCTTTGAATGTCATGACTGCTCCGTGGCCTTTTGCAATGTGGGGCATTGACATGATTGGAGAGATCAAGCCCACTGCCTCCAATGGACATCATTTTATCCTTGTTGCAATTGATTACTTCACTAAATGAGATGAACCTGCTTCATTTGCCTCAGTCACTAAGAACGCTGTAGCCCGATTTATCAAGAATAAACTCATCTGCCGATACGGTATCCCTGAGAGGATCATCACTGACAACGGAACCAATATTAACAATGCTATGATTACTGAACTCTGTACATAGTTCAAGATCAAGCATCACAATTCTTCCCCATAGAGACCTAAGATGAATGGCATAGTGGAAGCTGCCAATAAAAAGATAAAGAATATTATGCAAAAGATGGTGGTGACCTACAAAGATTGGCATGAGATGCTACCATTTTATCTCCACACCTACCGTACCTCGGCACGAACTTCAACTAGGGCAACCCCATTTTCTTTAGTCTATGGCATGGAAGTTGTCCCGCCTGTCGAAGTTTATATTCCTTCTCTAAGGATTTTGAAAGAAGCAAACTTAAGTGAAGACGAATGGATTAAGACTAAATTGGATCAGTGGAACTTGATCAATAAGAAGAGACTGGTTGTTATTTGTCATGGTCAAATGTATCAAGCGTATGGTCAAAGTTTTCAATAAGAAGATCAAGCCTTGAGTGTATCAGACTAGTGACTTGGTAATAAAGCGCATTATTTTGCCATAAGGAGATCCCAGGGGCAAATGGACTCCCACTTACGAAGGGCCATTTGTTGTCAAGAAAGTATTCTCTGGTGGTGCCATGATGCTAATAACTATGGACGATGAAGATTTCCTGCATCCAGTGAACACGTATATAGTTAAAAAAATACTACTGTTGTACTCCAAAATTTGCCCTCTCATTTCTCAAAGGATCATCCTGGACCCTCAGGTTTGCTTCTGTCAAGTTTCAAGTCTCAGATTACAATTTTTCAAGAAAGTCATTCACAAGGGAAAAACGGTCAAAAGCACACTGAAAATTCAAACTTTGAATCTTTGATCAAAATCAAGTTTCAACAATCATATTTCATCAAGACATGAAATTGGTTCATCAAGAAATCAAAAGTCAGAAATTACTTTGAAAAAATCAAATTTCTAAACACTGAGAAAATTTCCTAAGTGTTAAGAAAATATGATAACTTCGGAACTTCTGTGCCAGTTTTCACACAAGTGCAATCAGAATTTGCAAAAATGATTCAGAACATGACTCTTCAATCAGAACATATGGAAACTTTGTTCTTCAATCAGAACATGATTCTTCAGAATATGGGGACTATGTTATACGCTTCAATCAGAGCATCACCCTTCGAATCTCATTCTGGTCTTTCATTTCTTTGATCAGAACATCACCTAGCCCCAAAACCTCATTTTGAACATTCTGCTGCACTCCTATGACACAGTCCTGCATCCAGCTGCCATAACACTCCAAATTGTTGTTGATCCAGTCCACACCTGCATTTTCTTAAACCCCATATTTACACCAAATTAGAACATAAAAGCTGTGTTTAAAAAGCAATGGAACAGTATGCCAAAAAGGTTCAAATCTCATTTGTTTTCCCCCCAAAATCACAACAAATTCATCTATAAATAAGTGGTTCCACCATACGTCTAAGGGGTTGGCTTTTGGAAAGAGAGAGTTGTCAAATACAAAAAGAGAGAAAAGAAAACATTCAAATATTCTTAACCCATAATTCTCAAAAACAATACCTTTATTCTTCCCTTTGAATCAAAGAACATAACATTCTGTTCCGTTCCTTGGTAACCCCAGAACATCTGATGGTAGTAGCTCAAGTGCCAAACGCACGCTTCAGATTCAAGGTAAGTCGTTCTGACTTTAAACTTTTCATTTAGAACATCATTAAATATGTAAATATCATAGTGTTGATATTGTCCATATCATTGCCTAAGTAGAAAAACTATGTATCAAAACTTCTTGAAGAAAACAAGCTCAAAATTAGGATTAGAACTTCTATAAACCGTCGTGATTTTATTTTTCTATTTTGCTGCTGTTAAGAACTAAATAAGTTGCAGATGCTCTGGATAATGTAAGGAAGGAGGTGAAGTGTAACCCATAACTTCTAGGTTTTCTTACTGTTTTAACACACACAAAACTTCTAGGCTTTCCTACTGTTTTAACGCACACATAACTTCTAGGTTTTTTCTCAGTGTTGTAACACAACACATAGAACTTCAAGGTTTTTCTCACTGTTGTAACACACACAGAACTTTTAGGCTTTCTTACTGTTTTAACATAACATAAAACTTCTAGGATTTTTCTCACTATTTTAACACTCAGAACTTCAGCGTGCAGCAACCCAGAACTTATGTTTTTCCTCTAACGTTTCTTTCAGGACTTCAGCATGCAGCAACCCAGAACTTCTGGTTTCCTCCGACGTTTCTTTCTGAACTAGAATGTGCCTAGAACCAGAACTTCACATCCCTCTTATTTTTGTTTTCAGCAATGTGTTGATCCTGTTTTAGTTTTTTCTCCCTTTCTTTCTTATTCTTATTATTTTCAGCATTAATACTATTTTTACTAATATAAAAAAGACATAAAAAATATTTTCTTTTTATTAACAAATTATTATTTTTCTTTTAATTTATCAAGACCAAAAAACCATTTTCAAAACAAATCCTTTCCTTTTCTTGTATTGTACGATTCAATATGGTTGTAATAGATAATTAGGACTTAAATTCTTGCAATCCCCGTTTGTAAATATGTGTGCCCATCCCTATACTGATGTAATAACTTAGGATTTATTTTCTGCATTTTATTTTTGCCTTCATATATTGTTAGTTATTATGGTGTATGGTAAGATAAAATCAAAAAGTAGATAACCTTTAAATGCAAGAAAAAATGCATGCAATCAAACACAGTTTCACATTAGCACCTCTAGGGTAATCTCACTTTGTTACCTTTCCGAAAATAGTCATGTCCCTCAAATATGGGAGTTTTATCAAAGACCCTCGATAAAAGATCGTAGTCCCTCGAAGACCCTCAATGTTACCTTCGCTGAATGATCTAGTCCCTAAACGACATTGCTAAAACGTCCCATAGGTTGCCTTCTATGACTATACAAAACCTCCGGCGCCCGTCCCTTCACATCCGACGATGGGGTTTCTTACCAAAACAATGGTGAGATGACAAAATTTAAAGGAGGATGAAAAGAACGTTTAAGACCTTTTGAGTAGGTAGGTTGCTCTTTGTTGCTCGCTTGCTCATAATAAAAAACATCTTATGCACCCACAATTTCAGTTTGAAACATTTTCAAAAGTTAAAACACTTTGTACGCGTTCTTATAGAGACGAGAACCATTACAAAGACACCCTTTTTCAAAATACTTTTAAAACCCACATCACAAACACATTTCCAAATAAAATCAAGTGATCTAGCAAGCAACTAAGAGACCGTAGATAACTACGGATGAAAAGGGTTCTAATACCTTCCCTTTTTATAACCTACCCCCGAAATCAAGAAATAATCTCAAAAGGTCTTTCCTATTCTTTTCAACCTTTCCTTATTGGATAAAACAAAAGTCGGTGGCGACTCTTGTTATTCGCAATAATTGCGATAAAATGCAAGACACCCAAGTCAGTTCTCCCACCGTGTTACAGAACTGACGAATCAGTGGGGGACTTTACTTAAAAGTAGGGTTACCTTAGGGATAGATCACCTTTACTAGATTTACTTTGTTTGCTTTACATTATGGTTCCTTGTTTGGGCTTGCTTTGATACTCTACCCGGATCTGGGGCACCATTTTAGGTAAGTAGCAATAAGTTGTGGAAACTGTGCGGGGTATAACGACATGGTCTAAGCAATAGCTATGTAAGTGTGACACATTTGTGGGTACCGGTAGCCCTTGAGTAGTCAAGGAGAATACGGGGCCGCTATATGGTGTCATGAAGCACTAACTGACTTTAGAACCTTTACTTGAACAACTTGGCCATTAGTAAGTAGTGAGGTAGCCGACTTTGGTGCAATCCGAAGTTGGTTGATAATCGATACTACGCTCATTGTAATCGGACTTTTGGTATATTTTGGTCGCCAATAAAGTGTCTTGCACTGAAACAATGCTCAATGAAGAAAGATCAGTGATATTGAGATTCCCTAGAACCCGTTTACTTTCTATGGTAGGTTGAACCAACTAAACTTCAAGAGGGTACTTACCTATAAAACCTCATGCAAGCCTAAACCTAAGGATTTGTTTGATTTAACTTGTGCATATGCTTGTTGTTGTACCCCGAAATTTACCCTCCCATTTTCACACAAGACATACTCCTAGAGGTTCTCAATTGCTCAATGTTCACCAAGAATTGACCAGACAATTCTCCTCCTAAGACAATGAACCCCCAACTAGGGATTCAATTTTCAGCAAGATGGTTGAGCTCCAAGGATCCCAAAGGGTCTCCGTTGTCCTAATATGTCCTCAAGATCGTCCATTCCAAATTTCATGCCTTGAACAACAAGTTTGCTATCAAGTATATCTTCGAGAAGCCAGCTCTATCTAGACGAATAGCTAGATGGAAAATGATTTTAACTGAATACGACATCCATTACACTACATAAAAGGCCATTAAGGGAAGTGTATTGGCAGATCATTTGGCTCATCAAGCTGTTGATGATTACCAGTCTATGAACTTTGAATTCCCGGATGAGAATATCATGCTAGTAACTGATTGTGAAAAGCATGGACCATATGAAAGACCTGAACAAGGATACCGATAAACTATGGTTTTTGATGGAGCTTCCAACGCTTTGGGTAACCGAATTGGTGTTGTAATCATTTACCCCGAAGGAGGCCATACACCCTTCACTTCCAGACTGTGCTTCGACTGTACGAACAACATGGCCGAATATGAGGCATGCTTTTTGGGTCTAAAAGCTGATATTGACCTAAGGATAAAGTTCTTAAACATGTATTTAGATTCTGCTCTAGTAATCAGTCAAGTCAAAGGAGAATGGGATACCAAGCATCCTAACTTAATTCCTTACAAAGAGCTTGTGTTAACCCTGATCCCACACTTTGAGGAGGTTACTTTTGAACACTTCTCGAGAGAAGAAAATTAGTTGGCAAATGCTTTAGCAACAATGTCATCCATGTTTAAGGTCAATTGGGACAATGAAACTCCCAGAATTACAATCAAAAGATTTGACGAACCTGTGCATTGTTATAAGCTTGACACTGACAAAGAGAAGCCATGGTACCATGAAGTAAGGAGATATCTTTAAGCACAAGAGTATCCTAAAGGAGCTTTCATCAACGACAAGAAATTCATGCGAAGGTTCTAAACCAAATTCTTCATAAGCAATGGGATCTTGTACAAGCGCAATCATGATTCTACTCTGCTATGTTGCATGGACAAGAAAGAAGTAGAGAAGATCATGGAAGACATGCATGAGGGCATCTTCGAAATCCACTCTATTGGGCACACTATGGCCAAGAAAATTCTAAGGGATGGTTACTATTGATTGAATATGGAAACTGTTTGTCACCACCACTCAAGGACTTTCCATAAGTGTCAAATCTATGCCGACAAAGTTCACATGCCTCCAATACCTTTGAATGTCATGATTGCTCCGTGGCCATTTGAAATGTGGGGCATTGACATGATTGGAGAGATCAAGCCCACTGCCTCCAATGGACATCATTTCATCCTTGTTGAAATTGATTACTTCACCAAATGGGTTGAACCTACTTCATTTGCCTCAGTCACTAAGAACGTTGTAGCCCGATTTATCAAGAATAACCTCATCTACCGATCCAGTATCACTGAGAGGATCATCACCGACAACAAAACCAATCTTAACAATGCTATGATTACTGAACTCTGTACACAGTTCAAGATCAAGCATGACAATTCTTCCCCATACAGACCTAAGATGAATGGCGCAGTGGAAGCTGCCAATAAAAACATAAAGAAGATTATGCAAAAGATGGTGTTGACCTACAAAGATTGCCATGAGATGCTACCATTTTCTCTCCACACCTACCGTACCTTGGTACGAACTTCAACTGGGGCAAACCCATTTTCTTTAGTCTATGGCATGGAAGTTGTCCCGCCTATCGAAGTTTAGATTCCTTCTCTAAGGATTATGAAAGAAGAAGACTTAAGTGAAGAAGAATGGATTCAGACTAAATTGGATCAGTTGAACTTGATCAACGAGAAGAGACTGGTTGCTGTTTGTGATGGTCAAATGTATCAAAAGCATATGATCAAAGCTTTCAACAAGAAGATAAGGCCTCGAGTGAATCAGACTAGTTACTTGGTAATAAAGCGCATTATTTTGCCACAAGGCGATCCCAGGGGCAAATGGACTCCCACTTACGAAGGGCCATTTGTTGTCAAGAAAGTATTCTCCAGTGGTGCCATGATGCTAACAACAATGGACGATGAAGTTTTCCCGCATCCTTTGAACACGTGTTGTACCCCAATTTTTGCCCCTAAGATTCCTCTATCATATCATATCAACTCGATCATAACAAGATCACATTAGGGTTAGTTCTTCCTCTTTTACTATCTCCTATATTTAAGTTTGCTTTTGAGGAATATCCAAGCACCTTGGTTTTGTATATTGTATATGTGTTATTGACTAACTTCTAATCAAAATACAAAAAAATATATGTCTTTGTCTTTGAATATTTGTGTTTTATAAGTACCGGGTCAAAGCATGTGACAAATAAGGTTTTATGATATTATTACCCTAAAATCTCTATTTGCAAAGAAAAAGAATTAAAAATTTTCATTTTTCACTGATGCAATCGATTTCTCTTATAGTGCAATCGATTGCACATAGTACATTTTGCGCAATTTTTGAAAAAATACACTGTGCAAATCGATTTGCACTATAGTGCAATCGATTTGCACAAAGCAAAATTTTTAAAAAATTCAGCAATTTTAAACTTGTCAAATTTTGGCTCCAATTTTTCTTCATTTTTTAAAGATATATCATTAATTCAAATTTTAGTGCCAATCTTTCATTTTTAAGAAGAATTATCAATAATTCAAATTTTGGCTCTAATATTTGAAAGAATTATCATTAATTCAAATTTTGGCTCCAAGAATCAATTACCAAATTACCAGTAATCCCAATCCTAAAACTCTATAAATAGAGCCCTCATTTCATTCAAATTTCAATCTTTTGGTAGCCAAATCCACCTTGCTAAAAATTCTCTCAATTCTCTCCATCTACTAAATTCACTCAAAGCTCCATTTTCAAAAAGTTAGTAAGCTTTGCATTGAAGCTTACTAATCTTTAAGCTAAACCTTCATCCAAACACTTTTTCTTTATTAATTCTTTACATCCAAGCTTGAGCAATTGATTCTTGTGGTTGAATTGAAGCAAATTCTTGAAGTTGTTTTGATAATTCTCTAGATCTACCTTTGGTAATTTGGATAATTCATCTTTCACAATGTGATCTCTTGTTGATCTATGGGTTTGATTCATTGAGCATTTTTTTGTGATTCCATTGGTTCTATTTTATTATAATTTGATGTAATTTTCGTGCTCAATTGGATGCATGATCATAAGGTATTTTTTGGAAGGTTTGAACAAGAATTTGGCCTTTTTAAAATGTTGTTTTGCTGTCTGTAACAACGTGCAATCGATTGTAGTAACAGTGCAATCAATTGCGCAGAAGCAATTTTGCACAAATTTTTGAAAATTGTACTGTGTAAATCGATTTACATTTTAGTGCAATCGATTTGAACAGAAACAAAATGCATTTTTTGCCTTATTTTGGGGCAGCTTTTGATCCAAAATACTTTTTCTACTCACTCCTCTTGATTGTTGGTTTAGACTGCAATTTTAAATGTCCAATTTCTCTTTAAACACAATGGACTTTATGATGTAGATGAAGTTGGATAAATCTTCATCAATTCAAATCTACCAAAGAGTGAATTATTTAATTCATTTTTGGTGCTTTGGATTAATGATATGTTTAGTTCTTTAATCCATCTAGAGGAGTGATTGAATTTAAAGATGAAAAAATTTAGAGTAGTGATCCAAATTAGCATTCCCCTCCCTCTTCATCTTATCCCTTTATTTTTTAATTGTACTAAATGTTAAGGGATGCTGATCTCTATATCATTTATCCAAACACGAAGTACATAGATTTTTATTGACCGACCTCAAAATAGGTGCGACTTCTACATAAGTCCACTTACGATTACTTAACATAGCGCTGAATTTTGTCTCGATTTGGATAAATGATCATTCGTGGCCCAAACTTATGTTTGCAAGCCCAAGTATGTTAATTTGATCTCTTTGATCTAATAACCTTGAGATTCATTGTGTGGAGGCTTTGGTTCTACCAATCCTCTAATGGATCTTCATCAATTTTGGTAAACGCGGATCACTTAAACATCATTGATCATTAAATGTTACTTTTGAGGATTCCAAAATGGATGATATACGTGACAAAAAGCAAATGCAACTTGTCGTGTGGAGGATTTGGTTCTACCAATCCTCTAATGAGTTCCAAAATGGATGATATACTTGACAAAGATTATGCTATAATATTGTTACCCTTCTTTAACAAAGTGGAATTCCATCACATTCCTAGAGATGAAAATGAAATGGCGGATGCTCTGGAAACTCTGGCTTCTATGTATCAAGTGAATACTTGGAATGATATACCTTGAATTATAGTTTGGCGATTGGATAGGCCCGCTCATCTGTTTACAACAAAAGAGGTAGAAGATGAAAAACCTTGGTATTATGATATCAAGCATTTTCTTCAGACTCGGGAATACCCGATTGGTGCTTCAAAGAAAGATAGAAAGACATTGAGAAGATTGTCTGGCAATTTCTTCCTCAGTGAAAATGTGTTGTACAAGAGAAATTATGACATGGTCTTGCTTAGATGCGTGGATAGACATGAAGAAGACATGTTGATGCATGAGATTCATGAAGGTTCATTTGGAACTCATTCCAATGGACATTCGACGGCTAAAAGGATGCTAAGAGCAGGTTACTATTGGCTGACAATGGAGTCTGATAGTTACAAATTTGCAAAGAAGTGTCATAAATGTCAGATTTATGGAGATAAGGTCCATGTGCCTCCTACACTTCTCAATGTGATTTCCTCCCCATGGCCTTTCTCTATGTGGGGTATTGACATGATTGGGATGATAGAACCCAAAGCTTCGAATGGACACCATTTTATCATGGTAGCAATTGATTAATTCACCAAGTGGGTGGAGGCTGCTTCATATGCTAATGTTACCAAGCAAGTGGTTATGCGCTTCATTAAGAATAATCTCATATGTTGGTGTTGTACCCCAAAATTTTCCCTCCCATATTTCTCAATACACTTTAAGTGAGGTCCTCAAGTTGCTCAAGGAAGTCCAAGGGTTCACCAGACAAACTCTCTCCTAAGGCAGTCTACCTCAAATTAGGGTTTCATGTTGCATCAAGATACTTTAGTCCAAGGGATCCCAAATGCTCACTATTGTCCTAATATGTTATCCAGATCATTCATGTCCAATTTCAAGCCTTGCAGAGAAAGTTTGTTCAGTCAATTGTTCAAAAGCCTGAAAATCGACTTTGCTAGGGAAAAAGTCAACTGTGGCCCACATACAGTTAAACTTCAAGATTTTTGGTCAAAATTCTCATTTTGAAGTGTTATTCATCATTTGATCAAGGGTTGATCATGATTCCTTAAGGATTGCTCACAATTCATCAAAACCCAAAAGTTGCTAAATTTTGGTTTTGTAGGAAAAGTCAACTCAAGTTTGACCAAGCATAACTTTCTCATACCTTATTATAAATGACTCATCAAAATCTCATTTTGAATAGGGTGCAATTCCCTGTAATTCATCTTCAGCTCCCAAGTTCATAATATGCACTCACAAGAAGTTATGAATTTGGACATTATAGGTGATTTTGAAAAGTCAACAAAAACTCCTTTTTTGTCAAAGCTTCATACATGAACATGGAAGACTCAATTGAGATGAGACCAAAAGGGTTGCTTAGAGGACATCTCAAACTTTCTATAAAGTCCAAGAACACCCTCATAGAGTCAAAATAGAGGAAGTTATGCATTGGTGAATTTGACCTTTTTTGCAAAATTGTCAAAAGTCAAAAGTGCCTCAAATTGCAATTTTTGTCAAATGGGCCCAACGTTTTGTACTTGTTTTGAGTTTTCAACATGGTCCACGACCCATGATCTTTCCCACTTGACTTTATTTTACTTTTGCCATTTATTTTGATTTTTTATTTCAATTAAATCAAATTAAATCAAAATAAATCATGGAAATATCAAAATCATTTAAGTCTTGAGATTTGGTGCATATTTCAGGTCCCTTATACAGCTTGAAACAAAATCAAATCGTGCAAGGCATGTTTGTGCATGAAAAGATTGATTTTTGGCTTATTTTGGAAAGATCTTCATGGGAATCAAATCATGATCAAAAACAATAATTGAAAAAGATTGAATGCACATTTGCAAACCTAATTCAATCACTGATATATATTGGACAAATACAGACAAAAAAAAGAGGTTGAGAGGTGTGAGAAGCTGGGAAGAAACTTGCAAAAAAGTCAAGAAAGTGGTAAATTGATCTCCATGTTCCAGGCCAATTCAGAGTCTTCTAGCCATCCCAAACGTTTGTTGGATATCCCAGGGATGTGTTTCAACCATTAGCAAGCATTCTCGTGCCCAGAAATGCACTGTAAGTATCACACGGTTTCCCACTTTGTTGATTTCGAATGTCATAATTCTGGCATGATCAGCATGTTTTATTGGTATATTCATAATCTTTGAGACATTCACAAGCTAATGCTACCATTCAATTGCATTTTCATTAACTGTACAACAAGATGCCATGGCTAGGGTTCATGGTTTGTTTTAGGGATTTTTCATACAGGAATAATTGGCCCAAATGGAGGTGACCCTGATCATCAGCGAGTCAAACCCAGTTGGATCCATGGTCTTGAATTTTATTTATATTGCTTGTATATAATTTCTGAAATGCACAGGGTTACAGCTACAGCGCCATGTCCGTAGGTAAAAGTTCAGAGTTTTAAACGATAGATCAGGGGAAGAAGACGATAGCGTGTCAAAATCTTAATGGCCAGTTTAAATTTTGGCGCGTTTATTCTGGCCAGAAGCCTTTAGTTCTGATCTATTTGTTTGTTTTTGTTGTATTGATAAACTAACACCAAACGCAGTTGGTCAGAAGAAGGAAGTCAGAAGTTCATGATTCTGGGTTCGATCTCAAACATGACCTTTTGGCATTTCTTTGTGTTCACCAGATCCAGCGCTTGCACCTTCTGAGGATCATCTTCTAGACGCATCAACCAGGACCAGATCAAACATCCTCTGGCTATAATCTGCTGGATCCACCAGCCAGGAGCAGGCCCAGTATCATCATCCTCTGATCAACATCATCTTCTGGACCATCATCCTCTGATCACCTTCATCTTTTGGATCTTCATCCTCTGATCAAAGCCGCTGACACCAGACCCTTTTTCTTTATCCTTCTTATATTTTATTTTATTTAATTTATTGTGTTACACAAATTTAATTATTTTTTACAAAAAATTCCTAAAATCAATTTTCATCAAATTAGATTTAGGTTTTATTTTTTTCCAAAATTAATTTAATTAGTGTAATTTAATTTTAGAGTAACCTTAATTCTTTTATAAATAAATTAAAACAAATTAGAAATTAGGGTTTTATTTAATTTAATTTTTATTTTATTTTCTGAAAATAACTAAAAAAATAAAATAGGTCAAAAATAATTATTTTTATTAATCAAACTTTTCCACACTTACACTTTTTACAAACAAAATTTTCAAAAAAAACACTTCGTAACACTCTTGAAGACAAAAGCAAGGGTTAAATCGAAGTAAAACAAAAACTTTTCAAAACACACAAACACAGAAGCAATTTTTAAATGATGAGCAAGTACCTAAGAGCCCATAGAAAACCACGGATAGAAGGGGTGTTAATACCTTCCCTTTCTATAATCCACCCCCCGTACTCAAAATATCTCGAAAAAGGAATTTTTCTGTGCTTTTTTCCTTTCCTGTTGGATAAAATAAAAGTCAGTGGCGACTCTTGCTTACCGCGACATTTTGCGAACAAAAATGCAAAACGCAAACCAGTACAAAACAGTCGATTCTGCCACCGTATCACAGAACTGGCGACTTTGCTGGGGAACTATAAAGTAGGGTATACCTTAGGATTAGTTCATCATAAATTGCTTCTCTTGTTTGATTTGATTGCTTTACTTTTGAGGGTTTTGTATTGGGAGTTACTATAGATCCTAACCTGGATCTGGGGGACACCTTTTACGTAAGTAGCAATAAACTGTGAGGGAACTGTACAGCGTAGACCGATACGGTTGAAGCAGTAGCTACGTTGATGTGGCACATTGGTTTGTTCCGGTATCCCTTGTGGAGAAAGGAGGAGAATACGGGGCTTCTATATGTGTTGTTAAGCATCAACTGACCTTAGAACCTATAATTGAAGCCTGAATCACGACCGAATAAGAATTGAGAAATTGCAAAGCCTGGATTACGACCGGATAGCAAGTTTAGTTTCATCACCCCAGTAAGTCATTGTATAGCCTGGAGCACGACCATATAGTAGTCGATCTTATCACTATGAAGCCTGGATCACGACCAGATAGTAGTTCATTTTTCACCTCTTCGACCAAGAGACGATTCCTCAGTAGAATAACAGACGAACGAAGCTCCTAAAATTACACTTTTACCAAGACAAAGGTCAACATTCCCCAGTGAAATCTTCCTCAACAACAGGTATGCAAGCTCTCGCTAAGGAATCTCTTATACGATCGACACTCCTTCGGATGGCCTCCTCAACCTTCAGATCACGAAAGGCAGACAAGCCAATCTACATCCTCAGGTTTAAGAAGATTGAACAGGGGCAGCTGTTGTACCCCAAAATTTTCCCTCTCATATTTCTCAATACACTTCAAGTGAGGTCCTCAAGTTGCTCAAGGAAGTCCAAGGGTTCACCAGACAAACTTTCTCCTAAGGCAGTCTACCTCAAATTAGGGTTTCATCTTGCATCAAGATACTTGAGTCCAAGGGATCCCAAATGCTCACTATTTTCCTAATATGTTTTCAAGATCATTCATGTCTAGTTTCAAGCCTTGCGGAGAATGTTTGTTCAGTCAATTGCTCAAAAGCCTGAAAATCGACTGTGCTAGGGCAAAAGTCAACTGTGGCCCACATACAGTTCAAGTTCAAGATTTTTGGTCAACATTCTCATTTTGAAGTGTTATTCATCATTTGATCAAGGGTTGATCATGATTCCTCAAGGATTTCTCACAATTCATCAAAACCCAAAAGTTGCTAAATTTTGGTTTTGCAGGAAAAGTCAACTCAACTTTGACCTAGCATAACATTCTCATACGTTATTAGAAATGACTCATCCAAATCTCATTTTGAAGAGGGTGAAATGCCCTACAATTCATCTTCAGCTCCAAAGTTCAAAATATGCACTCACAAGAAATTATGAATTTGGACATTATAGGTCATTTTGAAAAGTCAACAAAAACACCTTTTTTGTCAAAGCTTCATACATGTTGACCTTTTTGCAAAATTGTCAAAATAGAGGAAGTTATGCATTGGTGAAGTTGACCTTTTTTGCAAAATTGTCAAAGGTCAAAAGTGCCTCAAATTGCAATTTTTGTCAAATGGGCCCAACATTTTGTACTTGTTTTGAGTTTGCAACATGGTCCACGACCCATGATCTTTCCCACTTGACTTTATTTTATTTTTGCCATTTATTTTGATTTTTTATTTCAATTAAATTAAATTAAATCAAAATAAATCATGGAAATATCAAAATCATTTAAGTCTTGAGATTTGGTGCATATTCCAGGTCCCTTATACAGCTAGCAACAAAATCAAATCGTGCAAGGCATGTTTGTGCATGAAAAGATTGATTTTTGGCTTATTTTGGAAAGATATTCATGGGAATCAAATCATGTTCAAAGACCATAATTGAAAAAGATTGAATGCACATTTGCAAACCTAATTCAATCACTGATATATATTGGACAAATACAGACAAAAAAAAGAGGTTGAGAGGCGTGAGAAGCTGGGAAGAAACTTGCAAAAAAGTCAAGAAAGTGGTAAATTGATCTCCATGTTCCAGGCCAATTCAGAGTCTTTTAGCCATCCCAAACGTTTGCTGGATATCCCAGGGACGTGTTTCAACCATTAGCAAGCATTCTCGTGCCCAGAAACGCACTGTAAGTATCACACGGTTTCTCACTTTCTTGATTTCGAATGTCATAATTCTTGGATGATCAACATGTTTTGTTGGTATATTCATAATGTTTGATACATTTGCAAGCTAATGGTACCATTCAATTGCATTTTCATTAACTGTACAGCAAGATGCCATGGCTAGGGTTCATGGTTTGTTTAAGGGATTTTTCATACAAGAATAATTGTCCCAAATGGAGGAGACCCTGATGATCAGCGGGTCAAACCCATTTGGATCCATTGTCTTGAATTTTATTTATATTGCTTGTATACAATTTCTGAAATGCACAGGGTTACAGCTACAGCGCCATGTCCGTAGGTAAAAGTTTAGAGTTTTAAACGACAGATCCGGGGAAGAAGACGACAGCGTGTCACAACCTTACTGGCTGGTTTAAATTCTGGCGCGTTTATTCTGGCCAGAAGCCTTTAGTTCTGATCTATTTGTTTTTTTTCTGTTGTATTGATAAACTAACACCCAACGCAGTTGGTCAGAAGAAGGAAGTCAGAAGTTCATGATTTTGGGTTCGATCCTAGACATGACCTTTTGGCATTTCTTTGTGTTCACCAGATCCAGCGCTTGCACCTTCTGAGGATCATCTTCTGGACGCATCAACCAGGACCGGATCAAACATCCTCTGGCCACAATCTGCTGGATCCACCAGCCAGGAGCAGGCCCAATATCATCATCCTCTGATCAACATCATCTTCTGGACCATCATCCTCTGATAACCTTCATCTTCTGGATCTTCATCCTCTGATCAGAGCTGCTGACACCAGGCCCTTTTTCTTTATCCTTCTTATATTTTCTTTTATTTATTTTATTTAATTTATTGTCTCACACAAATTTAATTATTTTTTTCAAAAAATTCCTAAAATCAATTTTCATCAAATTAGATTTAGGTTTTATTTTTTACCAAAATTAATTTAATTAGTGTAATTTAATTTTAGAGTAACCTTAATTCTTTTATAAATAAATTAAAACAAAATAGAAATTAGGGTTTTGTTTAATTTAATTTTTATTTTATTTTCTCAAAATAACCAAAAAAACAAAATAGGTCAAAAATAATTATTTTTATTAATTTAAATTAATTAGTAATTAGGTTTGTACATATTTAATTTAAAAACTTATTTTCTTGAAATAATTAAAACAACAAAAAATGATTTTTCTTTTAATTAGGTTAGACGAGTTCAAAACCCTAATTTTTTCTCGTTCTCGTTTCATCGCGCGCTTATTTGTTTTTACAATGTTGATGTAATTGCTCATGGGATGTAATATATTAATTAGGACTTTTCGTTTATTTTTTTGTTTTATGGGTTTTTGGCTATGTAATTAATCCCCGAAGCCTTGTAATAGCGTAGCTTTACTTTCCACATTTTAATTTTCGCAAATAATTAACTGTTAGATGTATGGTAATAGGGTTGCATGACAAGAATGTATGTTAATTTTAAATGGTTGGCAAACCCTAAATGCGCAAAGATAATAACTGAAATTGAATCAGTCGCACATGCACACTCCTAGGGTATACTCTCACTTCAGTTGCCTTCGATAAACGATCATTAAGTATAGGGTTCTTTAGTGGTCTCCCTCTTGTCTAAACAAAAGATCAAAGTCCCGTTCGGAAATGTTGCCTCGGAAAGGTTGCCTCAGAAATGTTGCCTCGAATATGATCTTAAGACACTAGGGTTATTACTAAGACCTCCTAACATTTCTTTAGTGATCGTACGTCCCTTTCGAATTGACCCTTACAATTCCAACGACGGTGCTACCTACTCTTTAATAGTGGGATAGCGTTGTCTAAAGGAAACAAGAACAGAAACATTCTTTTTTTGAGTAGGTAGATAATTGTTAGGTACTTGCTCAAAATCAAACTTTTCCACACTTACACTTTTTAAAAACAAAATTTTCAAAAATAACACTTCGTAACACTCTTGAAGACAGAAGCAAGGGTTAAATCAAAGTAAAACAAAAACTTTTCAGAACACACAAACACAGAAGCAATTTTTAAATAATGAGCAAGTACTTAAGAGTCCGTGGAAAACCACAGATAGAAGGAGTGCTAATACCTTCCCTTTCTATAATCCACCCCCCGTACTCAGAATATCTCGAAAAAGGAATTTTTCTATGCTTTTTTCCTTTCCTGTTGGATAAAATAAAAGTCGGTGGCGACTCTTGCTTGCCGCGACATTTTGCGAACAATAACGCAAAATGCAAACCAGTACAAAGCAGTCGGTTCTGCCACCGTATCACAGTCAGTATTGTATGCCAAGCAGAATTATCACCGACAATGGCTCGAATATGAACAATAAGATGGTGACAGAATTTTGTGAAGAATTCAAGATTGTCCATCACAATTTATCTCCGTACAAGGCGAAGATGAATGGGGTTGTTGAAGTTGCTAATAAGAATATCAAGAAGTTTATCCAGAAAATGGTTGTTACTTATAAGGATTGGCATGAAATGCTCCTTTTTGCTCTGCATGGATATCGAACATCTGTCCGCACTTTAAAAGAAGAAACCCCATTCTCCCTGGTGTATGGAATGGAAGTTGTATTCCCTGTCGAGGTTGAGATTCCCTCTTTGTGTGTGATAATGGAAACAAAATTGACAGAGGCTGAATGGGTCCAGAATAGGTTTGACCAATTGAATTTTATTGAGGACAAGAGGATGACAGTTTTATGTCATGGAAAGTGTAGCGGTAGAAATGTTCAAGACTAAGCCATTGGATTGACTAGACTTTATACAAATCAAAATAATAATCGCCACCGCGCTTTATTTTTTCCAAAGGAATGTGAAAAGAGAGAATAACCCAAAAAGAGGGGCAAAGATTCAAGGTAAGGGGGTTGGTTATGCAAAAGGGAAGGTATTAGCACCCTAAGCATCTACGGTACTCCGCAGGAGCCTTTTTGTAAAATCTGTATATTTTGGATATAAAAAATGTTGTATAAAAATGGATGATGGAGGTGTGAATAGAAATATATTTATTTTATAATTTTTTCATCCGCCGCGGTTGTGAACCTTTAGTGCCTACGTACCACCTTTTCGTGCAATAGGGGATCAGGGTACACATAGTTCGTCTTTTAAAAATTTGAAACACAAATGCGTTGGTTAATTTTAGGAGATGAAACATCATCGTCATTGTCCGTGTGGAAAACATACCTACTACCCACAATCATGAGAAAGGAGAATTTGCATCATGTCAAAGTGGAGGATATGGATTAGATTTCAAAAACAAAAATGCCTCACTCAACACCCAAGTGGAAAATATCTCTCTGCAGTATATATTGTAGAAGTACAGTTGTTTGCATCACTACAAGGATTGACAAGAGTTCAATCTTTTGAGAAAAGTTTAAAGATTAAAAAGCCAAAATGGCAAGATGGTTTGAAATGAGATTGATTGACTTTTAGTATTCTCACAAAAATGTCAAGGTATTATTAAGTTGATTGGGGTTTATTTATGAAAATGTTTTGAAAATACATGGACATAAGTCCAAGTTTATTTTGAAAGTGGTTAATGTTTAGAAACAAGAAGTGTTTTCAAAAGGAGGAAGAAGATTTTTGAAATTAAAGAAGATGGGAGGAGAAGAAGGGACTATCCTAAAGCATATAATAAAAGCTAGGGATAAGAACCATCTAACCAATAAGAAGCCAATACTTTACATTATGAGTCAAGATAGAATTCCCATTCCTTGGATTGAAACCAATCAAGCAAAGAAATACTATACCTCTTGAGAGAACCAAACTTCAAGTGTGTTCAGTCTTCATAAAAATTGGGCAGAGTAACAGCTGTATACGGGTGAATTTCAGATTACAAACAAAGGGTGTAATCACAAAAACCTGCACAACAAAAGCAAACAAGCAACCCAATGTCTTGAGGTAAACCTCAAGAAACTCCAGACAAAATAGTCAGATAAGATCACAAGGTCTCCAACATAGGCCAAGGTTTCTAATCCTAAGTCCAAGAAAAGTCCCATGCTCCATGATGTCAAGGATAATAACCAAATAGTCCAAGTGCCATTAAAGATTCTTTAGAGTTTATGTTGATTATTAAGTGTCTTAAGAAAGGAAAATAAAAGCTCAAGTGAGCAAAGTAAAAATGGCAAGAAAATAAATGCTCAAATGAGCAAAGATGAAAATGGCATGAAATGTAAATGCTAAAAGTAAATGGTACATAAATCATAAAAAGAATAAAAGCATAAGGTAAAACAGGTTAATAATTAGTGGTTAGTTGGATGACCATCTTGAAGCTTGCATTTGGAACTCATTAGAGGACTCATAGAACCAAAGCCTCCACACAACAAGTTGCATTTGCTTTTTGTCAAGTATATCATCTATTTGGAATTCTCATAAGTACCATTTAATGATCAATGATGTTTAAGTGATCCGCATTGACCAAAGGTGTTGTAGATCCATTAGAGGATTGGTAGATCCAAAGCCTCCACACAGCCAATCTCAAGGTTATTGGATCAAAGAGATCAAATTAACATACTTGGGCTTGCAATCATAAGTTTTGGCCATGAATGATCATTTATTCGAATCGGGAGAAAATTTAGCGCTATATTAAGCAATGGTAAGTGGACTTATATAGAAGTCACACTTGTTTTGAGGCCGGTAAATAGCAATCTATGCACCATTTGTTATGAGACATGATATAGAGATCATGCTCCAACAACATATAGTGCAATAAGAAATGGATGAGATAAAGAGGGATGGGAAAAAATTTACAAACCACATTTGAATTAAATTTTAATCAAAATATTATTAAAATCATTCATCCATTTTTGTGTAGTTAAACTCAACACCATGGATCCAATGATGTTAATAAAGTTCATGATCCAAAATCTAACCCAAGATCAGCCAGAAAATAATCACAAAATAAATATCACATTTAATATACACAAAAAAAGATTTTAAGAATGTTTTAAAAATAGAAAATAATGAGAAAAATATCAACTATGTTCAAATTAATCAAGAAATGAAAAGTAAGACTATAAAAAAATCAGAAAAGGGGCCAAGTAATTTTACAATTTTTTGGTAATTTTTTAAAGTCAGAAACTATTTTTAAAATTAAAATAAATGGGTAAAATAAACAAAAAATGGTAAAAAAACTAGTAAAGTCAGAAACAAAAATGAAATAAGGTCACCAATATTTGTCACAATATCATTAGATCATTCCATAATTTTTTCATAATTTAAAAATGTTTAAAAGTATATTTAAACATTTAAAACAATTCAAATAAGTGTAACATTTATAAAAAAAATACGAAAACACAAAATTAAATTGTGAAAAAATAAAAATCAGAAAGAGAGTAATAAACAATATTTTTCATAATATTTTTCAGATTTTTTGGACTAAAAATGAATTTTCTATGATTTTTTGAAATTTAAAACAATAAAAATATAAAAATCAGAAAAAAGAAAATAAAAGTAAAATATGCGGAGCATTAGATGAGAGTCGAAACAATTAGTAATCAAATCCAATGGATTTGGCGTGCTGTGCATATCATGGTCATTAATGAATAATGTACAGAATCATTAATTAAATCAGATTTTGAAAAAAACAGATGGCGCGCCTTCATTGGTTGGAAGATGACTCGTTGATCATCTTCAACCTCCAACCATCACGAATTGCAGGTCTCTCAAACTGTAAAATCAGAAGCTCAGACCTATGCCATTTGCTTCGTCTCTTTAAGACGAAGTCAACCACACCCTCGCGCCAAATTTATATAAACTGTAGCTCAAGCAATTTGGAAGGAATGTTTTAAATAGGGATTTGAAATTTCATGGTCAAAACGTGTTTCCAGTGAAAGGTAAGTGTTGCAACTAGAACCAGGGCAATGAGAGAAACACAATGATACCAGAGTTTTGAAGAATTGACGAAGGAAAATACCTATTGAAGTTGAGTTGCAGAGCTCTGAAACTGGACTTCTATGGAGCAGTATAGGGCACGATTCTTGAATGTAATTATATGGTTAGCTTCAGGGAATATCAAGGAAGGTGAACTGAGGGAAAATGGATTGAAAAAGGGTGGGGAATGGATTTTGAAGTTTCTGAATTATGAGTTGTGAAACAAGTTTGGCAGGGTGATTCTAGTTATCCAAGCTTGGGAAATTGAATGGGATAGTTCATGTATTTATAGGAGAATAGAACGGGATCAAAAGGAAGAGTGAATGATGCGTTTTGGAGGGAAATCATGCACACTTGATGCACGAGTTAAGTGTGATACAAACTCCATCAAAACTCATCCAATTCTTGCGTTTTGATGCGCTAAACAAATCTGGAACTTCACTAAACATGATTAGAGGCAAAAACACGTGGAAAACTTGTGATTAGAGGCCACATTATGGATTTCAAAATTCTGACTTGGTGAGAAATTCAATTTCAAAGTGCCAACTTCTGACCAATGGCATTTACAACTCAAGGGGTCTTAGGGCATGATTCTTGATGCTTTAGAAATATGAGATTACAAGCTTTACAATGGAAAAATAATGGAGTTAAATGGATGCTTGAGCTGAAAGTTACATTGAGTCAAAGTTGGAGAAAAAGGGTTGACTTTACATACTTAGAAATATTTCAAAATCTTCTTCAAAAATGACCTATAATGTCTTGCATCCAAACATGGCCTTCCACTTGGAATTTGTTCTTGACCAAAAAATATGGCATGAAGTAGATCTCTTGAATGACATTTTGAAACTTGAATCATTTAAAATATACAAAATTTGTGCAAGTTATGACTTGTTGAAGTTGGCAAAAAACGATGAAATGACCTATAATCTTTTGCATCTTTAAGGCAACTTCCATCCGTTTTCCCACTTTGCACATGAAAGAAGGCATAAAGTTCACATCTTCAAGATCATTATGGAAAAATAATGGACTCAAGGTGATGAAAATTGATCAAGTTAGGACCATTTGAAGTCACTCATGGAAAATTGGGGATTCATCTAGAGGACTTGTAATCTTACTTCCTCATCAAGTCTCTGTTAGAACAAGATTAGTTCTGATCTATCTCAGAGTTTTGATGATAACAATAAATTATATTTTAGATAATTTATACTCGGATGAACGTATTTGACTATTTAAGATAATGTTCTGACAAGAAGCATTCTGAAGTGCTAAGCAAAAATTTATGAAGAAGTTCTTTAATGAAAGAACCTTTTTGTTTTAAGCGCACCTGCTGAATCTGGTAAGACATTTTATTTAAATATATCTTCTAAAATTTAGCAGGTTTCCTTGCTCAGAAGATTACTTGAAAGCAAGTGCTGATCAAGTTCTTAGCAAGCAAAGCAATGCCTAGAAGATGAAGTAAAGCATGTTCTGAAATCAAGACGTTGAAGCATGTTCTGATACAAACGTTAAAACCAACTTGTCTTGTCAAGCATAGGAAACATGTTCTTACAAGTTGTCGTTTACTCATTAATGCAAAGACGGCGTCAAGCACTCAACTGTCTAAAGCTAGTTTCTTGGAAAATGGAACAGTGCAAAGAAACACGCAAGCATTTAATGCTCTCCACTTTTTTGAAGGTAGCAACGGTCATTTTGTTCTTACTATAAATAGAAGGACATTTATTGCAAGCCAACTAAAAAATTACATTTCAAAAAGAAGCAAGAAACTACGTGAAATATTTTGGGCTTACAAACTCTTTGTTCATACACTTTGTGAAATTTGTTCTAAGTGAAAAATCACAGTTGTGATATAGCTTGATTAGAAGAAAATTTTATTTCACTATCTGTAAAGATTAAACTCTTGTAATTGTTCCTTGAGAGACCAAGGTTGGTCAAATTTCTCAAGCAGACTAGGACTAGATTTAAGTCTTAGTGGTGTTAGTCACTTGTAAGATTACTTGTGCATTGTTAGTCACAACACTTTTTGTGTGTTTGTAATCAGTTGATTATAGTGATTTAAGTCCTTGTTGAGAAAGGCGAAATCACCTTGACGGGTGGACTGGTGTAGTTTGAGTTTAAACGAACAAGGATAAAAATAACCATGTCATTCCATTATTGTTGAGCTTTGTTTTGAAAAGAAAAAGAGTCACTTATTAACCCCCCCCCCCCTTCTAAGTGTTTTCTTACCCCTTCAATTGGTATCAGAGCTTGACTCTGAGCACAAAACTTAACCATGTCAGGAAAAGATCCAAAAGAAAGTTAAGGAGTCTAAAGCTCTGGCTTTAGTTCAGAAGTATGAAGCCTTCAAAGTTGAAGAAAGTGAGTCTATAGAAGCAATGTTCTCTAGGTTTCAAACTTTGATCGCTGGTCTAAGAGTTTTGAACAAGGGATATACTAAAGTAGATCATGTTAAAAGGATCATCAGAAGCTTACCCAGAAGATGGGCACCAATGGTCACTGCTTTCAAAGTTTCAAAGGATCTGAACAACGTGTCTCTAGAGGAACTCATCAGCGCTCTCAGAAGTCATGAGATAGAACTTGATGAGCACGAGCCTCTGAAGAAAGGTAAGTCTCTAGCCCTTAAATCAATTAAGAAATTTGATACTAACACTTTTCAAGATGAAGAGGAAAACTCTGAAGAATCAGCGTCAGAAGAAGAAGAACTATCCTTGCTCTCCAGAAGGAACAAGGTCTGGGTGCTCACGACACATGACGGGAAAAAGGTCTATGTTCCAAAGCCTGGAACTTAAAGCTGGAGGAGTCGTGAAGTTTGGAGGTAATCAGAAAGGGAAGATTATTGGTTCTGGAACCATTGGAAATGGTAACCTTCCTTCTATCTCTAATGTTTTATTAGTAGAAGGTTTAGCTCATGATCTATTGTCCATAAGTCAATTAAGTGACAATGGTTATAACATTATCTTCAATCAAAACCCTTGTAAAGCTGTAAGTCAAAAAGATGGATCAATCCTCTTTTCTGGCAAGAGAAAGAACAACATTTACAAAATTGATTTATCATATCTTAAATCTCAAAACGTCAAATTCCTTTTGTCAGTTAGCAATGGGCAATGGGTATGGCACAGAAGATTGGGACATGTCAGCCTTAGAAAATTCTCTCAACTAAATAAATTAAATTTAGTCAGAGGACTTCCCAATCTGAAGTACAACTCAGAAGCTCTGTGCGAAGCATGCCAAAAAGGAAAATTTTCAAAACCTTCCTTTAAATCCAAAAATGTTGTCTTTTCCTCTAAGCCATTAGAGTTACTTCATATTGATCTATTTGGGCCAGTTAAAACTGCATCCATCAAAGGAAAGAAGTATGGATTGGTCATTGTTGATGACTTCAGCAGATGGACATGGGTAAAGTTTTTAAAATATAAGGATGAGTCACATTTTGTGTTCATTGACTTCTGTACTCAAGTGCAAAACGAAAAAGATTTTAAAATCATAAAAGTCAGAAGTGATCATGGTGGTGAATTTGAAAATCATTATTTTGAAAAGTATTTTAAAGAAAATGGTATTGTTCATAATTTTTCTTGTCCTAGAACTCCCCAGCAAAATGGAGTTGTAGAAAGAAAGAATAGAAGATTACAAGAAATGGCCAGAACCATGATCAATGAAACTAATATGGCAAAACACTTTTGGGCAGAAGCTGTGAACACAGCGTGTTACATTCAGAATAGAATCTCTATAAGACCTATTCTTGAAAAGACTCCCTATGAATTGTGGAAAAACAGAAAGCCCAACAATTCTTATTTCCATCCCTTTAGATGTACTTGTTTTATTCTGAACACCAAAGAAGCTCTGAACAAGTTTGGTTCTAAAGCACAAAAGTGTTTCCTGCTTGGATATTCTGAACGCTCAAAAGGCTATAGAATATATAGCACATAAACTCTGATTGTTAAAGAATCAATCAAAGTCAGGTTTGATGATAAGCTTGGCCAGCCACATCCAAAGCTAATTGATTTTTCTGTAGGTACAAAAGATCATCCCTCAAACTCTGAAACTTCAGAAGTAAAGAAAGACTCAGAAGCAAAGGAAGAGTCAACAGATCATCCTCTTGATAATGCTCTAGACAACCTCAGAATCTCTGATCAACCCACTCAAAAAAGGTTTCCTAGAATATCTTCAGCCCACAAAGAAGACGTAATCATTTGAAGAAAAGAAGATCCCATCAGAACAAGATCCTCTCTCAGAATCAATGAAGAATCTTTGTTTGGTTTGGTTTCTCTGATTGAGCCAACTTCCATAGATGAAGCTCTGAAAGATAATGATTGGATCTTAGCAATGCAAGAAGAACTCAATCAATTCTCCAAAAATGATGTATGGAATCTAGTTCCCAGACCCAAAGGATTCAACGTTATAGGAACCAAATGGGTTTTCAGAAACAAATTGAACGAGCAAGGAGAGGTAATCAGAAACAAAGCACAACTGGTTGTACATGGTTATAGTCAACAAGAAGGAATTGATTATAATGAAACCTTTTCCCCAGTCGCCAGGTTAGAGTCTATAATATTATTAATTTCTTTTGTTGTACAAAATAACATTTCATTATATCAAATGGATGTTAAAAGTGAATTTCTAAATGGCTATATTGAAGAAGAAGTTTATGTCCATCAACCTCCTGGATTTAATGATTCAAAACATCTAGAACATGTTTTTAAATTAAAAAAGTCTTTGTACGGTTTAAAACAAGCTCCCAAAGCTTGGTATGATCGTCTGAGTAATTTTGTTTTAGAAAAAGATTTTACCAGAGGGAAAGTGGACACAACTCTTTTAAGAAAGACATTTAAAAATGATATTTTAATTTGTCAAATTTATGTTGATGATATAATTTTTGGAACCTCTAATATCTCCCTTGGAAAAGAATTTGCAAAGACCATGCAGACAGAATTTAAAATGAGCATGATGGGAGAATTGAAGTTCTTTCTGGGAATTCAAATCAACCAGACTCCATAAGGTACTTTCATACATCAGACGAAGCATGTTAAAGAACTTCTGAAGAAATTTCAGATGTCATAAAGCAAAGATGCCAAGACACCTATGCATCCAACCTCCATCCTAGGAAAAGATGAGGTAAGTATGAAGGTAGATCAGAAGCTCTATAGAGGTATGATTGGATCCCTTCTCTATCTGACTGCATCTAGACCTGATATACTATTTAGCATGTGCTTGTGTGCTAGATTCCAATCAGATCCTAGAGAATCTCACTTAATAGCTGTTAAGAGAATTCTTAGATATCTAAAAGGTTCTACTAATCTGGGTTTGTGTTATATAAGATCACAAGATTACAGACTAGTAGGTTATTGTGATGCTGACTTTGATGGAGATAGAATTAAAAGAAAGAGCACCTCTGGAAGCTGTCAGTTTCTGGGTGACAATCTTATCTCGTGGTACAACAAGAAGCAAGCAACAATTGCACTTTCAACCACATAAGCTTAATATATATCTGCTGCTAGATGTAGTTCTCAGATGATTTGGATGAAAAGTCAACTAGAAGATTTCAATCTTTATGAAAGTAAGATTCCTATCTTCTGTGACAATACTTCTGATATTTGTCTTTCTAAGAATCCAATTTTACATTCTAAAGCCAAACATATTAAAATTAAATATCATTTTATAAGGGACTATATTCAGAAGGGAATTTTAAACTTAATTTTTGTAAAAACAGACCATCAATGGGCTGACGTTTTTACCAAACCCCTTTCAGAAGATAGATTTAATTCCATTTTGAAAAATATTTGTATGGAATTATGTCATGAATAAAATAATATTTATCTCCTGTGTTTGACTTCAGAATATTCTGAAATGAATGCTCTGATTAACAACTCTTCAAAAGTTAGAAGAGAAGTTGCATCAGAAGCTATATGAAAAGTTCTGAAATTTTCTAATGCTTCATTTCTAAGTATAGTTCAGAAATTCATTAGAACAAACAGTTGTTACATGCATCCTTCAGGAGATGAACACGTGGTGTGTTTCTGAAAGGTCACGCGTGCAAAAGCTACTGATGACGTTCTAGGTAACTGTTAATGATTAGCCATAATCTCACCTTTTCTCCTTATTTTTAGAAAAATCATTAAATGCACGTAATGATGAGATTCGTTTTAAATTCGTTTTTAAAATTAATTTTAAATTCGTCTTAAATACTTTTTTAATTTTATTCCTAAACCTATTTCTAAAATTTTTGCATATAAATACCCTTTGAAAAACCCCTTTTCATTCTTTACTATCTCTTTCAAACTCAATCGTTTATGTACTTTTTCTCTTAAACCCTTTTTTCTTAAAACTCTCATCTCTAAATAACTTTAATGGCTTCTTCTTCTTCTACCCACTCTGAGCAATACATAGTGCCTGAAAGAACAACTCTCATTCCGGTAGACAGTTTGGAAGTTTTAAGTGAGTTAATGGTAGATTTTGAGAATCTAAGAGAAAATGGTTTTGACTTGTTCTCTGCTGTTAAGTTTCAAGGTTGGGAGGATTTTTTTGATCGTCTCATTGCTCCAGTCTTTCCACATCTGGTGAAGGAATTCAAGATACATGCTATTGCAACCCCTAAGGTTATCCTCTCTTTCGTAATGGGCAAGGAAATATCCATTACAGGAAATCAAATCATAAAGTTGCTAGGGTTTAAAGGACTCGGAGTTACAGGTATGCCAAGTGGAAGAATAGAAATGTCAAGGGTCTACTCAGAGATTTTCACAAATGGCCAAGGATCTTCAAAAGTCAAGGACTTGAAAGATAAATGCAATATTTGGGAAAGGATTATCCATGGATGTATTCACCATAGGAAGGACACCAGCTCTCCAGATTACATTAACGCTGATCAACAATACTTATTGTTCTGCCTTGGAACAAATGTAAAAATTGATTTGCCTTATTTGCTGTTTGAACATCTTTGGAACCATGTAAAAGAGACTAGGGAAGCTGAAAGGATGAAAAACCCCAAATCCAAAAGGAATTGGACTCCTATGGGTAGATTAATATCATACATTCTGACTGAGAATGGTCTGATTGCTCACCTAGATGAAGCCAATCTTTTGGGAGAGCTAGGACCTACTTGTGGTAAAACTATGACTGGGAAGAATTTACTGAAAAGGAAAATAATTGACAAGTTGTTGGTGGAACCAACTCCGTATGTGTCAGCTGTTGTGAAGAGGAGAAGGATACCTATTGCTGATTTTCCTCTGTTCAACTCAGGAGATCATCCACGTATCATCCTGCACTACATTGAAATCTGCAGACTGGAACACTTATTGATCCAGCTTGGCTCCAAGGAAGAAATCAAGCTGCTCCAAATGTTGTTCTCCAGGAATCTTTGAAGAGAAAAGTTGTAGAAGGACCTTCTGCCATTCCTCAGAAGAAGAAAAAGAAGACAGGTAAACCCGTTGAAACTATCACTGTTTATGATTCTGTCAATGTATCTACATCTGTTAAACCCTCCCAAACCTTAGGAGATATAGATGTTGATATTGGCCTGACCTTACCATCTGACTCCCTTGCTGACAACCGTCATAAAAATCAAGTTTTATCAGATTTGAGTGATTTTGACTCTGATGAACACTCTGAAACCCAATTAGAACCTTCTCAATCAGAACCCTCACACTCATAACCCCCTGAACCATATGTTTTTCAACCCATTCCTGCTGAATGTTTTTCAAGACCTCCTCCTAGACCTCTATCACCCAGGCCCACTGGATGGTATGATGCTGGCTCTTGGAGAATTCCAGGGATAAATGAACCTCTGGCCACTATAAAGCCTCCTTTCAACTTACCATCTGAAAACATTTTTGCTATGAATCTACCACAACCTCAGAACCCCATTCCCACTCTTGATAATACAATAATAATTTCACCTGATCTCACTCCACCTACTTCACCATAACACCAAACACCAAACTCACATACACTCTCATCCCCCTCATATTCCAGAACAACAATCTTTTGAACCCCCTGAAACTGTTGAATCATCTGAACCTCATGAACAATCAGCACCACCTAACTTTGTTGACCAACCTGGTCATTCAGCCACTCCCGAACCTACCAAAAATCCTGAACCTGCTAGCTTTTTAAGAAATGTAGTGGATTATGAATCTCTATAATTCTTGAAAAACAAAACATTCAAGAAGGTTGTCCCAAAACCTGTTCAGCCAGATGTGAATACATTTTTTCAGAATTTTTTAACAGATGTTAAAGCATAGTTGAATCTGCTGAAAGAAGATTACTCCAGAAGCGTGAACACAGCTGCAACGGATCTTCTATGGGAAACCTTCAGAAGAACTTTAATGCTGAGTCATTGAAGCTACAGGACTTATGCCACTTTCAGGTGCTGGACAACTTTTCCAAACATCCGCATGCTTCCAAGATAGAATGGACATATCAGAAGATGAATTAGAAGAATCCTCTGAATATTCAAACCCTCTGGCTATTGTTCTATTGAATCAACCTTCTGATAAGGCTGAACCTGAACCAGTGCCAACTCTTGCAATAGATCTGGGCACTCTGCTTTCAACCTTCGTGCATTCTGACTCAACAGTTGCTGCTGTTGTACCCCAATTTTTGACCTAAGATCCCATTTTTATTTTTGCATTTTTAAACATAAGTCAAGGTCACGAAATACGGTCGGTTTTAATGTCTCACCTTCAGGCATTGACTATGCGAAGATTGTCAAGTGTTTTAAACATTTTTAGCATATGTATCACTAATTTCTAATCGCATACAAAGGTGTATGTTCATGTTTTCTTTTGTGTCATGTGCAGAGACATGTCTGAATCAAGAGCATCAGGTGTCGCGCCTCAATTAAGATTTTGAGTCTCCCAAGCCAGAAGTACGGTTGATTGTGGATTCTTGAAGACTGATTCATCAAGGCACACCGTTGCACCCTTGATTTCGCCCCTAATATGTTTTAGTCGCACTTTCGTATCATATCTTGTTATTTAGTCACGATCATTAGTAAATATCTTCATTCATCACATTTTGCATCATTAGTCGTATTTAAGTTGATCAGAAAAAGTCAGTTTAAATCAAAGTTTGCATCTTCTTTCAGTTGTAAAATACCCGGCATTTCACATCATTCATTTTTACCTGTTTACTCGTTTCTTGCACTGCTCCAAGTTGTTTATATGTCGATAATAAAAATATTTTGGTTTTATAGACAAACGGTTAAAAGCGATTCAACAATGTACGAAAAATTAGCGAGAAAAATATTTCAAGTTTTCACCTTTTTACCGATCATTTTATGAATCTGCGCTTCGCGTAGATTATGACGGTATGCTTGCTTTATTTTTTCGGTACAGTTCGAGGTCTCGTTTTTAATCTTAAACGTCTGTTTAGTCTGATATTTTTATTACTATTTTATTTTTGATTTTTTGACTTCTTGAATATTTTTTTTCTTTAATCTTTGTGACATGTAGATTATTTTAATGTGTTCATTTTATTTTTTTCGGATAAATTTTCGTCCGTTTTTTATAATCATTTTTGGTCATTTTGGGTCTTTATATTTTATTCATAAAATATTCAAAAAATCATTTTAAATTGAGTTAATTTTAATACATTTAGTTTTTTGGTTATTTTTATCATTTAAGGGCTATTTGGTCACAAAAAATATTATTTACACTGTGCTTGATTCCTATTGGTTACTAACAAAAGTTACGGATCAATAAGTTGAATTTATTTTGGACGGATCAGATTAAATCTGAAAAAAATATTCCTTTTCATTTTCTCTATTTAAGAATCTTCATGTTCTTTGTAACAAGGGGGGGGGGGGGGGGAACACAATAATAAACTCTCTCTTTCTCTCAAAAAACCCCTTCTCCATTCTACAACCCATTACCCTCCGCCTCTGTAACCCTTCCACACTTTCATCAACTTCCACCCTTCAATCCCTTACCCACCTACTGTCCAGTTTCGCAAACACACAACCCGCATGTTACTTCCATTTCCGCTAGCAATCCCAAACCTCTTCGCCTGAACCCAACAACAATAACAACAACACCCTTCATTGTTTCATCCACTAACTCCATTTCCCAATCTCAAAATCGAACCTTGCAAGCCTCAGCATCTACTTCCGGTGATATTCATGTCATTCTCGGCCCCATGTTCGCCGAAAAAAACCTCCTCTCTTATCAGCCGCATGCAGTCGGGGACCGCCAATGGAAGAAATGTAGCAATAATTAAATCAAGCAAGGATACACGATATGGATTGGATTCAATTTTTACGCATGACGGTGCAAAATTACCATGTTGGGCACTATCAGATTTATCATCATTCAAACAGAAGTTTGGAGTTGATGCTTATGAGCAGCTGGACGTGATTGGCATTGATGAAGCTCAATTCTTTGACGACCTTTACGATTTCTGCCATGAAGCTGCTGATCATGATGGAAAAACAGTAATAGTTGCAGGACTTGATGGTAACTTATTGAGGAGGAGCTTTGGTTCCGTCCTTGATATAATTCCTCTTGCCGATTCTATAACTAAGTTAACGGCTCGATGTGAAATATGTGGGAAGAATGCTTTGTTCACTCTGAGGAAGACACAAGATACACAGGTTGAGTTGATTGGTGGAGTTGATGGCCACATGCCCGTATGTCGGCAGCACTACGTCAATGGACAGGTAGCTGTCAAAACGGCTCGAAATATGGTGGAATCTAACAAGGTTGAATGTGGCTCCCATACATAAATGCACCATCCTGCAGCAACTTTAACACCTTTGCATTGATAATTTCGACGTTGTCCGGTAACTCCGCGATTCTATTATTGATTGTTTAAACTGTGATGTTATGCTGTTAATTCAATTTTGAGTGGTATGTTTTAGGATTGTTTTGTTTTGATTAAATTAGTGTTGTTTATAATTATTGACTTTGTGACTTTAGTTTTAGCTTGCCAATTTGAATGATAACATGATGTTGATTATTAAATGTAATTGGAAACCATGTTGTTTGTTAAATTTAAGCTTGAAGTTTTATGGTGTGGCTTTATTTGAATGATAATTTTTTATGGCATTACGATGCTACTTGAGTTTCTAATGGTGGTTTATCATGAGTTTTAATGCAAGACACTAATCTTGTTTGAATTAATCTAAGATGTCGTGTTATTTGAGTAGTGTTCAAGAGATGTCGATGGTTTCACCTTGATTCAAGTGTGTTAATTTGGAGTGAGCTAAACTTGATTGTGGTATTGATTTATTCTCCTTTTGTTACGAAACATGTTTGAATTGGAATTTTGGGACATAATTGTGAATGTATAGTTGCTTCTCGGTTTTTTTTCAACTTAATCGATTACGACTTAATTCTAAAATTGGTCCATACTTTGAAGTCAATTTTAATTGCAACATAGGTGCATGCTATTTGTTTTCGGTTTTTAATGAATTGAGATGTGTCTTGAGTTTGTTTTGAGACTTTAAGTTCGTGAAGTTTTTGATTGCTGCCCGGATTTGGTTCGATTGATTTTAGTTCGCTTTGAGCTCAACTTTACATGTTTTGAATATTGGATTGAATAATAGTTTGAGTTTCTTTGGTGTTAGTTTTCTTTATGAGTGGAAATCAATTTACAAAGTTTGTTGGTTTGATGTTTGTGTTTGTACATAAGTTTAGAATCACTTGGAAATTGATTTTCATAAGCTTTTATGCATAATTCGTTGTTGTCCAACTTTTGATAATGCTGATTTTTTGGGTTTACATTGAACAATATCATGAATTCTTGATTTTGATTTGTGTAAATATTCATTTGTTCATATGCATCATACAAGTTCATTTTGATTTTTTATACTTTGTGATTATTAACATAAATTTTAATTATTTCAATTTCCTTCATTTTATTTTTATACTGCCTATGTTACTAACGCATTTGTTACTGTGAAGGTTTCCAAAAAATTCGTTTCAAGTATTAATTCCCGCATAGCGCATCAATAATTCCTACACTTCTCCATTTACCTCTTTATTGTATTTCATTATTTTGATCTAATATTTGGTACTATAAATATATACTTGTACATAATATTTTACTGTATATTTTACTCATTTCATTGGTAAATAAATTCCGTCTATGTAGATATTATTTTCATTGCATTGTGATTTTATTTTTAATTCCAACTAACTTCTGAAAGTTGTGCGGACGCACATAAGTTTCCCATGCTGTTAGATTTTGTCGGTATATCTCTTGTGATGCAGGGATTCTTATCTGACACCATGAGCTTTATCCACCGCCTTTGCGCTTTATCTGATGCTTGGAGTATTATCTCACATTAGGTTTTTTTGATGATGCTGTCGGCTTGTGATTTATTTTCACCTAAGGTTTGATATACTCTTAGCTTATTTATCCGTCTGTGGTTTTAACTCCAAGGGAAAGATTTAACTTTGTTGACTTCATGTCATCAAATACATCTCATCCGATCGTGCGAATACCTTTTTTTCATTTTTTTGTTTGTTTACTATTTTGCTAAACTTAAGATAATTTTCCCAAAAGACTCCATTTTCAAACTCACACCTTTTAAGTCAAAACTTCGACACTAGGTCGTCGTATCTTCAAAATCTCTCCAACACCGATTTTTAGCCAAACGGACCATTTTAATCAAACAAACAATTTTAACTAAAAAACAGATATTTCAAAAGGTTCCTGCGGAGTACCGCAGATGCATTGGGTGCTAATACCTTCCCATTGTATAACCAACCCCCGAACTCTCCATCTCTTTTCAAAACGCATTGTATTTTCATTACTTTTAAGTATTATTATACATTGCATATTTTAGGGTTTTATTTCGCTCTTTTCCCTCTTCCCTTGAAAATAATAAAGCGCGGTGGCGACTCTTTCTTTTGCGAGTCAAGTTAATTAATAGCTTGATCTCCGATTTTCACCGCTACAGAATTGGCGACTCTGCTGGGGAGACAGATTGACCTCTTGCTGGTCCATCCCTAAGTGGGTTAAGCCTAATTTGTTTTATCTGTTTTATCATTATTTGATTGTTTAATTATATGTATATATTATGATTATTTGGGTGTTGATAATATTTACAAAGGACAAGTCCTATACCCGGACTAAGTTACACTTAGGAATAGGACGGACGGTATAGTCATGTTAACTTTGAGGGAGTAATCCCGAAGAAGGAGGCATGAGATCCCCCACTCAGTGGAAGGCCCTTTTGAACGTGATATTTGTTTACCGAGTAATCGGGAAGACATTATTATTTTCGACCTGGGAGCCATAGAAGCTGGGAACCGTAGAACCCTAACCCATCTTGGCCTTTTAGGTGTAGCGCGGAGATTATAACGGAGTAATCCGGAAGTAATTGTTACGCGATGCTACGCTCGGATGAGTTTCTCTTGAGAATATTGCTGATTATTGAGTAATCAAGACGTTGGTAATATCCGAAGGAGGAATGTAGACTCCGGGAACTCTTAGAACCTTGTTCTACAGGTGTGATTAAACTGTTAGTACATACCTTGGGGGTGTTCCTTACCTTGACTCCATGCTCGTGACGTTGAACCTTTCGACTTTATTTGTGACCTTGCTTGTGGTTTTTTGCATAGCCATGCATTCATGCATCCATAAAACCCTTTTCACTTGACTTTGAAGGAATTTGGAGGTCTTTCTTTGTAAACATCACAAGTTTCGTCAAGCTCAATGGATCTTGGGTGTTGATAGGGCGAAAACCCTAATCCACCAAAATGGATGATTGATCTTGATGATAACTTGATCAATGTTTGGAGCCAATTTAAAATTCATCTTCTATCTTCATACTTTGATGTTTACAACTTAATATTTTGAGTTCCTTGAAAATCAAATAAAAACTCTCTTTTGCATATCATACATCATTCTACATTTTTTTGTTTCACTTTCAAAGGTCTTTTTCCAAGTCTTATTTTTCCTTTGGTCTCACTGTACAACACTGACGCTAAGAGAACAATGGAGAATATCAAGCAAGAGATTTCTGAACTCCGTAGAGAGATGACTATTTTGAAAGCTGGTATGGATCACTCGACTGTTTTGGGTTGAAATTTTGGTTACCGCCCAAGTCAATCCTTCTAGGATGGAGGAAGCGATGATAAAAGTCTTCACTGAAACTCTAAAATCATTCTATCATGAGAAGGTGAGGGTTAATGCACCTAATGACTTTCCTGACAAGGTGAATGTGGGAGTGCGTCTAGAAGAAGATGTCTGAAAGGGATGTTTATATGAAGATGGTAGCTCAACTAATGGTGTGAAGAAGTTTGATAATGACTTTTCCAAGAAGAGAACCAGAGGAAGAAATAATCATTGTCAGAATCATCATGTTTCTCCTATTCATCAATAGAATCAGCAGGTTCCTAATCAGAGGAAAGCCCAGTTTGATCCAATTCCAATTACCTATACAAAGTTGTTCCCTATCCTGATGCAGAGGAATTTGGTTCAGACCCGACCTCCACCGAAGGTTCCTGAGAAGATACATTGGTACTACAAAGCTGATTTGGCTTGTACCTTTCATCAAGGTGCTCCTGGGCATGACTTGGAGGGTTGCTTTGCTTTGAAGATTGAGGTTCAGAAGTTGGTCAGAAGTGGTATCTTGTCATTCAAGGACGTTGGTTTTGAAGTTCAAATCAAGCATGTGCCGAAGAGTAAACACGATTGATGGTGACTTTGATTTTTGAAGGATGTTTTCGGTAATTCAAGTCCAGATGGAAAGCCTTCCCAGATTATTCACTTATTTATGCTTTTTGTAATTTTTCTTGTTTATCAAAACATTGTTTGCATGTAAGAACTTGTTTGCATCTGAATGATTATCTTAATACAATGAGTATGTTGGTCTTGAAGAAATTCATTCGTTTCACTCATATTTGTTTTCAAATTTTAAATTTATTTTGGCATTATGATACCAACTTGTTGCCCATTCTCTTGCCTAGGCAGAGATTGAAGGGAGGATGATGATCTAAAGAACACAAAATCTCTGGTTGCATGCTTTTGGATAAAATCTTGCTGATGATGTACAGGCATTGTTTCAAATCCCTAAACACCGGAGATATAAGGAAGATAATCCCTTGCTAACCCCTTTTGATCCTTGAAGTAGAAGTTTCTTTTCTATACAAAAAAACCTTGAATTTTAACCTGGGGCAGGGTAGTTTTTAGTTAATCTGACTGAGTGTTCAAAATTCATAAGGAAGATGTTTTTTGAAGAGAAACTACGAGGGCTATCCTTCATGTATAATGAATCTAGAGGATGTGGAACCACAATGTTATCCCTCATTCATCAAGAAACGAGGCAATCACAATCCTCTCAACAATCAAATACAAGCTAATGTCACACATTTTGTTCAAAAAGTCAAAAATTGAGAAAAAGAAAAAGCCTGCTAAGTCAAAAACATGAAAACGTGCGACTTAGGCAAAATTAAGGCATCCTGCTGGACTATCAATTCAAAAGAATTAGTTCAGGCAAAAGTTAGGGAAGATAAAATTACAAAGAAAATTCCTCAGCGAAGAACAAATTGGTGACTACAAACACGAAGACATAAGGGTGGTTGCTACTCTAAAAGCCTCGTCGTTTCCTTAATCGTCACAAAATCCTTTTGAGAGATGAACGCTCATGTTGAATTAACTGAACATAGGATTGGAGAACATCATGAAGAATGGGTGGGCACCAAATATTTTGAGCCTTAAAATCTTTTTTCTAAAAACCATGAACATGACCACGTTACAACCTTCAAAAGTCCTAATTGAAGCAAGGTTATTTTGAAAGCATACTTCAATGAGATAGTGTTCCTGACTCCCACGAATGTTCTAAATAGTTATGTTGGTATCATATGTTTTTCCTATAAAAAAATAAATGGTGCTTTAGCTCGCAAAATTTGTGCGATATCTTTCAAAATCTTCAAGACTTACATAACTGTTGCATTAGAATTTTCATTCTCATAATAAAATTTTCTAACTGCAAAACATTTGTTTGATATCAAGGAAGCTCACATAAGCACCAGTGATGAGTTTATTCTTTTAAGGCCTGAAACTATGTTGAGTAATTGGCGGATCACGTCAAGAAAAAATCATATCCAGGGGCATGTCACCTGAAGACCTGAAGCACAGACATGTTGCTTCTCCTAATTAATGCTTTCCCAACTTGTTTATTCTTTTGGGGAAAAATTTGAAGACTTTGTTGTGCCAACTACAGTCAATCCGGGGCAATCACGTCGAGATTTGATGAATTCCTCTAAGAGTTTGAAGACACCAGAGCATGGTGAATGCCAGGTCTTTTGTAAAATCCTCTTGAGACGATTTCTCCTCATCAACCAGATAGCTTGGGGCCTGTTAGAAGTGAAGCTATTCGCAAGAATTGTCGTGCATCACGCAGCTTATCAGCAGTAAACTTGGGGCATCCAAAATTAGTCCCAGGGGCAATCCAGATTTGTCAAAGATGTGTGATGCGTTTTGCACACATCATCAGAGGGTGGTGTTCCCAGTATCTCCAGCTAAGCATGACTTTTTCCAGCCGAAACAGTTGTTCGTGTTGTCATCCTTTCAAGGGATTGTTAGTGATAGAAGACTGAACTTTGGGCTTTCTACCGAAAAATATCTTCCTCTTCATAGATATTTAAGCCTTGTAAAAGGACTTTGCTCCAATGATGGCTTTTTTTTATCTCCAGTAATGTTCCCCTTTTGTTGAAATTAGCTGAGCGTCGGGTTGTACTGGGACGTCTTATCATCTTCTGTCTATCCCCCCTGTCTGTTTTGTCAACATATACATGACATTCATTCATTCGTTCATACTTGCATCATGCACGCACATTTGTATTTGTTGATATCTTTGAGTTCGTATACCTTGGTTATGTCTATTCAAATAGCATATTTGATCTTACCAAATAGAGTGTCAACTTAAGCAGAAAATGCGCCTCTTTTCTAATTCCCCACTGAGTTAACTCTCGTGGAAGAGTCTTGCTTTAGCTCTCCTTTTCCATCTCTGGATAAGATAAATCCCCATTTGAGTTGTTTCCTCATTGGGTGGAGTCTTGTTTGACTATTTTCTCTCCAGTTTATTCCTGGATTGAGCTTTGTCTCTTGTGAACGATACCCTGTGGATATCTCTCGGCTGTGAAACCTAGATGGAGAGTGCATTTATTTTGCAACGTAAATACTTGGTCTCCTCAAGAAGGATTTATTCATGGTTCCCCATTGAAGATGAACTTTATTCCCCAGCAGTGTTATCACAACCTTCTTCTGGAATATCGACATGATAACAAGGGACTGACTCTTTATTTGAGCAGTTTGATTATTTCTGATTTCTCTACGACAAATGGCGGTCTCTTCATGAGCAGTTTGTCCATCCTCGATGAAATTATTGATTCTCACCTCCAGCAACATCTTCATGATATTTTATGGGTATCTTTGAGAAGACAGCAAGCGGCGGTCTCTTCATGAGCAACTTGTATGTTATTAATACCTTTGAAAAACAGCAAGCGGAAGTCTCTTCATGAGCAACTTGTGTGTTATTGTTACCTTTTTGAAAAAAACAGCAAGCGGCGGTCTCTTCATGAGCAACGTGTATGTTATTGATATCTTTGAACAAACAGCAAGCGACGGTCTCTTCATGAGAAACTTGTGTGTTATGGATACTCTTGACAAACATTAAGCGGCAGTCTCTTCATGGATAACTTGTATGTTATCAATACTTTTAAAAACAGCAAGCGGCAGTCTCTTCATGGACAACTTGTATGTTATCAACACTTTTAAAAACAGCAAGCGGCAGTCTCTTCATGGACAACTTGTATGTTATCAACACTTTTTGAAAATGGCAAGTGGCAGCTTCTTCATGAGCAGCTTGTACGTTAGTATTTTGGGAAGACAACAAGTGGCAGACTCTTCATGAGTAGCTTGTGTACTTTAATATTCTTTGAAGATGGCAAGTGGCAGCTCTTCATGAGTAGCTTGTGAGTTATAAGCAACAAGTGGCGGACTCTTCATGAGCAGCTTGTGTGCTTTAATATTTTTTTGAAGACAACAAGTGGAAGACTCTTCATGAGCAGCTTGTGAGCTTTGATATTCTTTGAAGACAGCAAGTGGCAGCTTCTTTATGAGCAGCTTGTGGGTTTTTGGCAACAAGTGGCGGACTCTTCATGAGCAGCTTGTGTGCTTTAATATTCTTTGAAGACAGCAAGTGGCGGTCTCTTCATGAGCAGCTTGTATGTTATTGACACCTTTGAAAGGAAGCAAGTGGCGGCCTCTTTATTTGAGCAGCTTGTGTATCCCCAACAATAATGTCTACTCAGCAAATGGCATCCCTTTCGGAAATGTCCCATGGGGAAGTTTTTTATTTTATCCTTTTCAAGCGATATCTTGGTTAAAGAAGAAATGTGTTACCGTTCTTGGTAAAATTCAGAAATCAGAGATGTTTATCTCCAGCCACAGTGCTGATGTCAATCATTTTGTTTTCCAGCCACAGTGCTGATGTCAATTATTTTCCAGTCTCAGTACTGATGTCCATCATTTCTTTTTCCAGTCACAGTGCTGATGTCAATCATTTTCCAGTGTCAGTGCAGATGTAAATCATTTCCTTTTCCAGTCACAGTGCTGATGTAAATCATTTCTTTTTCCAGTCTTCGTACTGATGTAAATCATTTCTTTTCCAGTCTCAACACTGATGTAAATCATTCAAGAGTCTCTCATTTGAAGTCTATGACTCTGTTTCCCTAGTGGAGTTACAACCTCTTCCTCTGTGGGATTATTGTATAATATGCTTGGTTTCTCCAGCATAGTTTGTTTCATATGGCGTCATTCCCCATAAAATTCAAAACATTACATTCATATCACATCGTAAACATAATCGCGGTATCTTAAGGCTAAAAATTGTGTATTCTATATTTAAGTCCCTTCAATCTCGTCGAAATGAAGATCCCAATCTTCATATCTCCAGATAGAAGAAACTTAAATAGGGGCAGCTGTTGTACCCCAATTTTTGACCTAAGATCCCATTTTTATTTTTGCATTTTTAAACATAAGTCAAGGTCACGAAATACGGTCGGTTTTAACGTCTAACCTTCAAGCATTGACTATGCGAAGATTGTCAAGTGTTTTGAACATTTTTAGCATATGTATCACTAATTTCTAATCGCATACAAAGGTGTATGTTCATGTTTTATTTTGTGTCATGTGCAGAGACAGGTCTGAATCAAGAGCATCAGGTGTCGCGCCTCAATTAAGATTTTGAGTCTCCCAAGCCAGAAGTACGGTTGATTGTGGATTCTTGAAGACTGATTCATCAAGGCACACCGTTGCACCCTTGATTTCGCCCCTAATATGTTTTAGTCGCACTTTCGTATCATATCTTGTTATTTAGTCATGATCATTAGTAAATATCTTCATTCATCACATTTTGCATCATTAGTCGTATTTAAGTTGATCAGAAAAAGTCAGTTTAAATCAAAGTTTGCATCGTCTTTCAGTTGTAAAATACCCGGCATTAAACATAATTCATTTTTACCTGTTTACTCGTTTCTTGCATTGCTCCAAGTTGTTTATATGTCGATAATAAAAATATTTTGGTTTTATAGACAAACGGTTAAAAGCGATTCAACAATGTACGAAAAATTAGCGAGAAAAATATTTCAAGTTTTCACCTTTTTACCGATCATTTTATGAATCTGCGCTTCGCGTAGATTATGACGGTATGCTTGCTTTATTTTTTCGGTACAGTTCGAGGTCTCGTTTTTAACCTTAAACGTCTGTTTAGTCTGATATTTTTATTACTATTTTATTTTTGATTTTTTGACTTCTTGAATATTTTTTTCTTTAATCTTTGTGACATGTAGATTATTTTAATGTGTTCATTTTATTTTTTTCGGATAAATTTTCGTCCGTTTTTTTTAAGCATTTTTGGTCATTTTGGGTCATTATATTTTATTCATAAAATATTCAAAAAATCATTTTAAATTGAGTTAATTTTAATACATTTAGTTTTTTGGTTATTTTTATCATTTAAGGGCTATTTGGTCACAAAAAATATTATTTACACTTTGCTTGATTCCTATTGGTTACTAACAAAAGTTACGGATCAATAAGTTGAATTTATTTTGGACGGATCAGATTAAATCTGAAAACAATATTCCTTTTCATTTTCTCTATTTAAGAATCTTCATGTTCTTTGTAACAAGGGGGGGGGGGGGGGGGGGGGGGAACACAATAATAAACTCTCTCTTTCTCTCAAAAACCCCCTTCTCCATTCTACAACCCATTACCCTCCGCCTCTGTAACCCTTCCACACTTTCATCAACTTCCACCCTTCAATCCCTTACCCACCTACTGTCTAGTTTCGCAAACACACAACCCGCCTGTTACTTCCATTTCCGCTAGCAATCCCAAACCTCTTCGCCTGAACCCAACAATAATAACAACAACACCCTTCATTGTTTCATCCACTAACTCCATTTCCCAATCTCAAAATCGAACCTTGCAAGCCTCAGCATCTACTTCCGGTGATATTCATGTCATTCTCGGCCCCATGTTCGCCGAAAAAAACCTCATCTCTTATCAGCCGCATGCAGTCGGAGTCCGCCAATGGAAGAAATGTAGCAATAATTAAATCAAGCAAGGATACACGATATGGATTGGATTCAATTGTTACGCATGACGGTGCAAAATTACCATGTTGGGCACTATCAGATTTATCATCATTCAAACAGAAGTTTGGAGTTGATGCTTATGAGCAGCTGGACGTGATTGGCATTGATGAAGCTCAATTCTTTGACGACCTTTACGATTTCTGCCGTGAAGCTGCTGATCATGATGGAAAAACAGTAATAGTTGCAGGACTTGATGGTAACTTCTTGAGGAGGAGCTTTGGTTCCGTCCTTGATATAATTCCTCTTGCCGATTCTATAACTAAGTTAACGGCTCGATGTGAAATATGTGGGAAGAATGCTTTGTTCACTCTGAGGAAGACACAAGATACATAGGTTGAGTTGATTGGTGGAGTTGATGGCCACATGCCCGTATGTCGGCATCACTACGTCAATGGGCAGGTAGCTGTCAAACCGGCTCGAAATGTGGTGGAATCTAACAAGGTTGAATGTGGCTCCCATACATAAATGCACCATCCTGCAGCAACTTCAACACCTTTGCATTGATAATTTCGACGTTGTCCGGTAACTCCGCGATTCTATTATTGATTGTTTAAACTGTGATGTTATGCTGTTAATTCAATTTTGAGTGGTATGTTTTAGGATTGTTTTGTTTTGATTAAATTAGTGTTGTTTATAATTATTGACTTTGTGACTTTAGTTTTAGCTTGCCAATTTGAATGATAACATGATGTTGATTATTAAATGTAATTGGAAACCATGTTGTTTGTTAAATTGAAGCTTGAAGTTTTATGGTGTGGCTTTATTTGAATGATAATTTTTTATGGCATTACGATGCTACTTGAGTTTCTAATGGTGGTTTATCATGAGTTTTAATGCTAGACACTAATCTTGTTTGAATTAATCTAAGATGTCGTGTTATTTGAGTAGTGTTCAAGAGATGTCGATGGTTTCACCTTGATTCAAGTGTGTTAATTTGGAGTGAGCTAAACTTGATTGTGGTATTGATTTATTCTCCTTTTGTTACGAAACATGTTTGAATTGGAATTTTGGGACATAATTGTTAATGTATAGTTGCTTCTCGATTTTTTTTCAACTTAATTGATTACGACTTAATTCTAAAATTGGTCCATACTTTGAAGTCAATTTTAATTGCAACATAGGTGCATGCTATTTGTTTTCGGTTTTTAATGAATTGAGATGTGTCTTGAGTTTGTTTTGAGACTTTAAGTTCGTGAAGTTTTTGATTGCTTCCCGGATTTGGTTCGATTGATTTTAGTTTGCTTTGAGCTCAACTTTACATGTTTTGAATATTGGATTGAATAATAGTTTGAGTTTCTTTGGTGTTAGTTTTGTTTATGAGTGGAAATCAATTTACAAAGTTTGTTGGTTTGATGTTTGTGTTTGTACATAAGTTTAGAATCACTTGGAAATTGATTTTCATGAGCTTTTATGCATAATTCGTTGTTGTCCAACTTTTGATAATGCTGATTTTTTGTGTTTACATTGAACAATATCATGAATTCTTGATTTTGATTTGTGTAAATATTCATTTGTTCATATGCATCATACAAGTTCATTTTTATTTTTTATACTTTGTGATTATTAACATAAATTTTAATTATTTCAATTTCCTTCATTTTATTTTTATACTGCCTATGTTACTAACGCATTTGTTACTGTGAAGGTTTCCAAAAAAATCGTTTCAAGTATTAATTCCCGCATAGCGCATCAATAATTCCTACACTTCTCCATTTACCTCTTTATTGTATTTCATTATTTTGATCTAATATTTGGTACTATAAATATATACTTGTACATAATATTTTACTGTATATTTTACTCATTTCATTGGTAAATAAATTCTGTCTATGTAGATATTATTTTCATTGCATTGTGATTTTATTTTTAATTCCAACTAACTTCTGAAAGTTGTGTGGACGCACATAAGTTTCCCATGCTGTTAGATTTTGTCGGTATATCTCTTGTGATGCAGGGATTCTTATCTGACACCATGAGCTTTATCCACCGCCTTTGCGCTTTATCTGATGCTTGGAGTATTATCTCACATTAGGTTTTTTTGATGATGCTGTCGGCTTGTGATTTATTTTCACCTAAGGTTTGATATACTCTTAGCTTATTTATCCGTCTGTGGTTTTAACTCCAAGGGAAAGATTTAACTTTGTTGACTTCACGTCATCAAATACATCTCATCCGATCGTGCGAATACCTTTTTTTCATTTTTTTGTTTGTTTACTATTTTGCTAAACTTAAGATAATTTTCCCAAAAGACTCCATTTTTAAACTCACACCTTTTAAGTCAAAACTTCGACACTAGGTCGTCGTATCTTCAAAATCTCTCCAACACCGATTTTTAGCCAAACAGACCATTTTAATCAAACAAATAATTTTAACCAAAAAACAGATATTTCAAAAGGTTCCTGCGGAGTACCGCAGATGCATTGGGTGCTAATACCTTCCCATTGTATAACCAACCCCCGAACTCTCGATCTCTTTTCAAAACGCATTGTATTTTCATTACTTTTAAGTATTATTATACATTGCATATTTTAGGGTTTTATTTCGCTCTTTTCCCTTTTCCCTTGAAAATAATAAAGCGCGGTGGCGACTCTTGCTTTTGCGAGTCAAGTTTATTAATAGCTTGATCTCCGATTTTCACCGCTACAGCTGCTTCTAAGCCTGTTTCTGCCGAAGCTTCGTCATCCTCTGCTCCTACCTCACTTATCATGGACACTCTGAAAGAGCTCAAAAGGGAGAATGAAGTCATACATGAACGCTTGTGTTGTACCCCAAAATTTTCCCTCTCATTTGTCAAGTATTTGCTCACAAGATATTCTACGACGTCAAGTTTGCAGCACTGATACATCATTTTAGGTTTGAAATTGGCACAAGGGCAAAATGGTCAATTGCATACTGGAAAGTCAAACGTTGATTTTTGGTCAACATTACATTTCAAATATCACAATTCATCAAGACATTCAAAAATATCAAGCTTGATCATCAAGAAGTTAAGAAAGTCAAAAGTCAACTTGAAAAGTCAAGATTTCCAAGACTTAGAAATTTTCTAAGTGTTTTTATACATGATAATTCCATCACTTCCTGCCATTCTTTCACCAAGATGAAAGACAGTTCAAGGGAAACTTTCAACTTGAAAGTTGTAGACCTCCATGATATCTACAACATTGCTTTACACAAGTTCTCCTAGAAGTGCTTGGATTTTGAGTTATAAATTCATGAAGTTATGACATTTTCATTTAAACACTTAGAGAAATTTTCAGCAGTTTTGGTTAGGTTTTTATCCCAACTTCTTGCCCATTTTTCATCAAGTTCCAATTTGAATTAAAAAAAGTGGCCAACCTGAAAGTTATAGAGGGTGTTTCAAGCTTTCCAAAACATCCAAGAGCATGAATTTATCATATTTGAGCTACAAGATACAAAGATCTGAAGTTGAGCATCCATTCTTGAATTACAAGCCATTTTTGTTAAAGAACACATAATCCAATTGGCACGATGTGCTGCATAATATCACTTTGCAGGTCTTGTGACTTGCAAATCTCAACATAATTTAATGCTTACACCCACTTTTGAGCTATTACCCAAGTGTTTAAGCCATTGTCCAAAGGATCTTTCCATGTATGGCATAAAGGTACCATTGCTACTCTTGAAAAGCAAGCCTTTTGGTACAAAGTTTGTCTTGAGCCCATACCTTGCTTGTTTCTGATTTCACTCCACTTTAAAACAGGGAAACCAACCCCTCTAAACCAACAACTTTGGTACTTGATCTTGGAACCATGGAATACTTGATACTTACATCCCAACCAAACCATAACATGTTGTTTGTAAACCTATTCAACATTTGTTAACAAGTCCCTTGCCTATAAATAGAAGAAGCATTTTCAAGGGAAAGAGGTTAGAAAAAATAGAAAGAGAGAACAAGGAGAACACCCAGTAGTTTTATTGATAAACCTTCAAAAAAAAAGCCATAACAGTCCCTAAGACTTCCACTCTTGAGGTTTGAAGTCTAAACCTTAAAACCTCTCACACTTTGCATATTTCATCTAAAAAACCATCCAAACATTTCATACCAGACAGAAGTTGTTTATTAACCTTCAATAAAAAATATGTCTAGCAGCCTGTTGGAGCTTCCTTAAGGTTCATACAACATCTTGAAGGTTATTTGGATTCAAAAACCTAAAGTGCATTTTTAAGGTAAGTCATCTTTACGTTGCCTTTTCCATACATCAATTTTTCTGTTTATAGGATGTAGTAATCACTATTTTTGAAGTTAATCATTTTTTCATGTTATTCATTTATATGTTAAAAACTAACTGATGTATGCAAAGAATGGTGTTTAAAGGCAGAAAAAGGCAATATGTATCGACACATATCCACATGTATCGACACATCTTAGTGAAAATGCAGGGTATGAGTCAACACATGACCCTCATGCATCGACCCATACTGAGTTCACGTCACAAAACAGCAACTGGAAAGGACTATGAGTCAACACGTACGCATTTTGCATCGATGCAAAAAGGTACATGAGTCGACACATCCCATTATGTGTCGACCCATACTGAACAAATTTCACTTTAAAGAAGCTGGAAAAGCCTATGAGTCGATACATACGCATTTTGCATCGATACAAGAAGGTGCATGAGTCGACACATCCCATTATGTGTCGACCCATACTGAACTAATTTTGTTTTACAAGGGCAGGAGAAGCTATCTCGATGCATAGCAGCATGGGTCGATACATAGCAGTTCAAAAGTGCATTTTCCCTTTATTTTACACTGTTTTCACATTCTTTTCATTATCATTCGATATGGTTGTAATATTTTAGATCCTACTTCACCTCCATTGTCAAATTTTACCCCCATCCCCCTAAATTGATGTAATAGCTTAGATTTTACTTTCTGCCTTTTACTTGCTTTTCATATATTGCTAGTAAATAAGTGTGTATGGCAAGATAAAAACAACAAAATAGGCCACCCTAATCAAAGACTAAATGCATTCAAATCAAACACACTATTCACACATGCACCCTTAGGGTAATTCCACTTGTTGCCTATTGGAAAATAGTCATGTCCCTCGAGCATGGGAGTTTTAGCAAAGACCCTCGAAAAAAGATCGTAGTCCCTCGATGACCCTCGATGTTGCCTTCGGTAAACGATCTAGTCCCTAAAACGACATTGCTAAAACGTCCCATATGTTGCCTTATATGACTATACAAACGCCCCAACGCCCGTACCTTTACATCCAACGACGGGGCTTCTTATCAAATCAATGGTAAGATAGCAACATCTAAAGAAGGAGGAAAATCACATTTAATACCTTTCGAGTAGGTAGGTTCGCTCTCAGTTACTCGCTTGATCACGACAAAAACATTTTATACACCCACACTTTCACCTTTGAACTATTTTCGAAACAAACACTTTGTAGGCGTTCTTATAGAAACAAGAACCATTACGAAGTTCCATTTTTAAAATACTTTCAAAAACACATCTCACAAACACACTTTTGAACTATTTTTGAAACAAACACTTTGTAGGCGTTCTCATAGAAACGAGAACCATTACGAAGTTCCATTTTCAAAATACATTCAAAAATCACCACCACAAGCACACATTCAAACAAAAGCAAGTGATCTACCAAAGTAACTAAGAGCCCATGGGAACCATGGATGAAAAGGGTGCTAATACCTTCCCTTTTCATAATCTACCCCCCGAACTCAAAAAAATCTCTAAAGGTCTTTCCTGTGCTTTTTCACCATTCCTTTTTGGATAAAAGAAAATTCGGTGGCGACTCTTGCTAACCGCGACATTTGCGAACACAAGACGCAAAACCTCAAGTGAGTTCTCCCACCGTATCACAACTTGGATAAGCAAGACCAAATAAATAAAGAAATCATGAACTGGATGGTGAAACAAGAAGAATCTGCCTCTGAGATCAAGAATATTCTGATGGCTCTTCTTACTAAGAAATCCTAGTGTCTTTCTGTTTCTTGTCTTTTGTTTGTTGTTTTGTACTTCTGGATATTTTTTTTATGAAAACTTTTCAGCTCTTCAATTTTTTTTACACCTTTTGATTATGCCAAAAAGGGGGAGAAAATGTGTATTCTAGAACTAATCGCTGTTTAACAGTTATGGGACTAAAGTCTCAGACATTCTAACAAGATACAAAATTTCTTCTTGTGCAAAAGAATTTTTTTCTTGCAGGTATCCTTTTAACTCTGAAAGAATATTCCAGCTACACATTATCTTCATAAAGAAGTTCTGAAGAAATCCAAGAATATTTTTTTTTCTCTAATAAATAATCTCAGAAATTTTATATATAGAAATATTCATTTCAGGGGGAGATTCTTATCTCTTATCATATTTCATTTCTATATCTGAATAATTTTTGTCATCATCAAAAAGGGGGAGATTGTTAGAACAAGATTAGTTCTGATCTATCTCAGAGTTTTGATGATAACAATAAATTATATTTTAGATAATTTATACTCTGATGAACGTATTTGACTATTTCAGATAATGTTCTGACAAGAAGCATTCTGAAGTGCTAAGCAAAAATTTATGAAGAAGTTCTTTAATGAAAGAACCTTTTTGTTTTAAGCCCACCTGCTGACTCTGGTAAGACATTTTATTTAAATATATCTTCTAACATTTAGCAGGTTTCCTTGCTCAGAAGATTACTTGAAAGCAAGTGCTGATCAAGTTCTTAGCAAGAAAAGCCATGCCTATAAGATGAAGTAAAGCATGTTCTGAAATCAAGACGTTGAAGCATGTTCTGATACAAATGTTAAAACCAACTTGTCTTGTCAAGCATAGGAAACATGATCTTACAAGTTGTCATTTACTCATTAATGCAAAGACGACGTCAAGCACTCAAGTGTTTAAAGCTAGTTTCTTGGAAAATGGAATAGTGCAAAGAAACACGCAAGCATTTAATGCTCTCCACTTTTCTGAAGGCAGCAACGATCATTTTGTTCTTACTATAAATAGAAGGACATTTATTGCAAGTCAACTAACAAATTACATTTCAAAAATAAGCAAGAAACTAAGTGAAAGATTCTGAGCTTACAATTTCTTTGTTCATACACTTTGTGCAATTTATTCTAAGTGAAAAATCACAGTTGTGATATAGCTTGATTAGAAGCAAATTTTATTTCACTATTTGTAAAGATTAAACTCTTGTAATTGTTCCTTGAGAGACCAAGGTTGGTAAGATTTCTCAAGCAGACTAGGACTAGATTTAAGTCTTAGTGGTGTTAGTCACTTGTAAGATTACTTGTGCATTGTTAGTCACAACAGTTGTTGTGTGTTTGTAATCAGTTGATTATAGTGGATTAAGTCCTTGTTGAGAAAGGCAAAATCACCTTGACGGGTGGACTGGAGTAGTTTGAGTTCAATCAAACCAGGATAAAAATAACCGTGTCATTCCATTATTGTTGAGCTTTGTTTTGAAAAGAAAAAGAGTCACTTATTCAACCCCCCCCCCCTTGTAAGTGTTTTCTTACCCCTTTAGTCTCTTCCTCATGAAAACTCCTTGGAACATTTGAATTGATTTGTTAATAACCCTTTGAAGGGAATGATGTATTTGGAATCACTCAAATATACCAAAAGGTGAGCAAGATATACTCCTTTGAAGTACAAAACCCTAGCTCCTAGATCAAGAAAATGCTTTGAGGAACTTTGACAAGCTTGAACAAACTTCTTGTACCAACATTCTTGCTTTGTGAATAGAAGTTATTGAGGATGATAATGAGGACTCATAGCTACCAAAACCACTTCCATATCTTGAAATTTAAGAGAAATATGCTCTTGTGACCAATAGGAACAAGGCCTTGTCCAAACATGACAACTTCTCCAATCAACCCCTTGTACTTTTGAGTCAAATATAATAACCTTGAAATGTGATGAATCAAAGCAACCTTGCCATGCCAATTCTTGCGAAACCAATCCAATGGTGAGGTTTGAACTTCTCAAGCTTTATTGACTAGGGCATAGAAATAAACTTATGAACCCATGGGGTAGCTTGTTTAATCTCATTGCCTTCACCTACATGGATACCAAGCAAGACAAACCAACATTGAATTTTATTAGTTAAATGAAGAAAAAAAACAGTATTCATGATCATAAAAGGAACATAAGCCAAGGTGCTTGGTAATCCCTAAAAAAGGGCAAAACTAAATGTAGGGAGGGGAACCAAGAAACCTAGGGTGATCTTGTTGTGAGTGAATCAACATGGTATGATTAAGGGATCTTAGGGGCAAAAATTGGGGTACAACAGCTTCCCTTATTTAAGTTTCTTCTATTTGGAGATAAGAAGTTTAAAAATCTTTGTGTCGACGCGATCGAAGATACTTAAATATAAAACAAACCCTATTTTTGGCCCTAAGATACCATGTTAATGCTTATGATCATAAATGCATATGAACAGGACCAAAGAGACGTAGAATAACACTGGGTATGTAACAATAATAAAGAAACAAGGGAGCACCCCCACCAGGAAAATAAATCTTTGGTGGACCCAGAGAACTGAATCAGAGAGGATGGTAGAATGGTCAAAGGATACACTAACATCTAGCGAAGGTGAAGCTATCGTCGTTTACTAAAGGCAGAGAGAAAGATAACAAACATCGACGTTCACTGCCGATGTCCTACCAACTTTTATTGAAGGTAGAAAGAGAATATCATATCATCACCGTTCACTGACAATGAACTACCAACATTCACTGAGGGTAGCAAAAAGATAACAAACATCGACGTTCATTGCCGATGGTCTACCAACTTTCATTGAAGGTAGAAAGAGAATATCACATCACTGCCATTCACTGACATGAACTACCAACGTTCACTGAGGATAGCAAAAAGATAACAAACATCGACGTTCACTACCGATGGTCTACCAACTTTCACTGAAGGTAAAAAGAGAATATCATATCACCACCGTTCACTCACGATGAACTACCAACGCTCACTGAGGGTAGCCAAAAGATAACAAACATCGACGTTCACTGCCGATGGTCTACCAACTTTCACTGAAGTTAGAAAGAGAATATCATATCACCGTTGTTCATTGACGATGAACTATCAACGTTAACTGAAGATAGCAAAAAGATAATAAGTTTCCCCAAGATTCTGGTGTTTCACCTAGAACGGGTCTCATCTTCTTCTTTAACCAAGGCACTCCGCCTGGAAAGGAGGTATGACTTCCTGGGGAGATGCCATTATATTCTTACTGAGGGGATAAAGTCTTCTCGTGCAAAATAAATGCACCAACCAAAGCTTGGAGTTTTCAGAAATCCAAAGTAAATAACATTGTCGCGGAACCACAGATTCAAACCAGAAATAAACTGGAATGAACCAGTCAACCAGAATACATCCTTTGAGAAATAAACTCAAGAGGGAAACGCAACTCTGCAAAACAGGGTAATATGTCAACAAAAATATTAACAAATGTCAATGAACAATGACTTGCCAATTTTAGATATACATGATGTATGTATGAATGTATGAGTGTTATCGTGCGTATGTTGACAAAACAGATATACAACATGGGGAGCAACCAAGCAAAACTGCCCTGGGCACTAACAACACTCGGCTAAAATTCATCCAAGATGATCATTCCAAGAAAGGTAAAGGCCAACTGAGGAAACAAAACCCACTGCCTGTTTTAACTTTACTGAGGAGAAACATGATCCGGAGGTGGATAAATCAAAGTGATGAAATAGTACGGATACATGGATAGAACATCCTTCTTCGGGCTTCACCGGGGAAACAAGTGTTTTTCAAGAGTGACATTCCTATTGGAGATTAAAAAACAAGTCTCAAGCAAAGCAGATTGACACCGAAACATCCAAACATCCAAACATCCAAACGTTCGCTGGGGAATTCAGGCCTACTTCACTGGAGAAAATGCGGATTGAAACTTCACATCATGAAAACTCAGAAAAGAGGACAAATGAATCCAAACTTGACGAAGGATACTGGAATCATAAACCCAATATGGAGAAAACATCCTAAATAGACCTTCCTAAGGGGAACAAAAACTTCTCAAAACAACTGAGTTTGTCCATTCCAGGGATCACCGTTTTTGTTGTCATTGTTTCATCACAAATCTCAAAGTAAAAGTAAATTGTAAAAATATTTTTTTTTGAAAAATCAATTTTGTTATTTAATCCTTTTTTGCTTTGAAAGTTATTATCAATAACAAATGGAGTCTTTTCAAACTAAATAAAATAAGAAATATAAAGAATTGGGGTAAAAGCTCAAATTTCATTAATAGAATGGTAGTCTACGAATGGCGAGACTCCATAGATGATTACAAAGTTCATAAAATGGTAACATATAATGGGAAAGATACATTGAAATGCAATGACCACTATCCCCTCTAACAACTTTTGAAATCCTGAGCAACATCTATGGTTGAAGTATGGTGAGGATCCGAGAAGATTGTTGCTTCAACGATCAAGTCTTGTCTGGTGTAGTTACTTTCCATGAAAATCCCTAACTTTTGCCTAAGCTGCCCTCGCGGGTTTCCAACTTAACGGGAAATTTATTCTCTTTAGGTCTCTAATATTTGCCTAGACCGCCCTTTCGGGTTTTCGGCCTACCGAGACACTCCTTTTTTTCCTAAACCGCCCTTTCGGGTTTTCGGCCTACCGAGACACTCCTTTTTTTCCTAAACCGCCCTTTCGGGTTTTCAACTTAGCGAGCTGTTCTTTTATTTCTTTAGGCGAAGTATTTCTTGACTACGTCAGTGTTCATGGGACGTGGAAACTCCTCTCCATCCATAGTTTCAAGAATTAATGCACCACCAGAAAAGGCTTTCTTGACAACATATGGGCCTTCAAAATTGGGAGTCCACTTGCCCCTAGAATCAGTGTTGAAAGACATGATCTTCCTGAGCACGAGGTCGCCTTCTATGAATTCACGAGGTTTGACCTTTTTATCAAAAGCTTTCTTCATTCTTCTCTGATATAACTGGCCATGACACAAAGCTGTCATTCTCTTCTCCTCAATCAAATTCAATTGGTCAAACATGTTTTGTACCCATTCAGCCTCTATCAACTTGGTTTCCATTATCATACGCAACGAGGGAATCTCTACCTCGACAGGGAGTACAGCTTCCATTCCATACACAAGGGAGAACGAGGTTGCTCCTGTTGAAGTGCGGACATATGTTCGATATCCATGCAGAGCAAAAGGGAGCATTTCATGCCAAAACTCATAAGTAATAACCATTTTCTGGATAATTCTCTCGATATTCGTATTAGCAGCTTCAACAACCCTATTCATCTTTGGCCTGTATGGAGATGAATTGTGATGGATAATCTTGAATTCTTCACACATTTTTGTCATCATCTTGTTGTTCAAATTCAAGCCATTGTTAATGATGATTTTGCTCGCCACACCATACTGACATATAAGGTTATTCTTAATGAAGCGCACAACCACCTGCTTAGTAACATTGGCATATGAAGCAACCTTCACCCATTTGGTGAAGTAGTCAATTGCTAGCAAGATAAAACGGTTCCCATTCGAAGCTTTGGGTTCTATCATCCCAATCATGTCAATACCCCACATAGAGAAAGGCCACGAAGAGGAAATCACATTGAGAAGTGTCGGAGGCACATGGACCTTGTCTGCATAAATCTGACATTTATGGCACTTCTTTGCAAATTTGTAACAGTCAGACTCCATTGTCAGCCAATAATAACTGGCCCTTAGCATCTTTTTGCCATAAAATGTCCATTGGCATGAGTGCCAAATGAACCTTCATGAATCTCATGCATCAACATGTCTACTTCGTGTCTATCCACGCATTTGAGAAAGACCATGTCATAATTTCTCTTGTATAACACTTTTTCACTGAGGAAGAAACTTCCTGCCAATGTTCTCAATGTCTTTCTATCTTTCTTCGATGCACCAATCGGGTATTCCTGAGTCTGAAGAAAATGCTTGATATCATAATACCAAGGTTTTTCATTTGCTACCTCCTTTGTTGTAAATACATGAGCGGGCCTATCCAGCTGTCGAACCGTAATTCAGGGTATATCATTCCAAGTATTCACTCAGTACATAGAAGCCAGAGTTTCCATAGCATCCGCCATTTGATTTTAATCTCTAGGGATGTGATGGAATTCAACTTTATTGAAGAATGGTAATAATCTTCTAGCATAATCTTTGTAAGGGATCAAGCCGGGGTGAAGAGTATCCAATTCTCCTTTAATCTTATTTATTACCAAAACTGAATCACCATACACATCTAGAATTTTAATTCTGAGATCAATAGCTTCTTCGAGACCCATGATGCAGGCCTCATATTATGCCATATTATTAGTACAATCGAAGGTTAACCTTGCAGTAAAAGGAATGTGCGATCCATGAGGAGTGACAATTATAGCACCAATTCCTTTACCATAAGCATTCACAGCTCCATCAAATATCATACTCCAACGAGATTCAGGGTCATGACCTTCCTCAGGAAATTGCTCATCACAATCCTTCACTTTCAGGAACATCACATCCTCATAAGGGAATTCATATTCTACAGACTTGTGATTCTCCGCCAGTTGGTGAAAGAGATAATTTTCCAACACACTAATTTTAATGTCCTTTTGAGTGCGGTATTCAATATCGTATTCAGATAACAATATGTGCCAGCGGAAAATTCTCCGAGTAAGAGCAGGATTTTCAAAAATGTACTTGATTAGATTCATTTTGGAGATCAACCTAGTAGTGTAATTCAACATATATTGCCGCAAACGCTTTGCCGCCCAGGCCAAAGCACAACATGTTTTTTTCCACCATGGAATACCGTGACTCACAATCACTGAATTTTTTACTGAGATAATAAATGGCGAACTCCTTCTTCCTTGTTTCATCATGTTGTCCCAGAATACAACACATGGATTTATCTAACACTGTCAAATACATAATCAATGGTCTTCCTTCTACGGGATGGAGCAAGATAGGAGGTTCAAGCAGATATTCCTTAATACTTTCAAATGCCCTTGGCAGTTGTGATACAGTGGGAGAACTGTCTTGAGGTTTTGCGTTTGTGTTCGCAAATGTTTCGGTTTAGCAAGAGTCGCCACCGACTTTTTATTTTATCCTAAGGAAAGGTCAAAAAGCACAGGAAAGACCTTTGAGATGTTTTCTTGGATTCAGGGAGTAGATTATGAAAAGGGAAGGTGCAAGCACCCTTTTCTTCCATGGTTATCCATGGGCTCTTAGTTACTTGTTTAGATCATTTGCTTTGCTTTTCCAATTGTTTGAAATGGTGCTTTGTGTGTGGTTTTGAAAGATGTTTTGAAAAGAGGCCATCGTTGTGGAAACCTTTGTAATGATTCTTGTTTGAATGTATACAAAGGTGTTTTTGAAAAGATTTCAATGTTTGAAAGTTTGATTTGGATAATGTTTTGAAATTGTGTTGTGAAGTGTGTTTGAAAATAGCAAGGATGTTTTTGCAAGCTTTTTGATCAAGTAACTAAGAGCTATCTACCCTATTTTACTCAAAGATCTTTCCTAATGTTTTTAACCCTTTTGACAGTGTTGTTTCACCATTGCATTTGGTGAGCAACCTTGTGTTAGGATGTTAAACGGGACAGGCGCGGGTCATCGTATAGACCATGATAGAAATTGTGTCAAGTATCTTTGGCAATTTTTGAGGGACTTGATCATTTTTGTTTAGGCAACCAAGATAGCGTCATCGAGGGACTATGATCTTTTGTTTTGTTTTTGTTTTGCCAAAGTACCCAACATGCATAACATGGCCCACTTTTAAGGCAACAAGTGGATTGTAACCCTAGGGGTGCAAGTGTGGATTTTGTTTGATTTTCAAGCATTTTTGTATTTGATTAGGTCAAACTATTTGTTGATTTGGGTTTTTGCATATAAACCCTAATTCTCTAATCATGGCATAATTGAAAGCGTAAAGTGCGAGAATTAAAATTCTAAGCTATTACAACATGATTATAGGGATGGGGGTACAATCTTTGAATGGTGGGGTATTTGACAAGGAATATAAACCCTAGTTTACTATTACATCCAAATTGAATTTAATTGCATGAATAATAAACGGATAATATTTAAATAAACAAAAGAGACAAATATATCAAATAATATGAAATATGCAAAAAAGGGGTTTTTGTTCATTGAGGCATGTAAAATATTTAATGTAAAAAATAAAGGAATAAATAAAAGATTTATTTTATTTGTTTAAGGGTAAAACCCTAATTTCTTTAAGAAAATAAATACATTATATTATTTATATACAATAAAATATATTAATATATGTAAAAATAAAATATACTTAGAAAAAATTATTTTTTAGTATAAATAAAAATAAAAGTAAAAATGTAATATTTTGTATTTTTTTTTTATTCTAGAGTATTTAATAAAATAAAAGTATATTTTTATATATGTATATTAATCAAATTAAATATGTACAATATAAAATAAAATATGTACAAAAATAAAATATATTTAGGAAAATATTTTTAGTATGAATAAAAATAAAGAACAAAAATAAAAGTATAAAATATATATATATATATATATATATATATATATATATATATATATATATATATATATATATATATATATATATATATATATATATATATATATATATATATATATATATATATATATATATATATATATATATATATATATATATATATATATATATATATATATATATATATATATATATATATATATATATATATATATATATATTTTCAAGTCTTAATAAATAATATAAAAGTATTTAAAAACTTTTTCATGTTAGAAAAATTAAAATAAAATGCCAAATAAATGTAAAAAATTTATGAAAATATTTTGGAGCATTTTTCATATTTGGAAATAAATAAACAAAATCAGAAATGAAAACAAAAATGCAAAAATATGAAAATACAAAAAATTGGGCCAGGGGGTGCAAAAAGGAAAAGAGGGGGTGTCAAGAGTGAGCCAGACCAAGACCAGCCCACCACTTCACCTTCAACCTCCAGATTTTGAAAAAAACGCGCGCGCCTGTACAAACTTGGACATGCTGCATATGAGCTCTATTGCAAAAACTCATAACATCAAACTTGTAGAGAATTTCAAGACGATTCCAACCGTATAAACAACTTGTCTTAACTCTCAAAGACCAGAGAGAATTTCTCTGGACCTAAAATCTGACCTAGTTTTTTCAGCATGTTCATGGATGAAATACTCCTAGCACACTTAATATAAATGAAAATTGAGCATATGCACAGCTTCATGGCAATGAACACTACATTTTTTATTCACAAACCTAAGGCTAAATGTTCCTAAATAGAGAGATAGAAAGTGGAGAAAAACCTGTTTCAGTTGGATTCGTGTAGGGCAATGTAGTGCTTTTCAAAAAGGCTTGAGATGTCTGGTAGCTTGCTTGAACTTCACTTGACCTTCTCCAATAGCTAGCTTGCCTTGAATGTCCTTGAATCAGCCTATAGAACTCAACCTGCACAAGTTCAAAATGAAAATGGTGAACACTGTAAATGGAGTTACAGTTGGTGTTTTAGGTTTGGGATAGCTTGGGTGAGTTGAATGGAAGGTGTTTGAAGCAACTTGGGGCAAAACGCACGAGCCAAATGAGCTATGGAACTCAAGTTGCAGAACCTGCCCTGTTTTGCCAAAGGAATGTGATTTCTGGCTATGGGGTGTTTAGAGGCTCAAGAAATCGTGTTTATAGCTCAAAGGGGTGTGATAAAGATGTTCAAACTGTTTGCATAAGTTGGTATTGGCTGGTTTTCAAGTTCTAAGGTTTTGGACAAGTTTCTTGTTTTTGAAGTAAGAATGTGGAAGGTATTGTTACAGGCTTGTACATGCTATCAAATATGCTTGCATACTTTTCTCTTGGCCCCTCCAACTTATGGATTTGATTTTCCCTCTGAGATATGGACCAATGCTCAAGGGATAGTGGTCTGACATAAAGCACATTATGGCAAAAATGGAAATGTGCCTTTTTCTACTTAGGGCTTAATCTTGTGTATAATGTCTAAATGACAAAAACAAAAGCTTAAACTGATGTATTTGTATTTAATTATGGAGTGTTAAGTGGTTTAGAGGCCTGTAAACTAGTTTTAAGTGTAAACTAGTGAAACTGCAACTTGCATGAACATGAATATGCCATGGATGAAAAGTGAGTTTTTGCCAACTTCAAGCCTTCGATTCTACCTAACCACAATTGTGTTTGAGGAGTTCTTGGACAATTTGGAAAGATTGCAACATGCTCTATAATCCATCTTTGAAATGAAACTTGAGATTACAAGTGAAACAATGTGAAAAATGACCAAGAAAATAGGTCAAAATCCTGCCTAAACTAGGGCAAAATTTCACTAAGTTAAATGTTTTAGGGACCCTTGTTCCAAAAATCATAACTTGAGATCTATGCTTCTTTTGATAAAACTTTGTGAATCAAAGGTGTATACTTTGTGGAGGACTAATATTTTCATGTTGGAGGTTTTGTTTGAATCCATTTGCATGATGGTGAAAATGTGGGGCAAAGATAGGAAAAACTAAGAAAATTTCATAACTTAGAAAATTTCTAAGTTATGAAATTTTTCAACTTTAAACCCTAATTTGCAATTTTGGGTTTCTTGATGAACAAGTTTCATAATTTGATACACCTTGATGAAAAATGACCCTTGGCACTTGATTTTGACCAAAAAGTCAATGTTTGACTTTTCAGTGTACAGTCAAATTTTGATCAGTTGACTGAAAAATTCATCTGTCAATCCCATGCATTTGAGATCTTTTGAACTTATTGAATAAGTCAAGATGATGCCATTGAGTCCTTGACTCCATGGTTGAACCTAATTTGCCATTGGCTAGGTCAAAAAGTCAGAAATTGCTTTTGTACAGTCAAAACCCCATAAATGACCATTTTGCCCCTTTTGGTGATCTGATCAAATTTCTTGTGGAGTTGTGGTCCAAACTTGATCCAATGGTTCATATGAGTTCATAATGTTGATGTGGGTCAAAATTCATGAGGTTTGACTGTAAATTGGCCACAGTTGACTTATTCCCCAATACAATTGATTTCTAGGTCAACTGTCCAATTGACTGGGCAAAAATTTGATTTAAGGCTTGAAACATGGTATGGACAAACTTATGAGTCCAATATGAAGTATGAAAGTCAATTTGAGCATTGAAGGTCCAAAAATCCATGTGCAAACTCAAACCCTAATTTAGGTCATCAATGCAAGGAGATGTCTTGAGTAGTGCAAAACCTAGCTTGATCTTGAGTTCAAAGAGCCTTGTGATGAGAAATGTTGATAAAATGAGAGGGAAAATTTTTGGGTACAACAGTTGCCCCTGTTCAATCTTCTTGAACCTGAAGAGTTAGATTGGTTTGTTTTCCTTTCATGACTCGAAGGTAAAAGAGGATTGGACATTAGAGTGCTTGTAAATTTGCACTCGTCAAAATGTAGCTGAGGGAATGGGCTTAAAGATGCCATTGGGAAATGGTAGAATCTTGCTGGAGATGGGCTTAGAGATGCCATCCAAAACTTGTTTGTTGAAAATCAGTAGAATGAACATCAGAATGGTATACGTATTTGGAACATATTTGAGTTGTATCTGGAGACTGGGTTTGTATGAGCAAGGGAATAGCGTCTGTGTCTAGAGCGTATCCGAGCTATAACTGTATTTGATTCTTGAATGAATATCAGAACGACTTCCGTGTCTGGAGTGTATCTGTATTCTGAATGGGTAATAGAGAAACATCTGTGTATGAAGCATCTATGTGCTGGGGATAAATTCTGAATGAGTGACAGAATGGCAACCGTGTCTGGAGCGTATCTGGACTGTATCTGAAGTTTAGATCTGTATGAGTAGCAGAATGACTTCCGTGTCAGGAGTATATCCGTATTGTAACTGGGATCCGGACAAGTGACAAAATGACTTCCGTGTCTGGAGTGTATCTAAACTTGAAGTTAATATTTGAATCTGAATGAGAAATAGAATGGTCGCCGTGTCTGGAGCGTATCTAGTCTGTATCTGATTGCTGAAGTCTGAATGAGTAATAGAATGACCACCACGTCTAGGGTGTATCCATACTGTATCTTGACTTGAAATTCTGAATGAGTAATAGAATGACCGCCGTGTCTGGGGGTATATCCATACTGTATCTGAAATCTCTGAATAGTTGTCAACGATAGCTTTTTAATCTTATCATGAAAAGGGTAGAATGTTAGATAAAGCAAAAAGTTATGTTGCATGATATGTATGATGCAATAAAATATGTTCCATCAATGTTTATGATATATGAATGTAATGGATGTCCATGTAAGCTGATTAGCTGTCTTGCTGAGGAAAATAAATCCTTGATAGCTTGAGATAATGAAATCTTTGACTGCTGCCGAGGAAAGTAAATCCTTGACCGATGTTGGGGATTCCAAAAATCTTTGATTGTTGAAGATGAGAAAACCTTGCTGATTACTCTTGGGGATAGAAAATCCTTGGCAACCTGCGGGGATTATCAAAACTTTGACAACTTCTGTGGGGATGTCAGAATCCTTCATGACTTTCCTGGGGAAATAAGGAAAAATCCGACGACCTCTACTGGGGAATTAAAACCTGGGAGGCTTCAAATGGAGAAACGGGAACTAGAATCTTGGTTATGTCGGGAAATAACTCTGCGGGGAGAGTGTTTATTCTGCCGGGGAAATCAGGAGCTTGGGTTGTATGCCAATCTACTGGGGATTCCTTGTTTTGTGGAGAACTATGCTGGTGAATCAGAGGAAGTTGGATAGTATTCCATCGGGGTTGAAGTTTTGGACTCCGCTGGTGATGAAAGTTTAGAGTATTCTGGCTCCGCTGAGGATCGGGAGTTTTTTAGAAACTTAACTCTGATGGGAATTTTGAAATTTAACTCCGCTAGGGATACGTACTTCAAGGTTTTAGCTCTATTGAGGTCTGAATGACATACTGTAGGGGATTTCTTCTGGAATAGCCTAAAGACGTTTTCCTATACTTTCGATCTATCAGTAATTATCCTTTCTTATTTTGTTTTATTTGTAAGCAGTGATTATATTCAAATGCATATGCCTTTTTAACAAACCATTGGACGTTTTCAAATAAAACATAAGTGTAAAAAAGAAAGGAAAGGCAAGCAAATTTCTGCACTTTGAAGTATTTTTGTATTAACTTTTGTAAGTATCTTTGTACAAAGGAGACAGACATCCTAGTAAGAGAATGTTATCGAACAATTTGAGAAAAATTTTATACAAAAGGAAAGACGGCTATGTGTAACAATTCCATGGGGTTCCCATTTTGCTGTAGCCTTCACAACTCTGAGTATCTTGTTCATTCGTTGCTTCGTCCGCGGATGATTGGATTGATCATGAGCTTGGAGTTTGGTCGTGAAGAGATTGTCCTTAAAGTGATCCGACGAGACATAATCATACGCTTTAATTCCCTAACTTTTGCCTGGACCGCCCTTTCGGGTTTTCGATCCACCGGGAAACCCTTTTTTGCCCAAGTCGCCCTTTCGGGTTTTCAACTTGCCGGGTGTACAAATTTTTTTTATTTATCCCTAATTTTTGCCTGAACTGCCCTTTCGGGTTTTCGATTGACCAGGACGCCCATTTTTGCCTAAGTCGCCCTTTCTGGTTTTCAACTTGTCGAGTTGTTTATGCGTAGTATCTTTTGACTATGTCTGCGTTCGCAGGGTGCAACAGGTCGTCGCCGTCCATGGTGGTCAGAATCATTTCCCCACCAAAAAAGATGTTCTTGATCACAAATGTTACTTCGTAAGTAGGAGTCCACTTTCCCCTGGGATCACTTTGCGGCAAGATGATCCGCTTGATTACAAGATCTCCAAGTTGATATACCTGACGTCTGACTTTCTTGTTGAAATCCTTCATCATCCGTTTTTGATACGTCTGACCATGACAAACAGCAGTAAGTCGCTTCTCGTCGATCAAATTAAGTTGATCAAGCCGGGTCTGAATCCAATTGTCTTTATTTAAACCAACATCCTTTATAATCCTCAAGGAAGGAATCTGAACTTCCATAGGTAAAACAGCCTCCATGCCATATACCAAAGGAAAGGGGGTTGCCCCAGTTGAAGTACGCGCCGTGGTACGATATCCGTGTAGAGAAAACGGTAACATCTCATGCCAGTCCTTGTAGGTGACTGTCATCTTTTGAATGATCTTCTTGATATTTTTGTTCGCGGCTTCAACATCACCGTTCATCTTTGGCCGATAGGGAGATGAATTGTAATGTTAAATCTTGAACTGCTCGCACAGAGCGGTGATCACAGTGTTGTTCAAATTTGTACCGTTGTCCGTGATGATCCTGTCGGGGATACCGTATCGGTAAATGAGGTTCTGCTTGATGAAGCGGGCAACCACATTCTTTGTAACGGAGGCGAAGGAAGCTGCTTCAACCCACTTGGTAAAGTAATCAATAGCCACCAAGATGAAGCGATGTCCATTGGATGTCGTAGGCTTGATCTCTCCAATCATGTCGATTCCCCACATCGCGAATGGCCATGGAGCTGTTAGAACGTTGAGAGGAACTGGAGGAATATGTACCTTGTCAGCATAGACTTAGCATTTGTGACAAGTACAGGAATATTGATGATAGTAAGCTTCCATGGTAGACCAATAGTAGCCTTCCATTAGAATTTTCTTGGCCATTGTATGCCCGCTCAAATGGGTGCCAAATGTGCCGCTATGTATTTCGGTCATGATCAATTTAGCTTCATTTTTGTCTACACAACAAAGTAGAACACAATCATGGATGCGTTTATATAGGATACCATTGCTCAGGAAGAACTTGGCAGTAAATCTCCTTAAGAACTTTTTATCGTTGACTGAAGCTCCTTCAGGGTACTCTCGAGCCTTGAGATACCTTTTGATTTCATGAAACCAGGGTTGCTCCACTACTTTTTCGGTATTAATCTCATGACAGTGCACAAGTTCTTCCATTCGCTCGATGGTGATTTGGGGAGCCTCATTATCCCAGTTGAGTTTAAACATGGAAGACATTGTAGCCAGAGCATCCGCTAGCTGATTTTCTTCTCGCGGGAAGTGCTCAAAGGTTATCTGCTCGAAATGAGGCAACAATGTCCAGACATGTTATTTGTATGGGATAATATTAGGATGTTTAGTGTCCCACTCTCCTTTGATATGACTGATAACCAAAGCTGAGTCCCCAAATACGACCAAAGTTTTGATTCCCAAGTCAATAGCGGCCTTGAGACCAAAGATACAAGCTTCATATTCGGACATGTTGTTGGTGCAGCTGAAGCAGAGTCTAGAAGTGAAAGGTGTATGGAAACCTTATGGATAAATAAGTACCGCGCCGATACCGTTGCCAAGTGCATTTGAAGCACCATCAAAGTATAGGGTCCATCGGGATCCTTGTTCAGGTCCGTCATACGGTCCATTACCTTTAATGTTGTCCAATGTCATAGTGTCCTCGTTAGGGAAGTCGAACCTCATAGATTGGCAATCTTCGACGGCTTGATGAGCTAGATGATCAGCTAGTACACTCCCCTTTATAGCTTTTTGGGTTGTGTACTGGATATCATATTCAGTCAGGATCATCTGCCATCTAGCGATTCTTCCGGATAAAGCAGGCTTCTCGAAGATGTACTTAATCAGATCCATTTTAGAAATCAGCAAAGTGGTATGTGTCAACATATACTGCCTTAGCCGGTGAGCAGCCCATACCAAAGCGCAACAAGTTTTCTCGAGCAGTGAGTAGCGAGTCTCACAGTCGGTAAACTTTTTGCTAAGGTAATAAATGGCATGCTCTTTTCGGCCAGACTCGTCGTGTTGGCTCAGTACGCACCCCATTGAGTTATCCAAAACAGTCAGATACATGATTAAAGGTCTTCCTTCGATGGGTGGCATTAAGATAGGAGGCTCCAGCAAATACTCCTTGATCTTATCAAAAGCAACTTGACAATCATTATTCCATTCAACCACCTGATGTTTCTTCAGCATCTTGAAGATTGGCTCACAGGTAGATGTTAGGTGAGAGATGAACCTTGCAATATAGTTTCAGCGTCCCAAGAAACCTCTAACCTCCTTTTCAGTGCGGGGGCAGGAGTTTCTTGTATAGGTTTGACTTTAGCAGGATCAACCTCGATGCCTTTGTTACTGACGATGAATCCCAAAAGTGTACCGGACCTGACTCCGAAAGTGCACTTGCTAGGGTTCAGTCGGAGTTTATATTCCTTCAATCTGACAAACAACTTTTGTAGATGGTCGAGGTGTTCTTCTTCTGTCTGTGAACGGGCTATCATGTCGTCTATGTAGACTTTTATCTCATGATGTATCATGTCATGAAACAAAGCTACCATGGCTCGCTGATAGGTTTCCCCAGCATTATTCAGTCCGAATGGCATCACTTTATAGCAAAAGGTACCCCACTGCGTAAAAAAAGTAGTCTTCTCCATGTCTTTGGGGGCCATTTTGATCTGGTTGTATCCCGAGAATCCATCCATGAAGGAAAATACCTTGTGTTGAGATGTGTTGACAACCAAGATGTCAATGTATGGTAGTGGAAAATCATCTTTGGGGCTAGCCCTATTTAAGTCTCTGTAGTCCACACACATTCTTACTTTGCCGTCCTTCTTAGGCACGAGCACAATTTTAGCAACCCATTGTGGATAGGAAGTAACAGCCAGAAAACCAGCATTGAATTGTTTCATCACTTCAGCTTTGATCTTTTCGGACATGTCAGGCCTCATTCGGTGGACTTTTTGTTTGATTGGTGGGCAGTCTTCTCTTGTAGGGAGACGGTGAACCACAATATCCGTATCCAATCCCGGCATGTCTTCATAGGACAAGGCGAAGATCTCAACATATTCATTCAACAGCTGAACTAAACGCTCTTTGACATTTGGCTCCAGGTTGGCACCCACTTTAACCTCTTTCTTGTCTTCCTATGTTCCCAAATTGATAGTCTCTAGCAATTCTTCATGGGGCAGAATAGCCCTTTCCCCTTGTTGCAAAAGTCTAGCTAACTCTCCAGGCACTTCACAGTCTTCATCACCTTCGTACTCGGCATGATTGACCAAATATTCAGAGTCACCGAAGGCCAAAGCCGAATAGTCACCCATGGAATCCGGAGTGTATGGGTACTGCATTTTGTGAGTGTGGGTGTGTGTAAGGGATATCTATCCTTAAACAAAACAAAATGTAAAAGGAAAGAAAATGAACACAACAGTTTATAGATGAAAACATCCAATGATTCATTAAAAATGGCATATCAAAATGAAGAATCAAAACCCTTACAAATGGACCTATATTCCCCGGGTAAGGCATAAGGTGAAAAGAGTGTACGAATTATTTAATTATTAGAGACCAAACAGGAAATTGTTCAAAGATAAATTACTGATTGATGAAAGTGATGGGAACAAAGTCTTTCGCCTCCCAGTTGCTTAATCCTCCTTCAATGGTTGGAAAGATCCAATCTTCAAAGTTGTCTTCTTCATCATCATCTTCTAAGGCATGAATTCCATGTTGAGTGATTTTTAAGGGTGGTCCTCCAGCCCGGGAGCGACGCACAACTTTCTGGCCAGCGGCAGTAAAACCTAGTCCGAACTTGTCCGTCATGTGAGGAAAATCAGGCAGTTGCCCCCACACTGTACTTCTTCCTTCTTAGATTACAGCCTCCGCATCTTTAAGGGATGCCATTTGAGACACAGGCTTGGAAATGATCGGCACCTCAATCATTGTCTTTGCTACTGCAACTTCAGGAGAAACCTCTTCAAAGTGTTGGAAAGGCGTTTCTATGAATTCGCCATCTAACTCCACATAGCGGAAGGATTTAAGGTGACTTATCATTTACTCCTCCTCACCATGAACCATTATGATCTTACCCTGAATTGGATACTTTCGCATTTGGTGTAGACAAGAAGTGACTGCCCCAAAGTTATGGATCTATGGCCTTCCCAACAAGCATGGATATGAAGGACAGATGTCCATCACATAAAATGTAGAGTTGAAAATATCTGTACCCACTTTGATTGGAATGTCCGCTTATCCGTGAACCATCCTCTTAGAACCGTCGAAGGCTCTAACAACGATGTTACTGGGCTTTAGGGTCAAACCTTTGCAGTCCAATCTGTCCAACACCTTCTTTGGTAGAACATTCAAGGATGAACCGATATCTACCAGAACATGAGCAAGTGTGGTCCCCCTGCACTCTACCGAGACATGCAGTGCAACGTTATGCTTTCTTCCCTTAGGGGTCAAATCATCATCAGAAAAACCAAGACCATTATCGGCTGTAAGGCTAGCCATGCACTCTTGAAACTGGTCTGCAGAAGTTTCTTGAGGCACGTGTGCCGTCTTCAGAAATTTGATCAAGGCTTTTGCATAAGCCTCGGAGCAGAGTAAGAGAGCCAACATGGAGATTTTTGAAGGGGTTTTCCCTAGATGCTCCACGACATCTTAGTCGCTCTTCTTGATTATCTTTAAGATTTCTTCCATCTCTTTTTGGGTGGTCTCGGGGATAACCACAGTCTGAGCCTTCGTCCTGACAGGCGCTTCTTGGATCCCCTTACCTTTATTGGTAGTAACATCAGAGGGTATAGTTTCGGGAGCATCAAATTCTTCAATTACCGGGCTTTGCACAGATGGCTTGATAGGCACAGAAACTCTTGAGGGTCCGAAGAATGCTCGTGGAGGAGCAATCTCCAGAGAGAAGATCCTTCCGCTACGAGTTATCTTGCTTGTTCCCGCAATATTCCCTACATCAGGGGTTTCTTCCTCAGAATCCTCTTCGGCTGATTCGATCTGCTTGATACCATGGTAGAAGATCTCTCCTCCGTAATTCCATGGTATCGTCTTGTTGGACTTATACGGGATAGGCCCCGACATGGTGATTTTCAGCAGCACAAACTTAGGATCAGGCATAATCTTAACAGGCCTTTTGCAGGTCTTGGAAAGATTGTCGGAGATGGTTATTATAGCAATCTCATTGATTGGAGTAACAAAGGTAACAGGAGTAACATGAGTGATAGTATCAACAAGAGTCTTTTGAAAGAGGATCTCTTGGGTATCCATCAGGCGTTGGATGCCTGATTTCAACAGTGGGAAGTCAGTTTGAAAGTTTGAATAAAAGTAACAGTATTTTCCAAAGCCTGGGAATATCCTGGCTTTCATCAAATTTACTTTAATCATTGGTAACAGAGTCATTAATTCATTAACGACGGTAACATGAAGATCTTCCATAATGACATGGACATTATGACCATGTTTTGGCATAGGAGTGGATATCACGTTGGGTTTTTCGGGAGCATCAAACTCTACCTCGTTGGCATCTATCAGATCTTGGATCTTGTTTTTAAGAGCCCAACAGTTGTTGGTATCATGCCCTACACTGTCAGAGTGGTATGCACATTTTGCATTGGAATGATAATAAGGAGAAGAGGTATTGGGGTTTTTCGGCGCTTCTTTCAAGTTGGTAAGGTTCAGCTTTAACAGATGAGGGAGGACTTGAGCTGGTGTCATATTGATTTGGGTGAATTTCCATTGTGGCCTTTCTACCCTTTGCTGATTAGCTCTTGGTTGATTGCGGCGAGGTTGATCGGCTGAGGAGTTTTGGATCATAACAGCCCCCATCGTTGGTCGGCGCTCTATTCTCCCTTGGTTTCTCTGGGTATAAATAGCAGAAACTTCCTTCTTGGTTGGGAAGGTCTTCTTAATAGCAGTGGAAGCAGAGGCATCCTTCTGAATTTTACCACTTTTAATGCCAGCTTCGACCCTTTCACTGGTCAGAATTAATTCAGTGAACCCTGCAGATGAGCTCCTGATCAAGTGATTGAAGAACAGACCTAATAGAGTCCCTAAAAACATGTCAACCAGCACTCTATCCGACATTGGTGGTTGCACCATTCCATCCAGATCCCGCCACTTATGGGCATACTCCTTAAATCCCTCATTAGAGGCCATACCCATACTCTGTAGTTGAGTACGAGTAGGCGCTAAATATGCATTGTATTGGTATTGTCGGTAGAAAGCAGCAGCCAAATCTTCCCAGTTATGGACATTAGATCTCTCAAGTTGATAGAACCAGTCCAATTGTGTACCCGACAAGCTATCTTGAAAAAAGTGGACCCATAGATCCTTATCAGAAGAGTGGGGTTGGATCTTTCTGACGTAGGATCTCAGATGGATCTTTGGACAGGAAAAACCGTCATACTTGGAAACTATAGGTACTTTGAACTTGGGAGGAATGACGATTCCAGCAAGCAACCCTAGTTCTTCGAAATCTAACCCGGGTACCCTTTGCAACTCCATGGCTGCCAACCGATCCTCGAGATTTTTATACTTATCATCCGCCGGGGGGTATTGCTGTTCGGAGTAATCTTCATTCTCTTCCTCTTCTTCTTCTTCAGCTTCATATTCAGAAGGCATTGCAACTCCTTTTCCCTTACCAGCCCCTTCGTCAGACGTCGAGTGAAATTCCAGAACTCTCCTAGCCTGATGATCAAATCTCCTTCCCATAGTGGCTACCCCAACTCTTTTCTTTTTCTTCCTTTCTGGTTCCTTCTCTTTCTCTAACAGTGCTTTAACATCCTCTTGACCCTTTTCTAAGGTCATGAGGAGTTGCTGGAATTGCGAATTATGTGCTTGCAGATCTTTAATCGTCTGCTCTATATTTATCTCGCTGAAATAAACAGCAGAAAGATAAGGAAACCTGGTGTGAAGACCTGTTTATGCATATGATGAATGATATGTTATTCATGTAATGCATTCAAGGTTTCAGAAATTCAAATTTGTTGCAAACAAAAAGAACACACGTCATATTAATAAGAAGAAATTTGTTAGTACATAAATGCCCCATGGGCAAAATATTATAGAATTCTTCTCACTGGCATAGAAGCTGGCTTCAAAAGTATTCCTTTCTTCTTTGAGTTATATCCAACTCTTTTGTAATTCTTCAAATGATGTTGGCATGTCTAGATATAGGAGGGTGTATGGAACCTCTCCTTCCATAACAAGCTCTTTGATCATGGGGAGAATGTGAGGGTAAGGCATCATAAGACTCTGGGCACTGGTTCGTACCCACTTGAGGTAGGGCTCAAGGGGGATGGAATTCTTGTGCCCCAGTGTCTTACTATCCACCTTATTGGGCATCCTCCAAGCTCGGATGATTGTGCATCGTTGTCGAAGTCAAAAACTATGTCAGGAATCAGCATATCATGAGGGCCATCTCTCCGGGTATACCTAAATTTCCTTAGAGCTAAACAGGGGTTGAAGGTAATGCCTCCCCTAATGCCAAGTAGTGGGAAATTAGGGAACTCCCCACAACGATCAATGATGATGACATTTTCTCTGGACCGAGAACACCAATGAACATCAGAATGTGTGAGGATCATCAACCGTTGTGACCATCTTAAACCCTGCTCATTCTTCAAAACTGTTTGGGGAAGGTGAGAAATATGCCACCTTGCTAAGAGAGGAGTACAACACATGAGAACACCTCTTTTCCTCATTGTTCGTGTGCGAAATGAGTGTAGGATGTCCCCAAGAAATGTAGGCATAGGATTCCGAGATATGAAAATCTTGACAGCATTCACATCTACAAGTTGATCAGGGTTTGGGAACAAGACCAACCCATAGATGAGAAGTGCTACAATCTCCTCAAAAGCTTGTAGATCTAGAGAATTCCAGCAGTCTTGTGCCTTCTCAAACAGAAACTTTGCCAAGAAACCCTTGACACCACTTCTGGTTTCCCAATGACCTTTGATATCAGATGGTTGCAAGTGTAAGGCTCGAGCAACATCTTCAGGCTTTGGTTCTCTTTCCGTACCGTTGTAGGGTTGTGATGGAGAATAGGAATCCTCAAGAGTTGAGAAAATTCCTCTAAAGTAGGTACTAGTTGGTAATCAGGGAATGTGAAACAGTGGTGTAGGGGGTCAAAGAACTGGAAGAGAACTTTTACCATTTCTTCTTCAATGTTGGAGTTGACCAAGTTGAGAAGTCTACAATGTCTTTCACTGAAGAGAGAATTCTCTGGAATCTTGGAAGTAAGCTCTTTGAGTTAAGGAGGGATTCTCACAAGGTTAACTTGAATTGTTTTCCTGCGAAGAGATTCCATGACCTACAAAACAAGAACAGATATGAAGATCCAAACCCTTGAAATGGTTAGTGGATGCATATGATACTTTATGATGTTCATGATGTATGCACAAGCATATGTACAAACAAGTCACACACGATCCTAGTTTCAGGCTTGCATGAGGTTTCATATGTAAGTACTCTCTTGAAGTTAGTTGGCTCAACCTGTCCTATAAATTATAACCGGGTTCTAAGGAGCTCAATATCACTGGATTATTTTCTGTGTTCACTGGACTGCACCAAAGCCGGTCATCTCACTACCCCTAAAAAAGGCCAAGATGGTCAAGTAAGGTTCTAAGAGTTCATTAGCGCTTCATGACATCACTCAGCGGCCCCGTATTCTCTTTGATTGACTCAAAGGCTATCGGTACTCACAAATATGTCGCACTAATATAGCTATTGCTTCAACCATGTCGGTATACCCCGCACAGTTTCCATAACGTATTGCTATTTACCTATGAATGTTTCCCAAAAATCCGGGTGGAGGATTCGAACCTAAACATTAGAACCAAATGTAAAGCAATCAAAGCAAACAAGTTAAGCATGCAAAGGTTATCTAAACCTAAGGTTACTCCACTTTTAGTTATGTCCCCAGCAGAGTCGCCAGTTCTGTGATACGGTGGGAGAACTGACTTGAGGTTTTGCGTTTGTGTTCGCAAATGTTTCGCTTTAGCAAGAGTCGCCACCGACTTTTTATTTTATCCTAAGGAAAGGTCAAAGAGCACAAGAAATACCTTTGAGATGTTTTCTTGGGTTCGGGGAGTAGATTATGAAAAGCGAAGGTGCAAGCACCCTTTTCATCCATGGTTATCCATGGGCTCTTAGTTACTTGTTTAGATCACTTGCTTTGCTTTACCAATTGTTTGAAATGGTGATTTGTGTGTGGTTTTGAAAGATGTTTTGAAAAGAGGCCATCGTTGTGGAAACCTTTGTAATGATTCTTGTTTGAATGTATACAAATGTGTTTTTGAAAAGATTTCAATGTTTGAAAGTTTGATTTGGATAATGTTTTGAAATTGTGTTGTGAAGTTTGTTTGAAAATAGCAAGGATGTTTTTGCAAGCTTTTTGATCAAGTAACTAAGAGCTATCTACCCTATTTTACTCAAAGATCTTTCCTAATGTTTTTAACCCTTTTGACAGTGTTGTTTCACCATTGCATTTGGTGAGAAAACTTGTGTTAGGATGTTAAACGGGACAGGGGCGGGTCATCGTATAGACCACGATAGCAATTGTGTCAAGTATCTTTGGCAATTTTTGAGGGACTTGATCATTTTTGTTTAGGCAACCAAGATAGCGTCATCGAGGGACTATGATCTTTTGTTTTGATTTTGTTTTTCCAAAGTACCCAACATGCATAACATGACCCATTTTTGAAAGCAACAAGTGGATTGTAACCCTAGGGGTGCAAGTGTGCATTGTGTTTGATTTTCATTCATTTTTGTCTTTGATTAGGTCAAACTATTTGTTGATTTGGTTTTTTGCATACAAACCCTAATTCTCTAATTATGGCATAATTGAAAGCGTAAAGTGCGAGAATTAAAATTCTAAGCTATTACAACATGATTATAGGGATGGGGGTACAATCTTTGAATGGGGGGTATTTGACAAGGAATATAAACCCTAGTTTACTATTACATCCAAATTGAATTTAATTGCATGAATAATAAATGGATAATATTTAAATAAACAAAAAAGACAAATATATCAAATAATATGAAATATGCAAAAAAGGGGTTTTTGTTCATTGATGTATGTAAAATATTTAATGTAAAAAATAAAGGAATAAATAAAAGATTTATTTTATTTGTTTAAGGGTAAAACCCTAATTTCTTTAAGAAAATAAATACATTATATTATTTATATACAATAAAATATATTAATATATGTAAAAATAAAATATACTTAGAAAAAATTATTTTTTAGTATAAATAAAAATAAAAGTAAAAATGTAATATTTTGTATTTTTTTTATTCTAGAGTATTTAATAAAATAAAAAGTATTTTTATATATGTATATTAATCAAATTAAATATGTACAATATAAAATAAAATATGTACAAAAATAAAATATATTTAGGAAAATATTTTTAGTATGAATAAAAATAAAGAACTAAAATAAAAGTATAAAATATATATATTTTTCAAGTCTTAATAAATAATATAAAAGTATTTAAATACTTTTTCATGTTAGAAAAATTAAAATAAAATGCCAAATAAACGTAAAAAATTATGAAAATATTTTTGAGCATTTTTTATATTTGGAAATAAATAAACAAAATCAGAAATAAAAAGAAAATGCAAAAATATAAAAATACAAGAAATTGGGCCAGGCGGTGCAAAAAGGAAAAGAGGGGGTGTCAAGAGTGAGCAAGACCAAGCCCAGCCCACCACTTCATCTTCAACCTCCATATTTTGAAAAAAACGCGCGCGCCTATACAAACTTGGACATCCTGCATATGAGCTCTATTGCAAAAACTCACAACATCAAACTTGTAGAGAATTTTAAGACGATTCCAACCATATAAACAACTTGTCTTAACTCTCAAAGACCAGAGAGAATTTCTCTGGCCCTAAAATCTGACCTAGTTTTTTCAGCATGTTCATGGATAAAATTCTCCTAGCACACTTAATATAAATGAAAACTGAGCATATGTACAGCTTCATGGCAATGAACACTACATTTTTTATTCACAAACCTAAGGCTAAATGTTCCTAAATAGAGAGATAGAAAGTGGAAAGAAACCTGTTTAAGTTGGATTCGTGTAGGGCAATGTAGTGCTTTTTAACAAGGCTTGAGATGTTTGGTAGCTTGCTTGAACTTCACTTGACCTTCTCCAATAGCTAGCTTGCCTTGAATGTCCTTGAATCAGCCTATAGAACTCAACCTGCACAAGCTCAAAATGAAAATGGTGAACACTGTAAATCGAGTTACAGTTGGTGTTTGAGGTTTGGGATAGCTTGGGTGAGTTGAATGGAAGGTGTTTGAAGCAACTTGGGGCAAAACGCACGAGCCAAATGAGCTATGGAACCCAAGTTGCAGAACCTGCCCTGTTTTGCACAAGGAATGCGATTTCTGGCTATGGGGTGTTTAGAGGATCAAGCAATCGTGTTTCTAGCTCAAAGGGGTGTGAGAAAGATGTTCAAACTGTTTGCATAAGTTGGTATTGGTTGGTTTTCAAGTTCTAAGGTTTTGGACAAGTTTCTTGTTTTTGAAGTAAGAATGTGGAAGTTGTTGTTACAGGCCTGTACAGGCTATCAAATATGGTTGCATACTTTGCTCTTGGCCCCTCTGCCTTGTGTATAATGTCCAAATGACCAAAACAAAAGCTTAGACTGATGGATTTGCATTTAATTATGGAGTGTGAAGTGGTTTAGAGGCCTGTAAACTAGCGTAAGGCATGCTAACTTGAAATTGCAACTTGCATGAACATGAATATGCCATGGATGAAAAGTGAGTTTTTGCCAACTTCAAGCCTTCGATTCTCCCTAACCACAAATGTGTTTGAGGAGTTCTTTGACAATTTGGAAAGCTTGCAACATGCTATATAATCCTTATTTGAAATGAAACTTGAGATTTCAAGTGAAACAATGTGAAAAATGGCCAAGAAGATAGGTCAAAATCCTGCCTAAACTAGGGCAAAATTTCACTAAGTTAAAAGTTTTAGGGACCCTTGTTCCAAAAATAGTAACTTGAGATCCAAGCTTCTTTTGAGAAAACTTTGTGAGTCAAAGTTGTATACTTTGTGGAGGACTACAACTTTCATGTTGGAGGTTTTGTTTGAATCCATTTGCATCATGATGAAAATGTGGGGAAAAGTTAGGAAAAATTAAGAAAATTTCATAACTTAGAAAATTTCTAAGTTATGAAAATTTTCAACTTTAAACCCTAATTTTCAATTTTTGGTTTTTTGATGAACAAGTTTCATAATTTGACACATCTTGATGAAAAATGACCCTTGGCACTTGATTTTGATCAAAAAGTGAAAGTTTGACTTTTCAGTGTACAGTCAAATTTTGATCAGTTGACTGAAAAATTCATCTGTCAATCCCATGCATTTGAGATCTTTTGAACTTGTTGAATAAGTCAAGATGATGTCATTGAGTCCTTGAGTCCATGGTTGAACCTAGTTTTCCATTGGCTAGGTCAAAAATTCAGAAATTGCCTTTCTACAGTCAAAACCCTAAAAATGACCATTTTGCCCCTTTTGGTGATCTGATCAAATTTCTTGTGGAGTTATGGTCCAAACTTGATCCAATGGTTCATATGAGTTCATAATGTTGATGTGGGTCAAAATTCATGAGGTTTGACTGTAAATTGGCCACAGTTGACTTTTTCCCCAATACAACTGATTTCTAGGTCAACTGTCCAATTGACTGGGCAAAAATTTGATTCAAGGCTTGAAACTTGGTATGGACAAACTTATGAGTCCAATATGAAGTATGAAAGTCAATTTGAGCAATGAAGGTCCAAAAATCCCTGTGCAAACTCAAACGCTAATTTAGGTCATCAGTGCAAGGAGATGTCTTAAGCAGTGCAAAACCTAGCTTGATCTTGAGTTCAAAGAGCCTTGTGATGAGAAATGTTGATAAAATGAGAGGGAAAATTTTGGGGTACAACAACAGTTATCCGTCGATACACAACCTTGATCATTCTTTAACAACTTAAAGATTGGTTCACATGTTGCAGTCATGTGGGAAAAGAATCTGGAAATATAATTCAAACGCCCAAGGAACCCTCTGACTTGCTTTTCAGTTCATGGTGCTCCAATTTCTTGAATTGCTTTGACTTTATCAGGGTCAACCTCAATTCCTTTCTGGCTAACAATGAAACCCAACAACTTCCTTGATCGAACACCGAAGGTGCATTTATTTTGATTCAAGCGGAGGCGATACTTCCTCAAACGCTGAAACAACTTCAACAAATCTTTTATATGCCCTTCTTCAGTCTGGGATTTGGCAATCATATCATCAACATATACTTCAATTTCCTTGTCCATCTAATCATGGAATAGGGTTGTCATAGCCCTCTGGTACGTTGCACCAGCGTTCTTCAACCCGAAGGGCATCACTCTGTAAAAGAATGTTCCCCAGGGTGTGATAAACGTTGTTTTTTCCATGTCCTCTTGAGCCATTCTTATTTGATTATACCCGGAAAATCCGTCCATGAACAAGAATACTTTGAATTTTGATGTGCTATCCACCAACATGTCGATGTGTGGCAATGGAAAATCATCTTTTGGACTAGATTTATTTAGATCTTTGTAATCTACGCACATGCGGACTTTTCCGTCTTTTTTTGGTACTCGGAAAATATTGGCAATCCATTGAAGATACACTGACGTCACGAGAAAACCAGCATTTATCTGCTTTAGAACCTCCTCTTTGATCTTTACTGCCATATCTGGGTGAGTTCTTCTCAACTTCTGTTTGATTGGCGGGCATTCTGGCTTTAACGACAAACGATGCTCGATGATATATGTATCTAGACCAGGCATATCTTGGTAGGACCAAGAAAAAATATCCACATACTCTTTCAATGGCTCAATCAACCTTCTCTTCACATCGGGATGTAGCGATGCTCGAATCTTAACTTCTTTTGGATTTTCTTCTGAACCCAAATTGATCACTTCCAAAGGCTCTTTATTTGGCTGAATGGTATTTTCGCCGTTCTCAAGCAACCGTGAGACCTCTTCTTGAATCTTATCATAATCTTCTTCTTCATCCCCATACATAGGACATTCGAAGTTGGGAGAGGGTGTAGGGTCATTGTATTCAACGAGTTTTTTAATTAATCTGCACATATGATTTGTGATTGCATTTAGAAACTGACACATATAACAAGTGATCATGCATATTGAATTTCAGTTATTATTTATTTTGAAAGGTTGTTTTTATTACCATTTTCCATGAAAAAGCAGAAAATAAAGACATAATTCGGGAAGCAAAGACAACTTTTATTATTCATCTTAAAAGTCACGGCAAATAGATAAGCCCTACAACATTAATGCTTCCACCTTGGGCAGAGTGAAAGCTTTTAAAAAAAAGATTAACAAATCAAATTACTTTGAAACATGTATGCAAGAGGGATTATCAATGGTGATCAATTTCTTAACCCTGGCTCTGTGCGTCACATAATTCGGCATTTCCTGCTCTGCTTCATCTTCCACAATAACGTTAATCCTAGAAATAGTCGAATGAAGATAGCCCCCACTATGGAAAATGTCTTGATACCCGCCTGCAGCAGACTTCGGCTTCATGCCCTTCCCTTTGTCATTCTTCAAAGAGAACCCCAAGCCAGTTATGTTCATGTTCACAGGTGGATCCACAAGTCGTCCCCAAACTTCATTATGACCATTACACACAACCAACTGCGCATCCTCCAGCGAAACCATGGAATTCTTATTTCCTCTTATGTTGTCAATGGATAAGGCTTGGAACTAGTTTCCAACAGCAGCTTCATTCGCTTCTACAATGCTGAAAGAGGACAAATGAGATATCAACAATGCCTGCTCCCCATTTATGATCACTACTTTCCCTTCACGTACAAACTTTAGCTTCTGGTGTAAAGTTGAAGTGACAGCCCCTGCTTCATGTATCCACGGCCGTCCTAGGAAACAAGTATAAGCGGGAACAATGTCCATGACCTGGAAGGTTATCTGAAACAAATGTGGTCCTATATGGATAGGTAAGTCCACTTCACTGATGACAGATTTCCTTCACCCATCAAACGCTTTCACAATGATGGCACTAGGGCGCATAGGCGTTCCTTGATATTTCAACTTCATGATTGTACTCCTCGGTATAACATTCAACGCAGATCCATTATCAATCAGCACATTGGATAGTGAATCATTCATGCAGTTCATTGAGATGTGGAGGGCCAAGTTGTGATTGCTCCATTCATCTGGAAATTCATCATCGCAGAAACTCTGATTATTACATGATGTAATGTTTCCTATTGCGCTGCTAAATTGATCTATTGGCATATCACTCTCCACAAAAGCTTGGTCAAATACCCTCATTAAGGATTCTATTTGAGCAAAGGAGTTCATTAATAAAGCTAAGATAGATATTTTCAAAGGAGTCTGCAGTAGCTGATCTACAATTCTGTATTCACTCATCTTAATTATCTTCAAAATATCATCCACTTCTTTCTCTAACGTAGCTCCACTAGTCTCACCCGTAGTCTTCTTAGGTTCATCATTCTCAACAATTTTCTTTCCAGCATCAACATCTCTTCTAACAACTGGCGCAAACACACGACCGCTACAGGTCACTCTGCTATTTTCAGCTATATTTCCAACATCAGGCATTGGCTGGATGGGAACTTCCACTCTACCTTCTAAGATTGTAGCGTTGTACTTGTAAGGCACAGTCTTATCTGATTTGTATGGGATAGGACCTGGAAAACTAATCACCAATGGGGTAACAACTGGCTTGCTATGATACTCCACTTCAAAATGGGCGGGTGCACCAAAACAAGGCACAATGACGTTTACCCCTTCTTAAACGCAATCAGTCATTAATAAGTCATTTCTAGAAAACAAATCTTCGTCTGAAGAGAAATACTCATATGTGGAGGCATACTCTTTATCTGACTCTACTTCCGTTAAACAAACCTCAACCATACAAACTTCATGGTAATCATCCCTCTTATTTGTGATCTTGATAGTTCCATTGTCTAACAGCAAATGAACACCCTTCTTCACGATTGAACATCCTCGGGGGTCTCGACAACAAACTAGGCAAGATCCATATTGGTGTTCCACCTGACTAGCCGTATGGAAGAAGGTAGCGTGCAACTGCACGAGGTCCTTATTCATATACTCCACATTAAAAATTCTGAATTCACCAGGACATCCAGAAACCATGTTCAATTCCTCTTCATACTCTTCCCTAGGCCTGATTATGTGGATGAGGCCCTCATCCATCATCTCCTGTAAATCAGCCTTTATCTTCTCGGAATGGTCATGCATATAATAAATAAATTCACAGAGGTATGCAATCATTTACACTAAATCTCCTCTAACCAGATTAATATCAAAAATCCGGAAGTCTCTTGGACAACCGGCCACCATATTCATAGCATTTACTCCCCCGTGCTTAGGTAGGGGATTAACTTTCACGTTAGGTCCCACGTCTTTGAAAGATAGAACACCAAACTTTGCCAATTTTTGTACCTCTGTATTCAAAGGATAACAATTTTCAAAATTATGCCCTGGTGCTACCTGATGAAAAGCACACGTTTGGTCTGCCTTGTAATACCAAGGCAATGGTGACGGTATGGCGGGAGGTGGACGGGTTTGAACCAACTTCTTGTGAATCAATGCCGGTAGTAGCTTTGTATATCTCATGGGAATAGGGTCATAACTATCCATTCTCTGATTATACCCTTGATTCCCCTGTTGGGACGGTCTCTGATAAGCAACGGTAGTTGGAGAGAAACTCACAACGGGAGTAACTGAGGCGACTTGCTGATGATGCTGTTAATTCCTTCTAGGAGTATTAACCATCCTCTCTTGTATAACAACATTTTCATCTCGTTCTTTCTTCTTGGTAAACACATAAGATGGCTTCTTCACACCTCTGGATCCTTCATTCTTCGTCAAACGGCCTTCTCTTACAGCCTCTTCCAAGCGGATACCCATTCCTACCATCTCAGTAAAGTCACTTGGCGCACTTGCTACCATCCTCTCGTAGTAGAAAGCACCCATCGTCTTCAAGTAAATCTTAGTCATCTCATTCTATTCCATGGGAGGAATCACTTGGGAGGCTACCTCACGCCATCTCTACGCATACTCTTTGAAATATTTCCTGTCTTTCTGAACCATGTCCCTAAGTTGATCACGGTCATGCGCCATGTCCACGTTGTACTTGTATCTTTTGATGAATGCTTCTCCCAAATAATTAAAAGTATGGATATTGGCGTTGTCCAAACTAATATACCACTTCAACACAGCATCGGTCAAACTATCCTAAAAAAAGTGGATCAGCAGACGTTGATCATCAGTATGGGTAGACATTCTCCTCACGTACATCACCAGATGAGCACGAGGGAAAGTGTTGCCCTTATACTTCTCAAACTCCGGGACCTTAAACTTAGCAGGTATCTTAACATTCGGGACCAAACATAGCTCATTCACATTCTGCCCAAATAGCTCTTTTCCCCTGAGGGCCTTCATCTCTCTTTGCATCTTGTCAAACTGCTCTTAAAAAGCATCCATTCTGTCATAAAGACCCAAGTCTTCACTTGGTCGAGAGAAAGGACGACACACATCATCATTAACAAACGAAACCATATTCACCCAAGTAGGTGCAGCAGGAACATGCACCACAGGAGGTGCAGGAGTAACAATATTCTGAACAACTGGAGTATCTTGAGGACCAAGATTGAAACCTTCAGGTGCAAAGTTCTTTGGCATTCCCCATGGATATCCTTGAGGCTTGCGATTCTGAACAACAGTCGGAGTAGCAGATACGGGAAAGTCGGAGCATCAGTATTTTCCCTTGTTGGTTGAGGTTGAACACTCGGTGGCTAATTCTAAGCAGCCACCAGAGCTTCCATCAGATTAGTCAGATTAGTCGCGATTCTCTTATTCTAAGTTGTCCATCTTCTTTTTGAAATTAGCCTGAGTGTCATAGTGATGAGTCAGCTTGCTGAACGAAGTAAAGAAGCTTGGTAAGACACCAGGATATGCATAACAAATGCAAGAAATATGTGCAATATGATGCATGACATGTAATGCACATGATTATTTTTACTTTGTTATTTAATATTTCAAGGGATTTAAAGTTTATAGACATATTGCAAACATAAAAGTAATAACGCTTGTGAAATACTAAATTTTTTTATATTATAATAACTCCAAAATGGATTAAAAGTTTCAATGATTCCAAGTACAAGATGAAAATAAAATCTAAAACCCTGAGAAAATGAACTGATGGAGATCACTCTATACGTTGGCGCTTCCCCGTGAGCCTGGCCATCTGAGCCTTCAACCTCTGGTTTTATTCCACATGTCTGATGGCAACCTCCTTCCAATCATCTAAATTAAGAAGTGAGTGATCAACACTTGATTGAGGCTCAGGAGAAAATAAATCCCCTTGCCTCTCCATACACTCTACCTCTTGACTCTCAAGGATCTCAATCAAGTCGTCTTTCTCCTTCAGGTCTGCTCTGTAGGAACTCTCTAAAGTTTGGAACTTGTTCTTCCAAGCATCCTTTTCCTATTGCATCCTAACCAAAGAAAGTTGCAGCTCTTCAAGATAATCTAATAAGGGAGGAGTTGTCTTCACAAATAGATCAGGCATGGGTGTCTCCCGGGTATACGGCAACTTTAACTGAATGGCTCTTGATCGGATCCATTGAAGATATGGCTCCAAAGAAAAAAAAACCCTAGCTCTCAAATCCTTCCTAATCTTCTTGTGAATGTGACGCCAGGCCTTAACAATATTCTCCCTAGCTTACCTATAGTCTTCTCCTTCTAATCAATATCCGAGTGAGTAAGTGCCATGATCTTAGGGGCCCAACGGGGTTCCTTCTTGACATCCCAAAAAGCGTCATACTGAGGCATATGAGAGATAAACCACCGGTACAACAGAGACGTGCAACAGATAATCATCCCCCCATGATAAGAATTCCGAAGATGACTAAAGTAATAAGCATCACCCAACAATGTAGGAACTGGGTTTCCAATCATAAAAATCCTGATAGCATTAATGTCGACAAACTTGTCCACATTAGGAAATAAGAACAACCCGTAAGCAAGTAAAGTAAAGATGGCCTCAAAAGCAACTGTACTCTTCATTCTGGAAATGTAACGAGCTTTCTCCAATAAGAACTGAGCTGGTAATCCTCTAATCCTTCCGTTGGTAGTCATGTGGGCTTCCACCTCAAAATTCCCCAGGTGAATCAAGGCAGCAATCTCATGTGGTTTTGGCTCACCCTCTAAACCAGTAAAAGGAACACAATCAGTAACAGGTAAATCCAATAGGTAATAATACTCCTCCAGTGTAGGCATCAACTAATAGTCAGGAAAAGTAAAGAAATGATACATCGGATCATAGAACTGGGATTACTCCCTCAAAGTTAACATGACTATACCGCCCATCCTATCTTAAAGTTTGCCCAAGTCCGGGTATAGGACTTATGAGTAATCACCAAGCACCCTGAAAACCAGAAAAATCCATATAAAACATATATACAACATATAACACAAAAAACAGTAATGTCACTTATACAGATATAAACAAAGATAGGCTTAACCCACTTAGGGATGGACCAGCAAGAGGTCAATCTTTCCCCAGTGAAGTTTTCATATTTCTTTAGCGGTAGAAATGTTCAAGACTAAGCCATTGGATTGACTAGACTTTATACAAATCAAAATAAAAATCTCCACCGCATTTTATTGTTTCCAAAGGAATGGGAAAAGAGCGAATAACCCATAAAAAAAAGGGGGAAAGATTAAAGGTAAGTGGGTTGGTTATGCAAAGGGAAGGTATTAGCACCCTAAACATCTACGGTACTCCGCAGGATCCTCTTTGTAAAATCTATATATTTTGGCTATGAAAAATGTTGTATATTAAAAAATTGATGGTGGAGGTGAGAAAAGAAATACAATTATTTTATAATTTTTGCACCCGCCGCGGTTGCGAACCTTTAGTGCCTACATGCCACCTTTTTGTGCAATAGGAGATCAAGGCACACGTAGTTCCTCTATTAAAAATTTAAAACACAAATGCGTTGGATAATTTTATGAGACAAAACAATATTGTCATTGTCCGTGTGGAAAACATACCTACTACCCACAATCATGAGAAAGGAAAATTTGCATCATCTCAAAGTGGAGGATATGGCTTGGATTTTCAAAATCAACAATGCCTCACTCAACACCCAAGTGGAAAATATCTCTCTTCACTACATATTGTAGAAGTATAGTTGTTTGCATCACTACAAGGATTGACAAGAGTTCAACCTTTTTGAGAAAAGTTTAAAGATAAAATCCAAAGTGGTTAAACGGTTTGAAATGAGATTGATTGACTTTTAGTCTTCTCACAAAAAAATGTCAACGTATTATTAAGTTGATTGGAGTTTATTTATGAAAAATATTTTGAAAATGCATGGACATAAGTCTAAGTTTATTATGAAAGTGGTTTAAGTTCAAAAACAAGAAGAGTTTTCAAAAGGGGGAAGAAGATTTTTGAAATTAAAGAAGATGGGAGGAGAAGAAGGGACTATCCTAAAGCATAAGGTAAAACCTAGGCATAAGAACCGTCTAACCAACAAGAAGCCAATACTTGAAATTATGAGCCAAGATAGAATTCCCATTCCATGCATTGAAACCAATCAAGCAAAAAATACTAGACCTCTTGAGAGAACCAAACTTTAAGTGTGTTAAGTCTTCACAAAAATTGGGCAGAGTAACGGCTGTATACAGGTGAATTCCAGATCACAAACAAAGAGTGTAATCACAAAAAACATGCACACAAAAACTAATAAGCAACCCAATGTCTTGAGGAATAACTCAAGAACTCCAGACAAAATAATTAGATAAGGTCACAAGGTCTCCAACATAGGCCAAGGTTTCTAATCCAAAGACCAAGGAAAGTCCCATGCTCCATAATGCCAAGAATAGTAACCAAATAGTCCAGGTACCATTAAAGATTTTTTAGGGTTTATGTTGATTATTAAGTATCTTAAGAAAGGAAAAGAAAAGCTCAAGTGAGCAAAATAAAAATGGGAAGAAAGTAAATGCTCAAATGAGCAAAGATGAAAATGGCATGAAATGTAAATGCTAAAAGTAAATAGTACATAAAGCATGAAAAAGAATACAAGTATAAGGTAAAACAAGTCAATAATTAGTGGTTAGTTGGATGACCATCTTGAAGCTTGCATTTGGAACTCATTAGAGGATTGGTAGAACCAAAGCCTCCACACAACAAGTTGCATTTGCTTTTTGTCAAGTATATCATCCATTTGGAATTCCCATAAGTACCATTTAATAATCAACGATGTTTAAGTGATCCGCGTTGACCAAAGGTGTTGTAGATCCATTAGAGGATTGGTAGAACCAAAGCCACCACACAATGAATCTCAAGGTCATTGGATCAAAGAGATCAAATTAACATACTTGGGCTTGCAATCATAAGTTTGGGCCACGAATGATCATTTATTCGAATCAGGACAAAATTTAGCGCTATGTTAACCAATCGTAAGTGGACTTATATAAAAGTCGCACCTATTTTGAGGTCGGTCAATAGCAATCTATGCAACATTTGTTTTGAGACATTATATAGAGATCATGCTCCAACAACATTTAGTGCAATAAGAAAGGGATGAGATGAAAAGGGATGGGGAGAAAATATACAAACCACATTTGAATTAAATTTTAATCAAACTATTATTAAAATCATTCATCCATTTTTGTGGAGTTAAACTCAACACCATGGATCCAATGATGTTAATAAAGTTTATGATCCAAAATCTAACCCAAGATCAGCCAGAAAATAGTCACAAAATAATATCACATTTTAATATATACAAAAGGGCTAAAAAAATAATGTTTAAAAATAGAAAATAAAGAGAAAAATATCAACTATGTTCAAATTAATTAAGAAATAAAAAGTAAGACCATAGAAAAATCAGGAAAAAGGGCTCAAATAATTTTACAAATTTTTTGATAATTTTTTAAAGTTAGAAACTATTTTTAAAATTAAAATAAATGGGTAAAATAAACCAAAAATGATAAAAAATAGTAAAGTCAGAAACAAAAATAAAATAAGGTCACCAATATTTGTCACAATATCATTGGATCATTCCATAATTTTTTCAGAATTTAAAAATGTATAAAAGTAATTTAGAACATTTAAAACAAATCAAATAAAATGTTAATTTATAAAAAATACCAAAACATAAAATTAAATTTTGAAAAATTAAAAATCAGGAAGAGAATAATCAAAAATATTTTTCTTAATTTTTTCAGATTTTTTGGACTTAAAATGAATTTTCTATGATTTTGTGAAATTTAAAACAATTAAAATATAAAAATAAAAAAAAAAGAAAATCAAAGTAAAATATGTGTACCATTGGATGAGAGTCAAAACGCGTTAGTAATCAAATCCAAGGAATCTGGCGCACTGTGCATATCATGGTCATTAGTGAATATTGTACAAAATCATTAATTAAATCAGAATTTGAAAAGTATATATGGCGCGCCTTCATTGGCTGGAATATGACACGTTGGTCATTTTCAACCTCCAGCCATCACGAATTGCAGGTCTCTCAAACTGTAAAATCAGAAGCTCATACATATGCCATTCGCTTCGTCTCTTCAAGACAAAGACAACCACACCCTCGCGCCAAATTTATATAAACCATAGCTCAAGCAATTTGAAAGGAAAGTTTTGAAAGGGGGTTTGAAATTTCATGGTAAAAACGCGTTTCTAGTGAAAGGTAAGTGTTACGAATAGAACCAGGGCAATGAGAGCAACACAATAATATCAGAGTTTTGAAGAATTGATAAAGGAATCTACCTATTGAAGTTGAGTTGCAGAGCTCTGAAACTGGACTTCTATGGAGCAGTATATGGCACGATTCTTGAATGTAATTATATGGTTAACTTCAGGGAAGATCAAGGAAGGTGAATTGATGGAAACATTGGATTGAAAAAGGCTCGAGAATGGATTTTGAATTTTCTGAATTCTGAGTTATGGAACAAGTTTGGCAGGGTGATTCTGGCTATCCAAGCTTGGGAAAATGAATGGTACAGTACATGTATTTATAGGAGAAGAGAATGTTATCAAAAGGAAGAGTGAATGATGTGTTTTGGAGGGAATTCGTGCAAACCTGATGCACGAGTGAAGTGTGATCCAAACTTCATCAAAACCCATCCAATTATTGCGTTTTGATGCGCTAATCCACTTGGGAAAGTTGGCTAATCATGTTTAGACCCAAAACACGTGTTAATTTGAAGTTTAGAGGTTGTAACATGAAATTCAAATTCTGACTTACAAGGAAACTTCAATTCCAAGTTACCATTTTTGAAACAATGGCATTCTCAACTCAAGGGGTCTTAAGGCATGATTCTTGATGCTTTAGGAAGATGAGGTTACAAGCTTTGCAATGGAAAAAGAATGGAGTTAAATGGATACTTGAGCTGAAAGTTACATTGAGTAAAAGTTGGAGAAAACGGGTTGACTTTCTATACTTAGAAATATTTCAAAATCTTCTTAAAAAATGACCTATAATGTCTTGCATCCAAACATGGCCTTCCACTTGGAATTTGCTCTTGACCAAAAAAATATGGCATGAAGTAGATCTCTTGAATGACATTTTGAAACTTGAATCATTAAAAATATCCAAAATTTGAGAAAGTTATGACTTGTTGAAGTTGGCAAAAAACCATGAAATGATTTATAATCTTTTGCATCTTTAAGGAAACTTCTATCCATTTTACCACTTTGCACATAAAAGAAGGCATAAAGTTCACATCTTCAAGATCATTATGGAAAAATAATGGACTTAAGGTGATGAAAATTGACCAAGTTAGGACCATTTGAAGTCACACATGGAAGATTGGGGATTCATCTGGAGGACTTGTAATCTTACTTCCTCATCAAGTCTCTTCCTCATGAAAAATCCTTGGAACCATTAAATTGATTTGTTAATAACACTTTGAAGGGAATGATGTCCTTTGAAGTTCAAAACCCTGGCTCCTAGATTAAGAAAAAGCTTTGAGGAACTTTTACAAGCATGAACAAACTTCTTGTACCACCATTCTTGCTTTGTGAATAAAAGTTGTTAAGGATGATAATGAGGACTTATAGCCACCAAAACAACTTCCATATCTTGAAATTTAAGAGAAATATGCTCTTGTGACCAATAGGAACAAGGCCTTGTCCAAACATGACAAATTCTCCAATCAACCCCTTGTACTTTTGAGTCAAATATAATAACCTTGAAATGTGATGAACCAAAGAAACCTTGCCATGCCAATTCTTCCAAAACCAATCCAATGGTGAGGTTTGAACTTCTCAAGCTTTATTGACTAGGGAATAGAAATAAACTTATGAACCCATGGAGTAACTTATTAAATCTCATTGCCTTCACCTACATGGATAACAAGCAAGACAAACCAACATTTCATTTTATTAGTTAAATGATGAAATCAAAACAATATAAATGATCACAAAAGGAACATAATTCAAGGTGCTTGGTAATCCGTCAAAAATGGCAAAACTAAATGTAGGGAGGGGAAACAAGAATCCTAGTGTGATCTTGTTGTGAATGAATCAACATGGTATGATGAAGGGATCTTAGGGCAAAATATTGGGGTGCAACACCATCTGCTTTACTTGAGACTGTTTTTGCAATCCCTAGTAGAAGTGTTACATTTTAAAACATTTGTTTCCCCAGTGGAGCCTGAAGAAGGATGTTCTATCCCTGTATCTGTACTATTCTGTCACTTTGTTTTGTTTACTTCCAGATTATGTTTCTCCCCAGTAAAGCTAAAGAAGGCAGTGGGTTTTGTTTCCTCAGTTAGAATTTACTTTTTCTTGGAATGATCATCTTGGATGTGGTTTATCCGAGTGTTGTTTGTGCCAGAGTTGGTTTTGGCATGGTTATTCCCAGTGTTATATATCGATTTTGTCATCATACGCACGATGTGATTGGTGGGAATGAGAACTGACTGTTTTTGGAATGTTGGTTCGCATTTGCGTTTGTTTTCGCAAAATGTCACGGTAAGCAAGAGTCACCACCGTCTTTTATTTAATCCAACACGGAAAGGAAAAAAGCACAACAAAATTCCTTTTCGAGATGTTTCTCGGGTTCGGGAGGTAGATTATAGAAAGGGAAGGTGTTAGCACCCTTTCTATCCGTGGTTATCCACGGGCTCTTAGGTACTTGCTCATTGTGTTTTCAAAAAGTTTTTGCTTTTCTTGTGTATGTGGGTTTTGAAAAGTTTTTGTTTGAAAACTTCGATTTAACTCTTGTTTCTGTCCTCAAGAGTGTATGAAGTGTTTTTGAAAACTTTGTTTGAAAAGTGTAAGTGCGAAAAGTATTTTTGTTTTGAAAGAGCAAGTACCTGAGAACTTCTACCTACTCAAAAGAAATTAAGCTGTGTAAATGTCCTTTAGACAGTACTATCCCACTATTGAGAAGTAGGCAGCACCGTCGTTGGAGTTTTCGGGTCAATTCGATTATGGGACATGTGGTCACTAAAGCAAGGGTAGGACACCTTAGCGGTAACCCTAGTGTCTTAGATCATTTTTTATCGAGGCAACCATTTCGAGGCAACTTTGATCTTTAGACAAGAGGGCGACCTCTAAAACTTCCTATACTCAATGACCACGTTCGAGGCAACCAAGTGAGGCGTACCCTAGGAGTGGCATGTGCGGGTGTGTCAGGTTTCAGTTATGTTATCTTTGTACATGTTATGGTGATCTACGGTTGATTTTAATTTAAGAGAGATCTTGACATGCATAGCCTAGTTAGCATACATCTAGCAGTTAATAGTTGCGGAAAATAAAACTACGCTATTACAAGGCGTCAGGTATTTACATCGCCAAAAACAAACCCTTGAAAAAGAAAATTGCGGAAAATAAATGAAAGCGATAAAAAGTCCTAATTAAAGCTATTACATCCTCGGAGCAAATACAATTATATGATAAAAAATAATCATGAATCAAAAATAATCACATGCGCGAGGAAAATTGGATCGGAGAGTTTTTAGGGTTTTGACCCTTTTTTGAGAAAGAAGGAGATTTTTGTTATTTTGTATTTAATTAAATTAAACCTAGACTAATTAATTAATAAAAAGAAATATTTTTTTTGGTTTTTTAGAATATTTAAGGAAATAAAAAAAATAAGTCAAAAGTTATTAAAAACCCTAATTCTACATTAATTTTAAATTATTGCAAAAAAGTTAAAATTAACCTAATTAAAACTAAATTAATTAATTACTTATTTATTTACAAAATAACTAATTAAATTTAATAAATAAAAATATTATATTTTTTATGTTTTTCTGATTTTTATTATGAAAATAAATATTAATTTGTTAGTGAAAATAATAATTATAAAAAATAATTAAATGAAAGAAATAAAAAATAAAAGAAAAGAAATAAACTTGAAGGGGGGTGTTGGGCCCAATTTTGTGGTAGAGTCAACAATTTCTGAAGGCCCACTATGCATTAGCTTGTTTGACTTTTCTGGACTTGCTACGCATGTGCTGACCAGGGAGTATGGTGGTCCTTCAACTTTGGCCACTGGATCTGAGTTTGAAGACATCTGGCGCTTGGGAATTGGAGGTGTATGGTGGACCACCTTGTGAAATCTGGATGTGAACATAGGAAGAAAAATGGAATAAATGTTTTGGGGGACCTGGGATTCGAACCCAGGTCCCAAGGCTCATTGGCCAGCGTCCCTTCCACTACACCACATGCATCTTTTGATATTATAATGATAAGCAATTAATATATATGAAAACAATCACAACGCAGTAAATAAAAATTAAAACGCGCGCTTCTTTCAAATTGGCCAACCAGATATCAACACATCATCGTCTTCAACCTTTGTCCTGTATAATTAACATCAGATAGCGGGGGTTTTTAACCTCCAGTACCTCCTGCAAGGAAAAATAGCGAAAAGAAATATAGCAAGCATAAATATTTCGCGAGGTATGGCCCCACGATTTCAACCCTGTATCTCATGAGTCCCAATTTTTCCTGGTTTAGAAAGCCATTTTTTAAAGCTGGAAAACCCTAGAGATTCAGTCATGGCATATCTCGATTCAGGGAACCATGGTTCAATTAAATCATTCCATTAGCTTTGTATGATCTCTAGCAATGCAAAACCATCACAAAAACATGTTAAATGCGCATGAATTAAGATATATAGTTTTGAATCAAAAGTGCAAACCGTGGGACTGTATGTGACGATTCTTTGAGCTTTGGTGCTTGAATTGGATTGCAAATCGTTCCTGGTACCTCCTACAATGTATTTGGATGGTCAAAACGCCTTGAATTGGCCTAGAATGCAAGAACAGGTTTTTAGTTTTCTTGGAATTTCTTGAATTTGCTATGGCCGTTTCTGCAGCTTTTTTCACGTGTCCTAGGGTATGGTTTGCTTGCTTATGTATAAGGGAAACAAATTAGGTCAAAATTTTGGATCCAACCCATGTGCATTGAAGATTAAATCCTTGATTGATAAATCAAAGATTCTTGATTTTTTTGATTGAACAAATTTGCCAAAAATGGATATTTTGTATCTTTTTGATTGTGCACGAATGTGTCAGCATCTTTTGATCATATTTGCTTCACAAATTGATTTAAAAATCAAATCTTGTATTTTCTTATGATTTAAATTAATTAAATGAATTAATATTAATTAAAAATCCAATTAATCAATAAAAATAAGAAAATAAATCCAATTCATCTTGGTGGGTCGTGCATAAGCCATGGGTGAAGTTTCAAGAAGAGATTTGAGGCCCATTAGCAAAAAGAAGGTGTTTTGAGCAAAGTTGACTTTTGCAAATTCATGAAAATTTCCCAACTTCTCCAATACACAAGTTGCTCAATTTTGATCATATGACCATGTTCTTGGACATTTTGGAAAGCCCTTGAAGTCCTCTAACCAATGCCTTTGGTACCATGTCATTTGGATTTACCAATCTCAAGTTATGGCCTTTGATCAAAGTGTACTTTTGTTGACTTTTGAAATTGACCTATAATGTAAAAATTGGTATCTTTTTGTGAGGGCATTTCTTGATCTTGGAGTGTGAAGATGGATTATAGGAAATTGCATCCTCTTCAAAATTAGTTTTGGATGGAATTTTTCTGATAAACCATTGTGATCGGTGGAAATAGAACTGACTGTTTTTTAAGCTGGTTCGTGAAATGTCGCGGTAAGCAAGTGTCGCCACCATCTTTTATTTTCTCCAATAAGGAAAGGACAAAAGCACAGCAAAATTCCTTTTCGAGATGTTTCTCGGTTCGGGAGGTAGATTATAGAAAGGGAAGGTGTTAGCACCCTTTCTATCCATGGTTATCCATGGGCTTTTAGGTACTTGCTCTTATGTTTTCAAAAGATTGTTTACTTTTCAAGTGTGTGTGGGTTTTGAAAAAGTTTAGTTTGAAAACTTCTAGGTAACTCTTGTATCAGTCCTCAAGAGTGTATGAAGTGTTTGTTTGAAAACTTTTGTCAGAAAAGTGTAGGTGCGAAAAGTTGTTTTTGTTTTTTGAAAGAGCAAGTACCCAGGAGAATCTACCTACTCTAAGGAATTAGGCTGTGTAAGAGTCCTTTAGATAGTACTATCCCACTATTGAGAAGTAGGAAGCACCGTCGTTGGAGTTATTCGGGTCAATTCGATTATAGGGACATGTGGTCACCAAAGCAATGGTAGGACACCTTAGTGGTAACCCTAATGTCCTAGATCCTTTTTATATCCGAGGCAACCGTTCGAGGAAACTGGATCTTTAGATAGGAGGGCGACCTCTAAAACACCCTATACTTGACGACCACGTTCGAGGCAACCAGTGAGGCGTACCCTAGGAGTGGCATGTGCATGTGTGTTGTTTTTCAGTTTATGTTTATCTTTGGTCATGCATTTGCGAGCTACAGATTGATTTTATTTGTCATACAAGTCTTTCATGCATTTTTAACAGTTAAGAGTGCGGAAAATAAATTGCGGAAATATGAATCTACGCTATTACAAGGCGCGGGTCTATACATCGCCAAAAACATAACCCGTTTGGAAATAAATGCGAAAAGTAAAAGAAAGCGATAAAATCCTAATTAACTATTACATCATCGGAAACAGTTACATGAATATAATCAAAAGGAATTAAAGCGCGAAAGAAATTAAATCGGGACGTCCTTAGGGTTTTGACCCTTTTTGAGAAATAAAGAAATTGTCCTTTTTTGCAATTAATCAAACATTACCTAATTTACTAATTAATTAGTTAATTAAAAGAAAAAATGTTTGTGTTTTTTTAATATTTTTAATGAAAATAATAAAAAAGGGGAAATTAACATTATTAAAAGAAAAAAAAACCCTAAGTCTAAATTGTTTTTCATTATTATGAAAAAGATTTAAAATTGACCTAATTAAACAACTAAATTAATTAATTAGAATTTATTTACAAAAATAATAATTAAGGTGAAATTTAATAATAATAGTAATAATATAAATATTTACTGGATTTATTATGAAAATAATATTAAATTTATGGATTAAATAATAATAATAGTAATTAAGAATAATTAAAATAGAAAATATGAAAAGAAAAAAAAAACAATAAACCAGGGGGGTATGCTGGACCCATGTGGAGGTGTTGTTCTGGAAATTTAGGCCCAATAGCACTCAAGCCTGTTGACTCCTGGAATTGTCCACGTGCATGTTGACTGAGGAACATGGTGTTCCTTCCCTTGTAACCATTGGATTTGTATTAGGAGACACATGGCTGGCTGATACGTGGGATGCATGATGGAAGCCTTCTTTGAAGCCTGCATTGGATTATACAAGAAAAAATAGGAACAATTATATGGGGGACCTGGGAATCGAACCCAGGTCCCAATGGTTGCCAACCACGTCACCCTCCACTACGCCATTGTGTTGCATCTGATATTATAACAAACAACAAACATAATATATCAATAATGATAGTTATGGTGGAAATCAGAAAAAGCGCGCGTTCGTTTGAATAAACCACCCACACGCTTCCACGTATTATCTTCTTCGCTTGGCCTGTAACAAAAACAATCAAATAGCGGGGGGTTTTAACCCCCTCAAACTGCAAATGCAAAAAATAGTGATTAGGTCTGTAAGCTATATAAATAGGGCGCGATGGTCCTGTTCAATTCGTCTTGATCTTCTGAGTTCAACCATGGGCATCATTAGTCCTAATTTTGCTTGGTCAAGAAAGCCCTAAAATCAAAGCTTCGAAACCCTAGATTTCTTCAATGGCACCTTTTGATTTAAGGCTCTATAACTCAATTCACCTATACCATCAGCTTCAGAAAGGTCATAACAATGCAAAGCAATGAGTATAACATGTTAATGATGCATAAAAAGTGAGTTTCAATTCTGAAAAAGAATAAGCAAACCGTGAGTTGTTCTTGCACGTTCTTGGAGTGTTAAGGCTTGTTTTTGATTGCTACACGCTTCTGCGAATGCTAGCAATGTATTGGAATCCTTAAATTGCTTTGAAAGGGCCTGGAAGGTGGAATTCAGTTTTGACTTTGTTCTTGGTTTTTTGAATATGGTTATGGTTCTTGTCCAGCAATTCTCACGTTCCAGGCATTAGGGTTGGCTTCAGTATTTATGTTGGAAGGGAATTAGGGTACAAACTTGGTCAAAGATCCATGGAATAAAGTTTTCAATATTTGATTTTCAATCAAATATTTATCAATCTTTTGGATTGAAAAACCTTTCCAAATTGGGAGGTTTTTGTCTCTTTGATGGATGCACGAAATTGCCAGCTTGCCCTGAGCCTATTTGCTTCATAAAAAGATTTGAAAACCATATCTTTATATTTTCTACATTTAAAATGAGTTAAATGAATTAATAATCAATTAAAAATCCAAATAATTAATAAAAATAAGAAAATAATTCAATTTAATCTCAATGGGTCGTGCATAAGCCTTGGGTAAAGATTCAAGAAGGAATTTGGGGCCCATTAGCAAAAACAAAGTGTTTTAGGCAAAGTTGACTTTTGCAAATTCCGAAAAATTTCCCAACTTCTCCAATGCATATCTTGCTCAATTTTGATCATATGAACATGTTCTTGGACATTTTGAAAAGATCTTGAAGTCCTATAACCAATGCCTTTGGTCCCATGTCATTTGTATTTACCAATATCAACTTATGGTCTTTGACTTAAAGTTCCTTTTTGTTGACTTTTGAAATTGACCTATAATGTAGAAATTGATAACTTTTTGTGAGAGCATTTCTTGGACTTGGAATATGAAGATGAGTTGTAGGAAATGTAATCCCCTTCTAAATGAGCATTGGATGGGATTTTTATGATGAACCATGAAAACGTTATGCTTTGGTCAAGTTACAGTTGACTTTTCAGCTATCCAAAAATAGAAACTTTTGCATCTTTGATGATTTTTGAGCCCTGCTTGAGGAATCATGATCAAGACTTGATCAAATGATGATTGTGGCTTCAAAATAAGATGTTGGCCAAAAATTATGACTTTTGACTGTAAAATGACCATTTTACCCCTACAGTTGGTTGTGGAGCAACTAGGGTTTTTGACTGTGCAACTTGCCTCTGTGAATCTTGAGACTTGATATGTAGATGCTTGGCAATGTATATAAGCCCATGAGACTTGATTGAGCCATTGAAAACCTCAACTTCCTTGAGAGAAACAAAACCCTAATTTTGACTGGCTTAGGAGGATGTTTGACTGTGCAACCTTTGAGAAGTCTTGAACCATTTGAGGATGATTCTTGATAGACTTTGAAGAATATGGGATGGCAAATTTTGGGGTACAACAGTTGCCCCTGTTCAATCTTCTTAGACTTGAGGATGTAGATTGGCTTGCGTGCCTTTCGTGATCCGAAGGTGGAAGATGATTGAACACTAGAGTGCCCAAAAATTTGCACTCGCATAGTAGAATATCAACAATGTGATGTCGGGAATGGGCTTACAAATGCCATTTGGAAAGATGGTGGATAGGAGGATGGGCTTATAGATGCCATATGGAGATGTGACCGAATCTTGTCGTGAATGGGCTTATAGATGCCATTTGGAGATGTAATGGATCGTTGTGGAGATGGGCTTATAGATGCCATCGGAAGGTGTCGATCGCGTAAGAGATTCCTTAGCGAGAACTTGTGTACTTTGAGAAAGGAAGATGGTTTCCTGGCCTGTTACAGGGGTTGATCTTCAAACTCTTCATGCAGATATGCCCTGGCTAGATACAGGTATCGAATCTACAATCAGTTGCTCACAGATGTGCCCTGGCTAGATACAGGAATCGAATCCGGGACTTCAAAAGGTTGCTTACAGACGTTCCCTAGCTGGATACAAGTATCGAATCTACAAACAATCGCTCACAGATGTGCCCTGGCTAGATACAGGAATCGAATCCGGAACTTCAAAAGGTTGCTTACAGACGTGCCCTGGCTAGATACAGGAATGGAATCTACAAACAATCGCTCACAGATGTGCCCTGGCTAGATACAAGAATCGAATCCGGAACTTCAAAAGGTTGCTTACAGACGTTCCCTGGCTAGATACAGGTATCGAATCTCTAAACTCTTCATGCAGATATGCCCTGGCTAGATACAGGTGTCGAATCTACAATCAGTCACTCACAGATATGCCCTGGCTAGATACAGGAATCGAATATGGAATTAGTTGTCTACAGATATGCCCGGGCTGGATACAGGTATCGAATCTCTAAACTCTTCATGCAGACATGCCCTGGCTGGATACAGGTATCGAATCTACAATCAATCACTCACAGATATTCCCTGGCTAGATACAGGAATCGAATCTGGAATTAGTCGTTTACAAATATGCCCTGGCTGGATACAGGTATCGAATCTCTAAACTCTTCATGCAGACATGCCCTGGCTTGATACAGGTATCGAATCTACAATTAATCACTCACAGATGTGCCCTGGCTAGATACAGGAATCCAATCCGGAATTAGTCGTTTACAGATATGCCCTGGCTGGATACAGGTATCGAATATCTAAACTCTTCATGCAGATATGCCCTGGCTGGATACAGGTATCGAATCTACAATCAATCACTCACAGATATGCCCTGGCTAGATACAGGTATTGAATCTGGAATTGCGAAAGTTGATGGTAATCGTCTTTTGATTGACCTTTTCCTGAAAAGGCAAAACATCAGTTGTATGCAATGTCATGATGTATGAGATGCATGATGTCATGATATTCAAAATGAGATAGTGTCGTATGCACTTTATCATGTATGTAAGCAGGATGTATAAAATGTGAAATGTTTATGAATGTATTTTCGTCTAGGAAAATAAATCCTTGACGAACGCCGGGAAGTTTGTTGAATCCTGGGCTGATGCTGAAGAGTAGAGTTCTTCATTTCCGCTGGGGATGGTGATTGCAAGAATAAACCAGTAGGAGAAGATGACTCCGTTGGGGAATAAACTTGTTGGAGAGGTTACTCTGCGCGGATTTACTCTGTGGGAAGAGATGCTTCGCTGAGGTTTTAATGATAAATCCACTGGGGATTCCGTTGATAATTTGTGTTGGAAGATTTGATGAACTCCGTTGGGGGATAGGAAGAACTTCGCCGAGGACGATCTTTCCGTGGTAATTAGCTGAGGATAACCCAGTTATAAGCTCTGGTGGGGAATAACCTTTGAATAAAGTCGGGGAGAGGCGTTCGTACTCTGCAGGGGATAAGCTTCCAGAATTTACTGGGGATAAGCTTCCAGAATCTAGTGGGGAGGATAATTCAACTCTCTTGGGGAAACTTTTGAGGACTGTATTGGGGAAGTGGCTCCACTAGGGTGTTTGGTATTCCGCCGGGGAATAATCTTATACTAAGACTGTCGGGGATGCTTGTTGAGGAATATCTGTATACTCCGCTGGGGAATGTTGAGATCTTCTGGGGATACCCAACTTCCTTAAGGCTGACAGTAGGCTAACTCTGTTTGGGGAGAGTGTTGCTGACTTGCTGGAGATACTGTGCCTTTTCGGGGCTGACGGGAGACGAACTCTGCTTGGGGAGAGTATGGCTGAATCTTGTCTTACTCTGGGGGAGTGAAGGTATCTTGGTTACGTTCTTCAGCTGAACCTATCTTAGTACCTTGGTGGACAGAGCAACTAGATCGCTTAGACAATTCTTATTGCCCCTGTTTCTAATGTCACCTGTAATTAGTCCTTTGTTTCGCATGCAAATATTTATGAGTTAGCAATTAATGTCAAATGCATATATCAAAAATGAACATTGGACGTTCTTTGCAAAACAAAACAGAGGAAGGAGAAGCAATTGGCAATTTGTCTGAAAAAGTGAATTTGTATTGATTTTGAATTTGCCTGTAAATAGGCGTTTTGTATACAAGAGGCTGACGTCCTAGTAAGAGAACGCCTCTGAACAACATAGAGTTTATACAATTTGTGCAAAGGAAAACAAAACAGCTATGTGCAAGATCCCACTGGGTTCCAATTCTGCTATCGCCTTTATGTCTTCAAGCGTCTCATCACTTCGCTGCTTAGTTGAAGTTGAAGCTGATTGATTGATGCCGTGTAAGCCTGATAGTTGATACTGAAGTCTGGATGCAAGGTAATCCAATGAGACATAGTATTACGCTTTAATCCCTAACTTTTTCCTGGACCGCCCTTTCGGGTTTCAGTCCACCGGGATACCCATTTTTGCCCAAGCTGCCTTTTCAGGTTTTCGACTTGCCGGGTGTACAGATTTTTTCATTTCATCCCTTATTTTTTCCCGAACCCTTTTGGTTCTCCGGGAAGCCCTTATTTTTGCCTAGGTGTGTCAACCTAGCGGGTCTTTAATTCATGCGTAGTATCTTTTTACTATGTCTGCATTGGCGGGGTGAGGAAGGTCGTCACCATCCATGGTGGTTAGAATCATGGCTCCTCCTGAGAAGATATGTTTAACCACAAATGGCCCTCCGTACGTAGGAGTCCATTTGCCCCTGGGATCACTTTGAGGAAGAATGATGCGCTTGATTACCAGGTCTCCAACTTGATACCCTTGTCGTCTGACTTTCTTGTTAAATGCCTTGATCATCCGTTTTTGGTACGTCTGACCATGACAAATAGAAGTGAGTCTCTTTTTGTCGATTAGGTTTAATTGATCAAGTCGAGTCTGGATCCAGTCATCTTCGTTCAAACCTGCATCCTTCATTATCCGGAGAGAGGGTATCTGGACTTCAATAGGCAAGACTGCCTCCATGCCATTGACCAAGGAAAAGGGTGTTGCCCCTGTTGACATCCTTGCTGAGGTACGGTACCCATGAAGAGAAAACGGTAACATCTCGTGCCAATCTTTATAGGTCACTATCATCTTCTGCACAATCTTCTTAATATTCTTATTTGCCGCTTCGACAGCCCCATTCATCTTCGGCCGGTAGGGAGAAGAGTTGTGGTGCTGTATCTTGAATTGCTCGCAGAGCTCAGTGATAATATTGTTATTAAGATTGGTACCATTGTCCGTAATGATCCTCTCAGGTACCCCGTAGCGACAGATCAGGTTATGCCGAATGAACCGTGCCACGACGTTCTTGGTTATGGTAGCATGGGAAGCTGCTTCATCCCACTTTGTGAAGTAATCAATCGCTACTAGGATGAAGTGATGCCCGTTGGATGCCGTAGGTCTGATCTCGCCGATCATATCAATGCCCCACATTGCAAAAGGCCAGGGTGCTGTCAAGACGTTCAGAGGAACTGGAGGAATATGCACCTTATCAGCATAGATCTGGCACTTGTGACACGTCCAAGAGTGTTGGTAACAGTCAGCTTCCATTGTAGACCAGAAATATCCTGCCCGAAGGATTTTCTTTTCCATGGTATGTCCACTGGAATGTGTTCCGAAGGTACCTTCATGTAGCTCTGCCATGATCCTTTCTGCTTCAGTCTTATCCACACAACGCAGTAAGGTCGAATCATGGTTTCGCTTGTACAGAATGTCGTTGCTGAGGAAGAACTTTGCTGCGAACCTTCTCAAAAAATTCTTGTCGTTAACGGATGCACCCTCGGGGTATTCTTGAGCTTCCAAGTACCTCTTCACCTCGTGATACCACGGTTTTTCAGTTACCTCTTCAGCCTCAAGATCGCAGCAATGTGCAGGTTCATCCAGTTTCCAGATAATGATCCGGGGAGCCTCGTTGTCCCATTTGACCTTGAACATAGAAGACATCGTAGCTAACGCGTCCGCCAACTGATTCTCCTCTCTCGGGAAATGTTCAAAAGTTATCTCTTCGAAATGGGGGATCAATGTCAACACATACTCTTTGTAGGGAATAAGATTTGGGTTTTTCGTATCCCACTCGCCTTTGATCTGACTGATCACGAGAGAGGAATCTCCAAAGACACTTAGAAACTTGATCCTTAAGTCAATTGCAGCTTGAAGACCCATGATGCATGCGTCATACTCCGCCATGTTGTTGGTGCAGTTGAAACATAGCCGGGCAATAAGTGGAGTATGAGTGCCTTTGGGGGATATGATTACAGCGCCAATACCGTTATCCAAAGCGTTTGAGGCTCCGTCAAAGTGCGTAGACCATCGGGATCCTTCCTCAGGTCCTTCATCTGGTCCAGGTACTTCACAATCAGTCACTACCATGATATCCTCGTCTGGAAATTCAAAGTTCATCGACTGGTAATCGTCCACTGCCTGGTGTGCCAAATGGTCTGCCAATACACTTCCTTTGATTGCTTTCTGAGTCGTGTACTGGATGTCGTATTCTGTCAAGATCATTTTCCATCTTGCTATTCTTCCGGACAAGGCGGGATTTTCGAATATGTACTTGATTGGATCCATTTTTGAAATTAACAGAGTAGTGTGAGTCAACATATACTGTCTCAGCCGGCGGGCAGCCCATATCAAAGCGCAACAAGTTTTCTCGAGCAGTGAGTATCAGGTCTCACATTCGGTAAACTTTTTTCTAAGGTAATAAATAGCATGCTCTTTTCGACCAGACTCGTCATGCTGCCCCAGCACACACCCCATTGAGCTGTCAAGTACCGTCAAGTATAAGATCAGAGGTCTCCCTTCAACAGGTGGCATAAGAATGGGTGGCTCTTGGAGATACTCTTTGATTTTTTCGAAAGCGGCATGGCATTCATCGTTCCAACGTACCACTTGATCTTTCTTCAGTAGCTTGAAGATTGGTTCACAGGTAGCAGTAAGATGTGAGATGAATAGGGCAATGTAATTCAGCCGTCCTAGAAAGCCTCTGACTTCTTTCTCTATCTTGGGAACTGGTATATCTTGTATGGCTTTCACTTTGGCAGGGTCCACTTGAATACCTTTGTCACTTACGACGAAGCCTAGCAGTTTTCCAGATCTCACCCCGAAGGTGCACTTGTTCGGGTTCAACCTCAGCTTGTACAACTTCAGACGGTCAAACAACTTCTGTATATGGTCAAGGTGTTCCTCCTCATTTTGGGACCTTGCAATCATATCATCGACGTATACTTCGATCTCATGATGGATCATGTCATGAAATAAAGCAACCATGGCACATTGGTAAGTTGCCCCAACATTTTTCAACCCAAAAGGCATGACCTTGTAGCAGAAGGTGCCCCACTGAGTAACAAAAGTGGTCTTCTCCATGTCTTCAGGAGCCATCTTGATCTGATTATAACCGGAGAACCCGTCCATGAAGGAGAATACCTTATGCTGAGCAGTGTTGTCAACAAGAACTTCGATGTGAGGCAAAGGGAAGTCATCCTTGGGGCTTGCCCTGTTCAAATCCCTGTAATCAACACACATTCGGACCTTACCATCTTTCTTCGGCACTGGAACCACGTTGGCAATCCACTGAGGGTAAGAAGTCACTGCTAGAAAACCGGCATCAAATTGTTTCATAACCTCAGCTTTGATTTTCTCGGACATCTCTGCACGCATACGGCGGACCTTCTGTTTTACCGGAGGACAGTCTTCCTTGGTAGGCAGGTGATGAACCACAATGTCAGTATCCAACCCAGGCATGTCTTCGTAAGACCAGGCAAAGATTTCCACAGAGTCATGCAGCATCTGAATCAACCGTTGTTTCACACTAGACTCTAGGTTGGCACCAATCTTGACTTCCTTTCTGTCTGTCTCAGTACCCAGATTTACCGTTTCCACTGGCTCTTCATGTGGCTGAATGGCCCTCTCTTCCTGGAGTAGCAGTCTTGCAAGCTCACCAGGCACTTCGCAATCATCTTCACCTTCGTCTTCGACTAAGTTGATCGGATTTTCGAAGTCATAACTGGCAGTAGCAGAGTCGTTACCAGTGAGATTCAAAGTGGATTGGAACCTGTATAAGTGAGTGTGTGTAAATATAGTTGTTTTGCAATATATAATAAAGAAAGACAAGGAGTGCAAGATTTGAAGTGCAAAAAATGTCCAATGCTTTTATTCATGATATATGAAAATGACAAATAATAAGCCCTCACAAATGAAGCCACGGTGCCCCGGGTAAGACACCGGGCCATAAAGTTTGAAATTATTGTTCGTTACAAATTTAAACAAAGGAGTTCATTACTGAGTGACAAAAGTAATAGGTGTGAAGTCTTTTGCATCCAGTTGCTTGGTCAACCGTTGGTTGTTGGGTAGATCCAACTGTCGAATTCAGATTCCTCCACATCGTCTTCAATAGCATTTACTCCTGGGTTGGTGATGAACACATGAGGTCTTCCAATCCTTGCTTTACGAACAGCCCTCTGAGCTTCTGCAGTGAAACCCAAACCAAACTTGTCAGTCTTCAGAGTAAAATCAGGAAGTCGGCCCCAGTTTGCACACTCACCCTTCTCAATCACAGCCCGGGCATCCTTTAAGGAAGCCATCTTCAAAGGAGAATCTTCGATCACAGTTTCTGCTGATGCCAGTGTCTGAGGCACCTCTTCAAAGTGTTGAAAGGGGGTCTCAATGAGTTCCCCATCCATTTCTATGTACCAGAACGAGTTAAGGTGGCTGACCATGTATTCTTCCTCCCCCTGAACTGTCACAATTTTCCCTCTGACCGGGTACTTCAGCTTCTGATGTAATGTGGAGGTCACAGCTCCAGCCTTGTGGATCCATGGACGACCCACCAAACAAGAATAGGATGGTCAGATGTCCATCACATAGAAAGTAGAATCAAAAACTTGAGAACCAACCCTGATTGGAATGTCAACTTCACCATGTACCATCCTCTTGGACCCGTCAAAGGCCCGGACAACAATCTTACTTGGCTTGAGCTCTAAACCCTCACAATCCAGCCTGTCTAGAGCTTTCTTGGGCAATACGTTCAACGAGGAACCAGTGTCAACCAGCACATGGGCAAGAGTAGTGCCCCTGCATTCAATGGAGACATGCAGGGCATCGTTATGGTTCTTTCCTTTGGCAGTCAGATCGGCGTCTGAGAAACCCAAACCATTATCAGCAGTTAAGTTGGCCACACAATCGGTAAATTGGTCAGCAGACGTTTCTTGTGGCACATGGGCCGTCTTCAGGAAGGAAATCAGGTCCTTGGCATGGGCCTCTGAACACAACAACAGTGATAACATAGAAATTTTAGAGGGGGTGTGCCCCAGCTGCTCAACTACATTGAAATCACTCTTCTTGATAATTTTGAGAATCTCTTCCATCTCTTGCTGGGAAGCTTCAACAGTGGTTGTCTTCGGTGCCTCCGTCCGGGCAGGCACATCAGTAGCAATCCCTTTGCCTTGAGCGTCAGATGACTTGGCAGCAGGGGTAGAAACTTGATCAGTAGGGGAAACAGGCACACTGGCAGGTGTGATATCAAGAGGTCTCTGAATAGCTGGAGGTGCAATATTAGGTGAGAACAGCCTACCACTACGAGTAACCTTAGCAGGCCCGGTGATGTTACTGACGCCGGTACTTGTATTGAACTCTTGTTTTACTCCGAGCACATAAACATCTGCCCCATAGTGCCAAGGGACAGCTTTGTCAGATGTATAGGGGAGGGGCCCCGGAACAGTGATGATGATAGGTGCAATCTTGTGAACAGGCATAATTTTGACAGGCTTCCTCGGGGGAGCCTTAGGAGAGTTATTGAAAATAGTGACAACAGAGGATTCTTCAACAGGGATAGCAGGAACAGCAACCTTTTCGAACAAGATCTCTTTATTATCCATCAGGCTTTGGATACCTGACTTCAACAAAGGACAACCAGCAGGTGAAACAGCACATAGAAGGAAACCTTTACTACATCCCGGAAATAAACCGGCTAGCAACAGGTTCCTCTTGACAGTCAACAACGGAGTAACAATATCATCCACGAAGGCTACATACAGATCTTCTTCCATAGCATTCACTCCATGCTGGGGCATGGGAGCAGTCACAACATTGGGCCTTTCGGGCGCCTCGAACTGTATTTCTTTAGCATCAATAAGGTCCTGAACCTTATTCCTCAGAGCCTAACAATCATCAGTAGAATGCCCTGGGCTATCAGAATGATAAGCGCAGCGGGCGTTAGGGTTGTACTTTGGAGAGGTTGTGTTCACTACCTTCGGAGCTTCTTTGACAGTTACCAGATTGGTTGACAGCAGTTGCGGCAGGATCTGAGACAAGGTCATACTGAGCCGAGTGTACTCCCTTCTGGGTCTCTCACCCCTTGGTTGGTTATATTGCTGAGGAGCAGCAGCAGGCTTTGAGATTACCACCACATTGACAGCTTGGCGGCGTTCCGGTTTATTCTGTTTCCTCGACCCATAAACATCACTAGATTCCTTTTTGAACGGTTTCTTTTCAGAACTCGAGGATGCACCTTTCTGTATCTTCCCCGACTTGATACCAGCTTCGATCCTCTCACCAGTCAGAATGAGGTCTGTAAACCCTACAGAAGAATTACCAATCAGATGGTTGAAGAACAGACCAGACAGGGTCCCCAAGAACATGTCCACGAGTTCACGGTCAGTCAACGGTGGCTGCACCCTGCCATCCAGGTCTCTCCACTTTTACGCGTACTCCTTAAAACCTTCACCCGTCCCAAGTGACATACCCTGGAGTTGGGTACGCGTGGGAGCGAGGTCGGAATTGTACTGATACTGCTTATAAAATGCAGTAGCCAAGTCCTCCCAGTTACAAATACTGGTTCCATCCAGCTGATAGAACCATTCGAGTTGAGTCCCTGAAAGACTATCCTGGAAGAAATGGATCCATAAGTTCTTGTCTGCAGTATACGGTTGGATCTTCCTTACATAAGAACGGAGGTGCAGCTTAGGGCAGGAAGCTCCGTCATACTTCTCAAAAGAAGGTGCCTTGAACTTGTGTGGGATCACCACCCCAGAAGATAAATCCAGATCTCCAAAATCCAACCCAGGCACATGCTGAATCTCCATGGCACTTAGACGGTCCTCTAGTTGTTTGTACCTGTCCTCAGTAGGAGGGTATTGTTCATCATTGTAATCTGTCTCGTTGTCGGAGACCACGGGACTTGGAACCCTTCCCCCTTGGGGACTATCTTTCCCTACAGAGGAAGTAGCCTGATCAGCCTCATTTTGCAGTGTATTCCCAAACCTCCGTCCAGTGTTAAACAACACAGTCCTCTTCTTCTTCTTCTTCAAAAGCAGAGTCTTCAATTCCCGTTGACCCTGGGCTAAGCTCATGACCAGCTCTTGAAACTGGGCGTTTTGGGCCTGGAGGGCCTTGATTGCTTGTTCAGTAGTAGGTTCAGGATTCATGATGATAGCTGAAATAAACAACGAAGAAGATTAAGCAACCTGTAGAAAAAGAATACATGTGATGCATATGATGAATGGAATGCGTATGATTTATGTTTTCAAAGACAATCGGGATTCAACTTTGTAGACAAAAAGGAAACACACTTTATTAGATTCAACTTTGGAATTTAAATTGTTCAAGAAATTGCCCTTAGGCGTTACAAGAATGGAAATACTGAAAAGGAAATAAAAGCTGTAAGAGAAACATCCAAAACCCATCAGTCCTCCCATGGCCTCCTCTTCTCAGTACGGATGTAGTCATTCAAGACCCGCTCGTTCTCCAATTGCTTAGTCAGCTTCTGGATTTTCTGCTCTTGTTCGTTGAACCTTTCCCGATAAGAATCCTGTTCTTCCTGTAGTTGCTCCCAAGACCTCTTTAGTGTGTCAACATCAGTGGGTATCTGAGGAGGGAGTACAGTTGGAGGAACCCCATCTCTATCAGGAAATTCAAGAATGATAGGCCTGACAGCTTCGCATGGCATACCTAACTTCTGAGCACGGATGCGGACCCATTTGTAGTAGGGCTCCATGGGCAGAGAAGTCTTTGGTCCCAACTCAAGTGGGTCAGCTTTGTGAATTCTGTCCCAAGCCTTGATGAATCTACGACGCAGCTCGTCACTATCTACCTGAAACTCAAAACTGATGTGAGGAACCAACATCTCATGAGGCCCTGCTCTTCTGGAACTTCCAAATTGACGGAGAGCTAAACATGGATTATAAGAGATTCCTCACTTGGTACCGATCAATGGAACATTAGGATATTCTCCGCAACGATCAATAACAGCTACCTCATCCAAACCTCTGAGAGTCCAAATGATGTCATTATCAGTGAGAGACATTAACCTGTGAGCCCAGCCCTTTCCTTCTTTGTTCTTCAGCACGAACTTAGGGAGGTGCGAAATAAACCACCTCACTAACAAAGGAGCACAACACCACAGAGTTCCCCGTCTTCAGGCAGTACGAGCATAGAGTTGTTGCAAGATATCACCCAAGAGAGTGGGTACAGGGTTCCGAGACATGAAGATCCTTATGGCATTGACATTGACAAAATTATCAGGATTTGGAAACAGAACCAGACCATAGATTAAGAGAGCCAAAATGTCTTCGTACGCCCTGAAGTCTAAGTCATTCCAGAAACTATTAGCCTTACCAATCAGAAACTTGGCCAAAAAGCCCTTAACTCCGCTTCTAGTCGCCCAATTATCCATTACCTCCTTGTTGGTCAAAGGAAGGGCTGCTGCAATTTCCTCAAGTCTAAGAGTCTTTTCCCAACCAGTGAAAGGAGTCTGATCCAAAACAGGGATACCAAGCAAATCAGAGAATTCTTCCAGGGTAGGGACCAGCTGGAAGTCTTGAAAGGTGAAGCAATGGTACAAGGGATCATAAAACTGGGTCAGGACACTCATCATTTGTTGGTCCCACTTTGAAGTGACTAAACCGAGAAGAGAACCATGCCTCTGGATGAAAGAAGTAGTATTTGGAATTCTGTCAACCAACATTTTGAGCAAATCAGGTGGGTGAACAAAATTGAGCCGGATAGTGTTCCTTCGTACAGGCATCATGATGTCCTACAAAACAGAGCAAAGATGAACCCTCTTTTCTTTGAAATGGGTTAGCCCGTATGCTGGATGCATGCGATGTTATGATGGTATGATGTTATGATAAAGCACACCACAAGGTATTCACAAAGGCAAACATGATAAGGCACACAAGTCACACAAGACAGCCCTTAGAGTTTAGGCCAGCATGAAGTTCAGGTACTACCCTCTTTCAGTTTCGTTAGTTAAGACCTGTCGTAGAAAATAGTAACCGGGTTCTAGAGGATCTCAATATCACCGACTACCCTCAACCGGTCATAACTCTAGCATCGCAATCTTTTCTTGCAGCCAGAACCATTGCGGGAGTTTAGCCTCAATGAGTGTAGCATACTGCTACTGTTCTATGGCCAAGTTGGGTCAATTTAGGGTTCTAAGGTCGGTTGGTGCTTAATGACTCCTCAGAAGACCCATATTCTCCTCGTTGCAACACAAGGGATATCGGTACAGACCAAGGTGTCACACCAACGTAGCCACTGCTTCACCCGTGTCGGTCTACGCCGGACAGGTCCCTCACATCTTATGCTACCTAAAGGGTATTCCCCAGATCCGGGTTAGGATCTATGAAACTCCGATGCAAGCCCATAAACATAAAAGCAAACAAGACATGCAATTTAAAACATAAGAGTGGTCTAATCCTAAGGTACACCTCACTTTTATAATATCCCCAGCAGAGTCGCCAGTTCTGTGATCGGTGGAAATAGAACTGACTGTTTTTTAAGATGGTTCGCGAAATGTCGCGGTAAGCAAGAGTCACCACCGTCTTTTATTTTCTCCAATAAGGAAAGGACAAAAGCGCAACAAAATTCCTTTTCGAGATGTTTCTCGGTTCGGGAGGTAGATTATAGAAAGGGAAGGTGTTAGCACCCTTCCTATCCATGGTTATCCATGGGCTCTTAGGTACTTGCTCTTATGTTTTCAAAAGATTGTTTACTTTTCAAGTGTGTGTGGGTTTTGAAAAAGTTTAGTTTGAAAACTTCTAGGTAACTCTTGTATCAGTCCTCAAGAGTGTATGAAGTGTTTGTTTGAAAACTTTTGTCAGAAAAGTGTAGGTGCGAAAAGTTGTTTTTGTTTTTTTAAAGAGCAAGTACCCAGGAGAATCAACCTACTCTAAGGAATTAGGTTGTGTAAGAGTCCTTTAGATAGTGCTATCCCACTATTGAGAAGTAGGAAGCACCGTCGTTAGAGTTATTCGGGTCAATTCGATTATAGGGACATGTGGTCACCAAAGCAATGGTAGGACACCTTAGTGGTAACCCTAATGTCCTAGATCCTTTTTATATCTGAGGCAACCGTTCGAGGCAACTGGATCTTTAGACAGGAGGGCGACCTCTAAAACACCCTATACTTGACGACCACGTTCGAGGCAACCAGTGAGGCGTACCCTAGGAGTGGCATGTGCATGTGTGTTATTTTTCAGTTTATGTTTATCTTTGATCATGCATTTGCGAGCTACGGATTGATTTTATTTTTCATACAAGTCTTTCATGCATTTTTAACAGTTAAGAGTGCGGAAAATAAATTGCGGAAATATGAATCTACGCTATTATAAGGCGCGGGTCTATACATCGCCAAAAACATAACCCGTTTGGAAATAAATGCGAAAAGTAAAAGAAAGCGATAAAATCCTAATTAACTATTACATCCTCGGAAACAGTTACATGAATATAATCAAAAGGAATTAAAGCGCGAAAGAAATTAAATCGGGACGTCCTTAGGGTTTTGACCATTTTTGAGAAATAAAGAAATTGTCCTTTTTTGCAATTAATCAAACATTACCTAATTTACTAATTAATTAATTAATTAAAAGAAAAAATGTTTTTGTGTTTTTTTAATATTTTTAATGAAAATAATAAAAAAGGGGAAATTAACATTATTAAAAGAAAAAAAACCCTAAGTATAAATTGTTTTTATTTATTATGAAAAAGATTTAAAATTGACCTAATTAAACAACTAAATTAATTAATTAGAATTTATTTACAAAAATAATAATTAAGGTGAAATTTAATAATAATAGTAATAATATAAATATTTACTGGATTTATTATGAAAATAATATTAAATTTATGGATTAAATAATAATAATAGTAATTAAGAATAATTAAAATAGAAAATATGAAAAGAAAAAAAAAACAATAAACCAGGGGGGTATGCTGGACCCATGTGGAGGTGTTGTTCTGGAAATGTAGGCCCAATAGCACTCAAGCCTGTTGACTCCTGGAATTGCCCACGTGCATGTTGACTGAGGAACATGGTGTTCCTTCCCTTGTAACCATTGGATTTGTATTAGGAGACACGTGGCTGGCTGATACGTGGGATGCATGATGGAACCCTTCTTTGAAGCCTGCATTGGATTATACAAGAAAAAATAGGAACAATTATATGGGGGACCTGGGAATCGAACCCAGGTCCCAATGGTTGCCAACCACGTCACCCTCCACTACGCCATTGTGTTGCATCTGATATTATAACAAACAAAAAACATAATATATAAATAATGATAGTTATGGTGGAAATCAGAAAAAGCGCGCGTTCGTTTGAATAAACCACCCACACGCTTCCACGTATTATCTTCTTCGCTTGTCCTGTAACAAAAACAATCAAATAGCGGGGGTTTTTAACCCCCTCAAACTGCAAATGCAAAAAATAGCGATTAGGTCTGTAAGCTATATAAATAGGGCGCGATGGTCCTGTTCAATTCGTCTTGATCTTCTGAGTTCAACCATGGGCATCATTAGTCCTAATTTTGCTTGGTCAAGAAAGCCCTAAAATCAAAGCTTCGAAACCCTAGATTTCTTCAATGGCACCTTTTGATTTAAGGCTCTATAACTCAATTCACCTATACCATCAGCTTCAGAAAGGTCATAGCAATGCAAAGCAATGAGTATAACATGTTAATGATGCATAAAAAGTGAGTTTCGATTCTGAAAAAGAATAAGCAAACCGTGAGTTGTTCTTGCGCGTTCTTGGAGTGTTAAGGCTTGTTTTTGATTGCTACACGCTTCTGGGAATGCTAGCAATGTATTGGAATCCTTAAATTGCTTTGAAAGGGCCTGGAAGGTGGAATTCAGTTTTGACTTTGTTCTTGGTTTTTTGAATATGGTTATGGTTCTTGTGCAGCAATTCTCACGTTCCAGGCATTAGGGTTGGCTTCAGTATTTATGTTGGAAGGGAATTAGGGTACAAACTTGGTCAAAGATCCATGGAATAAAGTTTTCAATATTTGATTTTCAATCAAATATTTTTCAATCTTTTTGATTGAAAAACCTTGCCAAATTGGGAGGTTTTTGTCTCTTTGATGGATGCACGAAATTGCCAGCTTGCCCTGAGCCTATTTGCTTCATAAAAAGATTTGAAAACCATATCTTTATATTTTCTACATTTTAAATGAATTAAATGAATTAATAATCAATTAAAAATCCAAATAATTAATAAAAATAAGAAAATAATTCAATTTGATCTCAATGGGTCGTGCATAAGCCTTGGGTAAATAATCAAGAAGGAATTTGGGGCCCATTAGCAAAAACAAAGTGTTTTAGGCAAAGTTGACTTTTGCAAATTCCCAAAACTTTCCCAACTTCTCCAATGCACATTTTGCTCAATTTTGATCATATGAACATGTTCTTGGACATTTTGAAAAGATCTTGAAGTCCTCTAACCAATTCCTTTGGTCCCATGTCATTTGGATTTACCAATCTCAAGTTATGGTCTTTGACTTAAAGTGCCTTTTTGTTGACTTTTGAAATTGACCTATAATGTAGAAATTGATAACGTTTTGTGAGAGCATTTCTTGGACTTGGAATGTGAAGATAAGTTGTAGGAAATGTCATCCCCTTCAAAATGAGCATTGGATGGGATTTTTCTGATGAACCATGAAAAAGTTATGCCTTGGTCAAGTTACAGTTGACTTTTCAACTGTCCAAAAATAGAAACTTTTGCATCTTTGATGATTTTTGAGCCTTGATTGAGGAATCATGATCAAGAATTGATCAAATGATGATTGTGGCTTCAAAATAAGATGTTGGCCAAAAATTCTGACTTTTGACTGTAAAATGACCATTTTACCCCTGCAGTTGGTTGTGGAGTAACTAGGGTTTTTGACTGTGCAACTTGCCTCTGTGAATCTTGAGACTTGATATGTAGATGCTTGGAAATGTATATAGGCCCATGAGACTTGATTGAGCCATTGAAAACCTCAACTTCCTTGAGAGAAACAAAACCCTAATTTTGACTGGCTTAGGAGGATGTTTGACTGTGCAACCTTTGAGAAGTCTTGAACCATTTGAGGATGATTCTTGATAGACTTTGAAGAATATGGGAGGGCAAATTTTGGGGTACAACAACCATGAAAGAGTTATGCCCTGGTCAATGTACAGTTGACTTTTCTACTGTCCAAAAATAGTAACTTTTGCACCTTGATGATTTTTGAGCTATTCTTGTGGAATCATGATAAAGACTTGATCAAATGATGATTGTGAACTCAAAATAAGATGTTGACCAAAAATTCTGACTTTTGACTGCAAAATGACCATTTTGCCCTTGCAGTTGACTGTAAATCAAATGGAGCTTTTGACTGTGCAAATTGGCACTGTGAGTCTTGAAACTTGGCATGTAGGTGCTTGAGAATGTATATAGGCCTATAAGACTTGATTGAACCATTGAAAACCCCAAATTCCTTGAAAGAACCAAAACCCTAATTTCAGCTGTCTACTGCTTAGGAGATGGTTTGACTGTCTAACTCTTGAGCAATCTTGAACCATTTGGAGATGATTCTTGACATATCTTGAAGAATATGGGAGGGAAAATTTTGGGGTACAACAGTTTCCCCTGTTCAATCTTCTTAAACCTGAGGATGCAGATTGGCTTGCGTGCCTTTCGTGATCAGAAGGTGGAAGATGATTGAACACTAAAGTGCCCAGATATTTGCACTCGTATGGTGTAGTATCAGCAATGTGATGTCGGGAATGGGCTTACAGATGCCATTTGGAGATTGTTGGTAGGAGGATGGGCTTACAGATGCCATCCAGAGATGATTGTTGGACTGTATTTGAATGAGCGACAGAATTACATCCGAATCTGGATCGTATCTGGACTGTTATTTGAAGGCCTTTGATTGCCTGTCATTAACTGGAAGAAATAAATCTAGCCAGAGGAGGTCTTTTTGATAATGATGTGATGAAGGAATCTGAGACGATTGCTACTCCAAATAGATGATGAAGGAATCTGGGACGATTACTACCTCAGCAGGATGTTGAAGGAATCTAGGATGATTACTACCTCAGCGGGATGATGAAGGAATCTAGGACGATTACTACCTCAACGGGATGATGAAGGAATCTTGGATGGCTTCTACCTCAGCAGGATGATGAAGGAATCTTGGACGATTGCTATTCCAAAAGGATGATGAAGGAATCTAGGACGATTACTACCTCAACGGGATGATGAAGGAATCTTGGATGACTTCTACCTCAGCAGGATGATGAAGGAATCTTGGACGATTGCTACTCCAAAAGGATGATGAAGGAATCTAGGACAATTACTACCTCAGCAGGATGATGAAGGAATCTAGGACGATTACTACCTCAACGGGATGATGAAGGAATCTTGGAAGATTTCTACCTCAGCAGGGTGATGAAGGAATCTAGGACGATTACTACCTCAGCAGGGTGATGAAGGAATCTAGGATGATTACTACCTCAGCAGGATGATGAAGGAATCTAGGACGACTTCTACCTCAATGGGATGATGAAGGAATCTAGGACGATTACTACCTCAGCAGGATGATGAAGGAATCTTTGACGAATGCTACTCCAAAAGGTAATGACTTTTATCTGTCGATTGATCTTTCCAGAATAGGTAAAGAGTTAGTTGTATGCAATGTCATGATGTATGCATTGTGTAATGATGTTCTCAAAATAAATGAGATTTATGTTATATGTATTTTGTCATGTATGTAAATAGGATATATGAAATGTTAATGAATGTATTTTTGTCTGGGAAAATAAATCCTGGAGCTGTTTGGAGAATAGTGTTGAGTTCTTCATTTCCGCTGGGGATGATGAACGAAGATGGTTGTGAGAATAAACTTGTAGGAGAAAATAACTCCGTTGGGGAATAAACTTGATGAAGAGATTACTCTGCGGGGAATTACTCTGTGGGTAGAGATGCTTTGCTGAGATTTTAACGATAACTCCGCTGGGGATTCTGTTGGTAAGCTCAGTTGGGGATTTTGATGATGAACTCCGTTGGGGGTAGAAAGAACTTCACTGGGGATAATCTTTCAGTTGCAACTTGCTGAGGATAACCCAATTAGACTCTTGTGGGGATAACCTCTGTGTTTGGCTGAGGAGATGCACTTGTATTCTTGCAGGGGATAAACTTCCAGAATCTACTGGGTACGATGATTCAACTCTAGCGGGGAAGCTTATTTTTTTTAGACTGTGCTGCGAAATGGCTCCACTGGGGGTATCTTGTATTCCGCCGGGGGAAAATTCTTATATTTTGTTGAAGAATATTAAGACTGCCGGGGATGTCTGCTGAGGAATATCTGTATACTCTGCTGGGGAATATTAAGACCTACTGGGGATACCCAACCTTTTCGGGACCGACGGTAGACTAACCCTGCTTGGGGGAGAGTATTGCTGATTCGTCCATGGCTGCAGGTCTCATTGGGGAGAGCTTCCATTACTGTCTTGGTCTGTGGGGAGTGAAGGTATCTTGGTCATACTCTTCAGCTGAACCTACCTTGGTACCTTGGTGGATAGAGCAACTAGACCTCTCAGACAATTCTTATTGCCCCAGTTTCTGCGGGAGAAGGTGGCCTATGAGGTGCTTGATAACTGCCAATTGACAAATCTCCTTCTGGTAGGCAAGTGACGAGATGACGGGACATAGTCGTACGCTTTGATCCCTAATTTTTTCCTGGATCGCCCTTTCGGGTTTTCAGTCCATCGGGATACCCTTTTTTGCCCAATCCGCCTTTTCAGGTTTTCGACTTGCCGGGTGTACAAATTTTTTTTTTATTTTCATCCCTCATTTTTGCCCGAACCCTTTTGGTCCGCCGGGAAGCCCTTATTTTTGCCTAGGCCAGTCGACCTACTGGGTCTTTGATTATGCGTAGTACTTTTTTTTGACTATGTCGATGCTCTCAGAGCATAGGGAGATGCCCCTGTTGGTAGTGTTGTGTTGCCATACCACTAGAAGATGTTGATCATGCAAGATTCGTTGCTGGAATTCATGTCCAATGCCCCAAGTGACTCAGGTGGAGATTTGCCCCTGGCTATTTGGCATTTTGAGAGATTCCTTGAATCTTGACTTGACTGCCCCAGGTGTGCTAGATAGTGACATGTCATGCCCCCCCCCCCTTGTTTATAGGAGATTTTCCAATGGAAGCGTCATCCTTTTTTGAAGTAATTTTGTTCACTGAGAGGGCTTTCGTTCATCGGATATTCGTTGTGAGAATTTCTCCGCTGTCAAACAAATAGCCAAATGCAAACAGTGATATTCAAATAATGCAAAGTTTATGCTTGTCTCGAAGTTTTGAAAAAATGCGTTTTTTAGCAGAAAACTCTTTATAAGACAAATTCAACACAAGATTTAAGGCGAAGCCTTACAGGAGTCAGGATACCCTTTGTAACAGTATGCTTTCGAAATAACCCATGCTTTAGTTAGGACTTTTGAAGGGTTGTAACGTGGCTTGGTTCACGGTTTATGAAGCAAAGGATAAAGGCTCAAAGTATATTCGTACCCACCCGCTCTTCGTGATGTTCTTCAATCCTAAGCTCAGTTAATTGTGCATTTGAACTCCAAGAGAGTCTGGAACGACGTTTTTGGTGATGGTTCACATAAGTTGAATTCGTTGGAAGGCGGTCATTTTTGCAACATTTTTCATGTTGTTGAGGATTTGTAGCGACCTCGTTCTTTTGATTTCTTATCCCTAACTTTTGCCTGACTGTTCTTGTTTTCAAGATTACAGTCAACGGGATGCCCCAGCTTTCTTAAGCCTCCTTTATAGGTTTTGGCTCGGTGGGCTTTTTTTTTTCTTTTTGAGGGATTGACTGCCTATGAGATAAAGAACCACCACTGTCTTTTGATTCCAGAGGAATGCTTTTGATGTCATTCGTTGTATTATGAACTGAGAGTTTTGCAACTTCAATGTGTATCTTTTGAATTAACTGAGAGACTACCCTGTCCCAGGTTTAAATTAAAGGTTTCAGTTTGTGAAAAGAAAAACTCCAACTTATTTGGCTCAAAGGGGTTGACTAGGGATTATCTTCCTTATAACTCTGTTGTTTAGGATTTGAAACAATGCATGTACATCGTCAGCGGGGTCTGTTTAAAAGTATACTGTAGAGATTTTGGTATCATTTTCGTCATCCTCCCTCTAAAGGCTTGTAACTTTAGCAAGAGTTGAACGAGTAAAAAGCATAGTTTAGATGTAATTAAAATGATTGTATCAAATCAAGACAAACATATGCAATGCATTAATGAAACAAAGTTTGGCACTAATAGATAATTGTTTCAATAACAAAGAGATTACAACTTGAAAATTTAAATAAAACAAAAGCCTTCAATGATTTGGCATACGAGCAGTGATTATGTTTGGCGTCTTCGAAGGGTCAAACTGGATCTCTTTGGCATCAATCATGTCTTGGACCTTGTTCTTCAGAGCCCAACAGTTGTTTGTGTCATGTCCCGGACTGTCAGAGTGGTATGCACACCTTTCATTGGGATGATAGGTAGGAGCAGAAGTATTTGGGTTCCGGAGAGGAGCCCTTAATGTAATCAGCCCTGCCTTCAACATTTGTTGTAGCGCTTGAGTCAGTGACATGTTGATCTTAGTGAATTGTCTTTTGGGTGCGACCTCCTTACATTGATGCCCCTGTCTTTGTTGAGCAGGCGTAGGATTAGAGATCAAGATTTCTCCTACGTGTTGTTCATAACGACTCTTTTGACCATGTACAACATTGGACTCTTTCTTCCCACTGTAAGGCTTTTTATGAGCATTAGAAGGTGTAGCTTCTTGAATCTTCCCACTTTTGATGCCAGCTTCAATTCTCTCCCCAGTCAAGATAAGGTCTGTAAACCCGGCTGAAGAGTTTCCAATCAGATGATTAAAGAATGGACCAGACAGGGTCCCCAGAAACATATCGACGAGTTCACGATCAGTTAAAGGTGGATGCACCCTTCCGGCAAGGTCTCTCCATTTTTGATCATACTCTTTAAATCCTTCACCCGTCCCTATTGACATACCCTGGAGTTGGGTACGCGTAGGAGCGAGGTCGTAATTATATTGATACTGCTTATAGAACGTAGTAGCCAAATCTTGCTAGTTACGGATACTGGCTCCATCCAGCTGATAGAACCACTCAAGCTAAGTCCTTGAAAGACTGTCTTGAAAGAAATGGATCCACAAGTTCTTGTCAGCAGTGTAAGGTTGGATCCTTCTCACATATGACCGGAGGTGCAGCTTTGGACAGGAAGCTCTGTCATACTTGGCAAAGGCAGGTGCCTTAAACTTATGGGGAATCACCACCCCAGAGAATAGACCTAGATCTCCGAAATCCAGCCCGGGCACGTTCTGTATCTCCATAGCGCTCAAGCGGTCCTCCAACTGTTTGTACCTATCCTCGGCAGGAGGATACTGTTCTTCATCATAATCCGTCTTGTTGTCGGAGACTATAGGGCTAGGAACCCTTCTCTCTTGTGGACTGTCTTTCCCCACAAATGAGGTGGTCAGATCAACTTCATTCTGCAGTCCATTTCCAAACCTGCGTCCGGTGTTGAACATGACATTCCTCTTTTTCTTCTTCTTCCTCTCTTTCAGAATCAGGGTCTTCAAGTCTTGTTGACCCTTAGCTAGGCTCATAACCAAATCTTGAAACTGGGCATTCTGGGCCTGGAGGGCCTTGATAGCTTGCTCAGTGGAAGGTTCGGTAGACATGATGATTGCTGAAATAAACAACGAAGAAGATAAGAGACCTGTAATGGTACCTGTAATGCAATGATATGTATGATATATGTATGCAATGTTTTCAAGGATCTCGCGGGGTAAACAGGAAACTGTTAGAATTTGAATTTTGCAGTTTGATTGAAGGAACTTCATGTTGCTGAGAGTCTTTCTTCAAGAGTCAAGCTCACCATATCGAGTGGGTCATAGCCCCTGACTCAAGATATCATGCTTGGATTTCTGGACAACCTTGGCTAGAGGAAAATAAATCCCCTTTGCCCCTTGCTAGACATTTGGTTCATCCTGACCTGCATCACAAACCCTTGAGATCCTTGAAATGGTTAAGGAAATGCTATGGTATGATGTTATGATGTGTATGATATGCGTAAAAAGTGAGGTGATGTAAGTGAGCCCTGCAATAAGTCCAGATTATTGGGTAAGGACTGTAAACAAAACCTGCAAGGAACTCATGCTGTTAGATAACAAGAATGTGCAAGTAGTTTAGGTTTGAAAGCATACAAGTCACACAAAGAGCCCTTAGATTTTAGGCTATCATGGAGTTTAGGTATTACCCTCTTGAAGTTAGTTGGCTCAAAACCTGTCCTATAAATAGTAACCGGGTTCTAAGGAGCTCAATATCACTGGATTGTTTTCTATGTTCATTGTTTTGATTTAGCCACTTAACTGGCGACCAAAATATTCCAAGAAAACAACCCTCAATGAGTGTAGCATCAAGTATCTACCAACTTCGGACTGCACCAAAGTCGGTCATCTCACTACCCCTAAAAAGGCCAGGATGGTCAAGTAAGGTTCTAAGGTCAGTTGATGCTTCGCGACAACACGCGGCGGCCCCGTACTCTCCTTGACTTGACTCAAGGGTTACCGGTACCCACCAAAGTGCCACATCAACGTAGCTACTGCTTCAACCATGTCGATATACCCCGCACAGTTCCCTCACAGTTTGTTGCTACTTCTAAAGGGTATCCCCAGATCCGGGTTAGGATCTATAGAACTCTGATACAAACCCATAAGATTTAAAACATACAAAGCATAGAATTGAAAACACAAGTGATCTAATCCTAAGGTACACCTCACTTATAAGAGCTTCCCCAACAGAGTCTCCAGTTCTGTGATCGGTGGGAATGAGAACTGACTGTTTTTGGAATGCTGGTTCGCGTTTGCGTTTGTTTTCGCAAAATGTCGCGGTAAGCAAGAGTCTCCACCGTCTTTTATTTAATCCAACAAGGAAAGGACAAAAGCACAGCAAAATTCCTTTTCGAGATGTTTCTCGGGTTCGGGAGGTAGATTATAGAAAGGGAAGGTGTTAGCACCCTTTCTATCCGTGGTTATCCACGGGCTCTTAGGTACTTGCTCATTGTGTTTTCAAAAAGTTTTTGCTTTTCTTGTGTTTGTGGGTTTTGAAAAGTTTTTGTTTGAAAACTTCGATTTAACTCTTGTTTCTGTCCTCAAGAGTGTATGAAGTGTTTTTGAAAACTTTGTTTGAAAAGTGTAAGTGCGAAAAGTATTTTTGTTTTGAAAGAGCAAGTACCTGAGAACTTCTTCCTACTCAAAAGAAATTAAGCTGTGTAAATGTCCTTTAGACAGTACTATCCCACTATTGAGAAGTAGGCAGCACCGTCGTTGGAGTTTTCGGGTCAATTCGATTATGGGACATGTGGTCACTAAAGAAATGGTAGGACGCCTTAGCGGTAACCCTAATGTCTTAGATCATTTTTTATCGAGGCAACCATTTCGAGGCAACTTTGATCTTTAGACAGGAGGGCGACCTCTAAAACTTCCTATACTCAATGACCACGTTCGAGGCAACCAAGTGAGGCGTACCCTAGGAGTGCCATGTGCGGGTGTGTCAGGTTTCAGTTATGTTATCTTTGTACATGTTATGGTGAGCTACGGTTGATTTTAATTTAAGAGAGATCTTGACATGCATAGCCTAGTTAGCATACATCTAGCAGTTAATAGTTGCGGAAAATAAAACTACGTTATTACAAGGCGTCGGGTATTTACATCGCCAAAAACAAACCCTTGAAAAAGTAAATTGCGGAAAATAAATGAAAGCGATAAAAAGTCCTAATTAAAGCTATTACATCATCGGAGCAAATACAATTATATGATAAAAAATAATCATGAATAAAAAATAATCACATGCGCGAGGAAAATTGGATCAGAGAGTTTTTAGGGTTTTGACCCTTTTTTGAGAAAGAAGGAGATTTTTGTTATTTTGTATTTAATTAAATTAAACCTAGACTAATTAATTAATAAAAAGAAATATTTTTTTGGTTTTTTAGAATATTTAAGGAAATAAAAAAATAAGTCAAAAGTTATTAAAAACCCTAATTCTACATTAATTTTAAATTATTGCAAAAACGTCAAAATTTACCTTATTAAAACTAAATTAATTAATTACTTATTTATTTACAAAATAACTAATTAAATTTAATAAATAAAAATATTATATTTTTTTTATGTTTTTCTGATTTTTATTATGAAAATAAATATTAATTTGTTAGTGAAAATAATAATTATAAAAAATAATTAAGTGAAAGAAATAAAAAAGAAAAGAAAAGAAATAAACTTGAAGGGGGGGTGTTCGGCCCAATTTTGTGGTAGAGTCAGCAATTTCTGAAGGCCCACTATGCATTAGCCTGTTTGACTTTTCTGGACTTGCTACGCATGCGCTGACCAGGGAGTATGGTGGTCCTTCAACTTTGGCCACTGGATCTGAGTTTGAAGACATCTGGCGCTTGGGAATTGGAGGTGTATGGTGGACCACCTTGTGAAATCTGCATGTGAACATAGGAAGAAAAATGGAATAAATGTTTTGGGGGACCTGGGATTCGAACCCAGGTCCCAAGGCTCATTGGCCAGCGTCCCTGCCACTACACCACATGCATCTTTTGATATTATAATGATAAGCAATTAATATATATGAAAACAATCACAACACAGTAAATAAAAATTAAAACGCGCGCTTCTTTCAAATTGGCCAACCAGATATCAACACATCATCGTCTTCAACCTTTGTCCTGTATAATTAACATCAGATAGCGGGGGTTTTTAACCTCCACTACCTCATGCAAGGAAAAATAGCGAATAGAAATATAGCAAGCATAAATATTTCGCGAGGTATGGGTTGTGTTCGTCTTGGCCTCACGATTTCAACCCTGTATCTCATGAGTCCCAATTTTTCCTGGTTTAGAAAGCCCTAATTTAAAGCTTGAAAACCCTATAGATTCAGTCATGGCATATCTCGATTCAGGGCACCATGGTTCAATTAAATCATTCCATTAGCTTTGTATGATCTCTAGCAATGCAAAACCATCACAAAAACATGTTAAATGCGGATGAATTAAGATATATAGTTTTGAATCAAAAGTGCAAACCGTGGAACTGTATGTGACGATTCTTTGAGCTTTGGTGCTTGAATTGGATTGCAAATCGTTCCTGGTACCTCCTACAATGTATTTGGATGGTCAAAACGCCTTGAATTGGCCTAGAATGCAAGAACAGGTTTTGAGTTTTTTGGAATTTCTAAAATTTGCTATGGCCGTTTCTGCAGCTTTTTTCACGTGTCCTAGGGTATGGTTTGCTTGCTTATGTATAAGGGAAACAAATTAGGTCAATATTTTGGATCCAACCCATGTGCATTGAAGATTAAATCCTTGATTGATAAATCAAAGATTCTTGATTTTTTTGATTGAACAAAGTTGTCAAAATTGGATATTTTGTATCTTTTTGATTGTGCACGAATTGGTCAGCATCTTTTGATCATATTTGCTTCACAAATTGATTTAAAAATAAAATCTTGTTTTTTCTTATGATTTAAATTAATTAAATGAATTAATATTAATTAAAAATCCAATTAATCAATAAAAATAAGAAAATAAATCCAATTCATCTTGGTGGGTCGTGCATAAGCCATGGGTGAAGTTTAAAGAAGAGATTTGAGGCCCATTAGCAAAAATAAGGTGTTTTGAGCAAAGTTGACTTTTGCAAATTCATGAAAATTTCCCAACTTCTCCAATGCACAACTTGCTCAATTTTGATCATATGACCATGTTCTTAGACATTTTGGAAAGCCCTTGAAGTCCTCTAACCAATTCCTTTGCTCCCATGTCATTTGGATTTACCAATCTCAAGTTATGGCCTTTGACTCAAAGTGTACTTTTGTTGACTTTTGAAATTGACCTATAATGTAAAAATTGGTAACTTTTTGTGAGGGCATTTCTTGATCTTGGAGTGCGAAGATGGATTATAGGAAATTGCATCCTCTTCAAAATGAGATTTGGATGGAATTTTTCTGATAAACCATGAAAGAGTTATGCCCTGGTCAATGTACAATTGACTTTTCTACTATCTAAAAATAGTAACTTTTGCACCTTGATGATTTTTGAGCTATTCTTGTGGAATCATGATCAATACTTGATCAAATGATGATTGTGAACTCAAAATAAGATGTTGACCAAAAATTCTGACTTTTGACTGCAAAATGACCATTTTGCCCTTGCAGTTGACTGTAAATCAAATGGAGCTTTTGACTGTGCAAACTGGCACTGTGAGTCTTGAAACTTGGCATGTAGGTGCTTGAGAATGTATATAGGCCTATAAGATTTGATTGAACCATTGAAAACCCCAAATTCCTTGAAAGAACCAAAACCCTAATTTCAACTGTCTACTGCTTAGGAGATGGTTTGACTGTCTAACTCTTGAGCAATCTTGAACCATTTGGAGATGATTCTTGACATATATTGAGGAATATGGTAGGGTAAATTTTGGGGTACATCACACGATAACACTCATACATTCATACATACATCATGCATAGCTAAATTGGAAAATCATTGTTCATTGGCATTTGTTAATTTTTGTTGACATATCACCCTGTTTTGCAGAGTTACATTGTCCTCTCTTCAATAGAGTGTTGGCCTTAAGCAGAAAGCGTATATTCTTTCAATTTCCCCATTGAGTTGTCCCTCGTGGTGTTTTTTTCTTTGGCCTCCCTATACAGCTCCTTGTTTGGATGGATTTGGTTTTCCCTGTTGAGTTTATTTCTCAAAGGATGTATTTTGGTTGACCGTTTCATTCCAGTTTATTTCTGGTTTGAATCTGTGGTTCCACAAAAATTTTATTTACTTTGGATTTCTGAAAACTTCGAGTTTTGGTTGGTGCATTTATTTTGCATGAGAAGACTTTATCTCCTCATCCATAATATTGTGACACTTCCCCAAGAATTCATATTTCTTTCCCCAAGAAGTCATATTTCTTTCCCCAAAAAGTCATTTCTTTTTACAATCCTCTATGACAACAAGCAGCAGGTTTCTTTTTTTGAGCAACTTGTGCTTCCCTGTAAAAGTTGACGTAACTTTTTTGTGCTATCTCCTATATGAGTGGATAGTTTTCAGTTCGTCGTCAGTTTACGCCAGTGGATCGAAAGACTTTCAAATTCGCAGAAACAGCTCGTTGTGAAATCTTTGCAAGTGGAAGTCTCTTTATTTGAGACAACTTACATATTACCCTTTCCAGGCGGAGTGCTTCAGTTAAATAAGAAGTTGAGACCCGTTCTAGGAGAAATTCCAAAAGTTTAGGGAAACTTGTTATCTTTTGGCTACCCTCAGTGAAAATTAGTAGTTCATCGCCAGTGGACGGCGGTGCTATGATATATTTTCTCTGTACCTTTAGTGAAAGTTGGAAGGACATCAACAGTGAACGTCGAAGTTTGTTATCTTTTTTCTACCCTCGCTGAATGTTTATAATTCATCGTTAGTGAACGACGGTGCTATGATATTTATTTTCTCTCTACCTTTAGTGAAATTTGGTAGGACATCGGCAGTGAACGTCGGTGATTGTTATTTATTTTCTACCTTCAGTGAACGTTGGTAGTTCATCGTCAGTGAATGAAGGTGCTATGATATATTCTCTCTTTCTACCTTCAGTGAAAGTTGGTAGGTCACCTTCAGTGAAAGTTGGTGATTTTTATCTTTTTGCTACCCTAAGTGAACGTTGGTAATTCATCGTCAGTGAACGGCGGTGCTATGATATTTCTTTTCTCTCTACCTTCAGTAAAAGTTGGTAGGACATCGCCAGTGAACGTCAATGATTGTTATCTTTTTTCTACCCTCAGTGAATGTTGGTAGTTCATCGTCAGTGAACGGCGGTGCTATGATATTTCTTTTCTCTATACCTTCAGTGAAAGTTGGTAGGTCACCTTCAGTGAAAGTTAGTGATTGTTATCTTTTTGCTACCCTCAGTGAATGTTGGTAGTTCATCTTCAGTGAATGGCGGTGCTATGATGTATTTTATCTCTAACTTCAGTGGAAGTTGGTAGGACATCGACAATGAACATCGATGTTTGTTATCATTTTTCTACCCTCAGTGAATGTTGGTAGTTCATCGTAAGTGAACGGCGGTGCTATGATATTTCTTTTCTCTCTACCTTTAGTGAAATTTGGTAGGTCACCTTCAGTGAAAGTTGGTGATTGTTATCTTTTTGCTACCCTCAGTGAACGTTGGTAGTTCATCGTCAGTGAACGAAGGTGCTATGATATTTCTTTTCTTTCTACCTTCAGTGAATGTTGGTAGGTTACCATCAGTGAAAGTATGTGATTGTTATCTTTTTGCTACCTTCAGTGAATGTTGGTAGTTCATCGTCAGTGAATGGAGGTGCTATGATATATTCTCTTTCTACCTTCAGTGAAAGTTGGTAGGTCACCTTCAGGGAACGTTGGTGATTGTTATCTTTTTTCTACCCTCAGTAAACTTTAGTAGTTCATCGTCAGTGAATGGAGGTGCTATGATATTTTATCTTTCTACCTTCCGTGAAAATTGGTAGGTCACCATCAGTGAACGCCAAAGTTGTTATTTCTTTCTTCCTTCTACCTCCAGTGAATGTCGGTAGTTTCGCCTTCTGTAAAAGTTGGTGTATCCTTTGATCTTTTACCGTCATCTGTGAGTCGATATATTTTTGATCTTCTACCTTCGACTATTGAGTTGGTAGTTCACAGTTATCTATCGATCATTGTTATCCACCGCCTTTTTCCTCATTTATTGAGTTGAAGCTACCTTATCTCTTCTTTGGGTTTTACACCAATAGAGTGAGGTCTTTTGATCACCAGTGATTTATTTTCCTGGTTGGGTTCCTTTTCGATTTTTATTTCCTTTGCTACATCCCCAGTGGTGTCTTGCGTCTCTTTAGATTTGTCCATCTGCATTCATAATCATAAGCATCGAATGGCATCTTAGGGCCAAAAATAGGGCTTTTTTTATATTTAAGTATCTTCAATTGCGTCGACACGAAGATTTTTAACCTTCGTATCTCCGGATAGAAGACACTTAAATTTGGGCAGCTGTTGTACCCCAATTTTTGCCCCTAAGATTCCTCTATCATATCATATCAACTAGATCATAACAAGATCACATTAGGGTTGGTTCTTCCTCTTTTTCTATTTCATATCTTTAAGTTTGCTCTTGAGGAATCTCCAAGCACCTTGTTTATGTATTTTGTATATGTGTTGTTGACTAACTTCTAATCAAAATAAAAAATTATATGTCTTTGTCTTTGAATGTTTTTGTTTTGTAGGTACCGGGTCAAAGCATCTGACAAATAAGGTTTTACGATATTATTTCCCTAAAATCTTTATTTGCAAAGAAAAAGAATTAAAAAAGTTCATTTTTTCACTGATGCAATCGATTTCTCTTAGAGTGCAATCGATTGCACATAATGCATTTTGCGCAATTTTTGAAAAAATACACTGTGTAAATCGATTTGCACTATAGTGCAATCAATTTGCACAGAGCAAAAATTTTAAAAAATTCAGCAATTTTAAGCTTGTCAAATTTTGGCTCCAATTTTTCTTCATTTTTAAAAGATATATCATTAATTCAAATTTTAGTGTCAAAATTTCATTTGTAAGAAGAATTATCATTAATTCAAATTTTGGCTGTAATATTTGAAATAATTATCATTAATTCAAATTTTGGCTCCGAGAATCAATTACCAAATTACCACTAATCCCAATCCTAAAACTCTATAAATAGAGCCCTCATTTCATTCAAATTTCAAGCTTTTGATAGCCAAATCCAGCTTGCTAAAAAATCTCTCAATTCTCTCCATCTACTAAAATCACCCAAAGCTCCATTTTCAAAAAGTTAGTAAGCTTTGCATTGAAGCTTACTAATCTTTCAGCTAAACCTTCATCCAAACACTTTTTCTTTATCAATTCTCTACATCCAAGCTTGAGAAATTGATTCTTGTGGTTGAATTGAAGTAAATTCTTGAAGTTATTTTGATAATTCTCTAGATCTACCTTGGGTAAGTTGGATAATTCATCTTTCACAATGTGATCTCTTGTTGATCTATGGGTTTGATTCATTGAGCATTATTTTGTGATTCCATTGGTGCTATTTTCTTATAATTTGATGAAATTTTCGTGCTCAATTGGATCCATGATCATAAGGTATTTGATGGAAGGTTTGAACAAGAATTTGGCCTTTTTAAAATGTTGTTTTGTTGTCTGTAATAGCGTGTTATCGATTGCAGTAAAATTGCAATCGATTGCACAGAAGTAATTTCACGCAGATTTTTGAAAATTGTACTGTGTAATTCGATTTACACTTTAGTGAAATAGATTTGCACAGAAACATAATGCATTTTTTGCCTTGATTTGGGGCAGCTTTGATCCAAAATGCTTTTTCTACTCACTCCTTTTAATTGTTGGTTTGGATTACAATTTTAAATATCCAATTTCTCTTTAAACTCAATGGACTTTGTGATGTAGATGAAGATGGATAAATGTTCATCAATTCAAATCTACCAAAGAGTGAATTATTTAATTCATTTTTGGTGCTTTGGATTAATGATATGTTTAGTGCTTTAATCCATCTAGAGGAGTGATTGGATTTAAAGATGAAAGAAATTTAAAGTAGTGATCCAAATTAGCTTATCATTCCCCTCCCTCTTAATGTTATCCCTTTCTTTTTAATTGTGCTACATGTTAAGGGATGATGATCTATATATCATTTATCCAAACATGAAGTACATAGATTGCTATTGACCGGCCTCAAAATAGGTGCGAATTCTACATAAGTCCACTTACGATTGCTTAACATAGCGCTAAATTTGGTCTCGATTCGGGTAAATGATCATTCGTGGCCAAAACCTATGTTTGCAAGCCCAAGTATGTTAATTTGATTTGTTTAATCCAATAACCTTGAGATTCATTATGTGGAGGCTTTGGTTCTACCAATCCTCTAATGGATCTTCATCAATTTTGGTTAACACGGATCACTTAAACATCATTGATCATTAAATGTTACTTTTGAGGATTCCAAAATGGATGATATACTTGACAAAAAGCAAATGCAACTTGTTGTGTGGAGGCTTTGGTTCTACCAATCCTCTAATGAGTTCCAAATACAAGTTTCAAGATGGTCATCCAACTAACCACTAATTTCTAACAATTGACTCTATTTTGTGCTTTTATTTTATGCTCTTTACTTTGTGTACCATTTACTTTAGCATTTACATTTCATTCTATTTTCATCTTTGCTCACTTGAGCATTTACTTTTATCTCATTTTTTTTTGCTCACTTGAGCTTTTCTTTTCCTTTTGAAGACACTTAATAATCACCATGAACTATACAAATCTTTAATGGTACTTGGAATATTTGGGTACTATCCTTGGCATTATGGATCATGGGACTTTTCTGGGACTTAGTATTAGAAACCTAGGCCTATGTTGGAGATCTTGTGACCTTAATTGATATTTTGTCTGGAGTTCTTGGGGTTTACCTCAAGACATTGGGTTGTTTGTTTGTTTTGTGTGCAGGTTATTATGATTACATATTTTGTTTGTAATCTAGAAATCACCCGTATACAATCGTTACTCTGCCCAATTTTTGTGAAGACTTAATACTCTTGAAGTTTGGTCTTCTCAAGAGGTCTAGTATCTTTGCTTGCTTGGTTTCAATCCGAAGAATGGGAATTCTATATTGACTCATAATGTCAAGAATTGGCTTCTTGTTGGTTAGATGGTTCTTCTCCCTAGCTTTTACCTTATGCTTTAGGTCCATGCATTTTCAAAACATTTTCATGAATAAATTCTAATCAATTTAATAATACCTTGATATTTATTGTGAGAAGACTAAAAGTCAATCAATCTCATTTCAAACTATTTTTCCGCTTTGGATTTTTTTTTATTTTAAAACTTTTCTCAAAAGATTGGACTCTTATCAATCCTTGTAGTGATGCAAACAACTATACTTCTACAATATGTAGTGAAGTGAGATATTTTCCACTTGGGTGTTGAGTGAGGCATTGTTGACTTTAAAATCCAAGGAATATCCTCCACTTTGAGATGATGTTATTTTCCTTTCTCATGATTGTGGGTAGTAAGTATGTTTTCCTCACGGACAATGACGATGATGTCTTATCTCATAAAACCAACCAACACACTTGTGTTTTAAATTTTTTAAAGATGAACTACGTGTACCCTAATCCCCTATTGCATGAAAGTTGGTACATATGAACTACTAAAGGTTCGCAATCATGGCGGGTGCAAAAATCATAAAAAAATACTTCTTTTCTCACCTCCACCGTTTATTTTTATACAACATTTTTTATAGCCAAAATATACAGATTATACAAAGAGGTTCCTGCAGAGTACCATACATGTTTAGGGTGCTAATACCTTCCCTTTGCATAACCAACCCCCTTACCTTGAATCTTTCCCACTCTTTTTGGGTTATTCGCTCTGTTCCCATTTCATTGGAAACAATAAAGCGCGGTTGCGATTTTTATTTTGATCTGTATAAGTCTAGTCAATCAAATGGCTTAGTCTTAAACATTTCTACCACTTGGGTGTTGAGTGAGGCATTGTAGACTTTAAAATCCAAGCCATATCCTCCACTTTGAGATGATGCTATTTTCCTTTCTCATGATTGTGGGTAGTAAGTATGTTTTCCACACGGACAATGACGATGATGTCTTATCTCATAAAATCAACCAACACACTTGTGTTTTAAAATTTTTAAAGATGAACTACGTGTACCCTGATCCCCTATTGCACGAAAGTTGGTACCTAGGCACTAAAGGTTCGCAACCGCGGCGGGTGCAAAAATCATTAAAAAAATACTTCTTTTCTCACCTCCACCGTCTATTTTTATACCACATTTTGTATAGCCAAAATATACAGATTATACAAAGAGGTTCTTGCAGAGTACCGTAGATGATTAGGGTGCTAATACCTTCCCTTTGCATAACCAACTCCCTTACCTTGAATCTTTCCCACTCTTTTTGGGTTATTCGCTCTTTTCCCATTCCTTTGGAAACAATAAAGCGCGGTGGCGATTTTTATTTTGATCTGTATAAGTCTAGTCAATCAAATAGCTTAGTCTTAAACATTTCTACCGCTACAACGCGGACATAGTCAAAAAATACTACTGTTGTACCCCAAAATTTTCCCACTCATTTCTCAAAGGATCATGCTGGACGCTTAGGTTTGCTTTCGTCATGTTTCAAGTCTCAGATTACAAATTTTCAAGAAAGTCATTCACAAGGGCAAAACGGTCAAAAGAACACTGCAAAGTCAAACTTTGACTTTTTAATCAAAATCAAGTTTCAACAATCATATTTCATCAAGACATGAAATTGGTTCATCTAGAAATCAAAAGTCAGAAATTACTTTGAAAAAATCAAATTTCTAAAAACTTAGAAAATTTCCTAAGTGTTAAGAAAATATGATAACTTCAGAACTTATGGGCCAGTTTTCACACAAGTGCAGTCAGAATTTGCATAAATGATTCAGAACATGACTCTTCAATCAGAACATATGGAAACTATGTTCTTCGATCAGAACATGATTCATCAGCATATGGAGACTATGTTCTACGCTTTAATCAAAACTTCACCCTCCGAATCTCCTTCTGGTCTTTCATTTCTTCGATCAGAACATCACCAAGCCCTAAAACCTTATTTTGAATAGTCTGCTGCACTGCTTTGACACCGTCCTGCATCCAGCTGCCACAACACTCCAAATTGTTGCTGATCCAGTCCATGCCTACATATTCTCAAACCCCATATTTACACCAAATTAGCAAATGAAAGCTGTGTTTAAAAAGCAATGGATCAATATGCCAAAAAGGTTCGAATCCCATTTGTTTCCCCCCCTCAAACCACAGCAAATTCATCTATAAATAAGTGGTTCCACCACACGTCTAAGGGGCTGGATTTTGGAAAGAGAGAGTTGTCAATCACAAAAAGAGAGAAAAGAAAACATTCAAACATTCTCAAACTCAGAATTCTCAAAAACAATACATTTATTTTCCCTTTGAATCAAATAACATAACATTTTGTTCTGTTCCTTGCTCACCCTAGAACATCTGAAGGAAGCAACTCAAGTCCCAAACGCATGCTTCATATTTAATGTAAGTCATTCTGACTTGAAACTTTTCATTTAGAACATCATTAAATATGTAAATATCATAGTGTTGATATTGTCCATATCATTGCCTAAGTAGAAAAACTGTGGATCAAAACTTCTTGAATAAAACTAGGCTCAGAATTAGGATTAGAACTTCAATAAACTTTCGTGCTTTTATTTTTCTATTATGCTAATGTTAAGAACTGAATAAGTTGAAGATGCTCTGGATAATGTAAGGAAGGAGGTGAAGTGTAACCCAAAACTTCTAGGCTTTCTCACTGTTTTAACATACACAAAACTTTTGGGCTTTCCTACTTTTTTATCGCACACAAAACTTCTAGGTTTTTTCTCACTGTTGTAACACAATACACAGAACTTCTAGGTTTTTCTCACTGTTGTAACACACACATAACTTCTAGGATTTCTTACTGTTTTAACATAACATAGAACTTCTACAATTTTTTCTCATTATTTTAACACTCAGAACTTCAGCGCGCAACAACCCAGAACGTCTATTTTTCCTCTAACATTTCTTCCAGGACTTCAGCGCACAGCAACCAAGAACTTATGGTTTCCTCTGACGTTTATTTATGTACTACAGCGTGCCTAGTACCAGAACTTATGATCCCTCTTATTTTTGTTTTCAGCAACGTGCCGATCCTGTTTTCGTTATTTCTCCTTTTCTTTCTTTTTCTTATTATTTTCAGCATTAATACTATTTTTACTAATATAAAAAAGACATAAAAAATATTTTCTTTTTATTAACTAATTATTCTTTTTCTTTTAATTTATCAAGACCAAAAAACCATTTTCAAAACAAATCCTTTCCTTTTCTTGTATTGTACGATTCAATATGGTTGTAATAGATAATTAGGATTTAAATTCTTGCAATCCCCATTTGTAAATATGTATCCACATCCCTAAAATGATGTAATAGCTTAGGATATATTTTCTGCATTTTATTTTTGCCTTCATATATTGTTAGTAATTAGGGTGTATGGTAAGATAAAATCAACAAGTAGATAACCTTTAAATGAAAGACAAAAATGCATACAATCAAACACACTTGCACACTAGCACCTCTAGGGTAATCTCACTTTGTTGCCTTTCGGAAAATAGTCATGTCCCTCGAATATGGGAATTTTAGAAAATACTCTCGATAAAAGATCATAGTCCCTCAATGACCCTTAATGTTGCCTTCGGTGAACAATCCAGTCCCTAAACGACATTGCTAAAACGTCCCATAGGTTGCCTTCTATGACTATACAAAACTTCACACGCCCATCCCTTCACATCCGACGATGGGGTTTCTTACCAAAACAATGGTGAGATAAAAACATCTAAAGGAGGAGGAGAAGAAAGTTTAAGACCTTTTGAGTAGGTAGGTTGCTCTTTGTTTCTCGCTTGCTCACAATAAAAAAACATCTTATGCACCCACAATTTCACTTTGAAACATTTTCATCAGTAAAAACACTTTGTACGCGTTCTTATAGAGATGAGAACCATTACAAAGACACCCTTTTTCAAAATACTTTCAAAACCCATATCACAAACACATTTCCAAACAAAAGCAAGTGATCTAGCAAGAAACTAAGAGCCCGTAGATAAATACAAATGAAAAGGGTGCTAATACCTTCCCTTTTTATAACCTACCCCCCAAACTCAAGAAATAATATCGAAAGGTATTTCCTGTTCTTTTCAACCTTTTCTTATTGGATAAAAGAAAAGTTGATGGCGACTCTTGCTATCCGCAACAATTGCGATAAAACGCCAAACACCCAAGTTAGTTCTCCCACCGTGTTACATAACTGGTGACTCTGCTGGGGACTTTACTTAAAAGTGGGGTTACCTTAGGGATATATCACCTTTACTTGCTTTCCTTTTTTTGATTTGTTTGCATTACATTATGGTTCCTTGTTTGGGCTTGTTTTGATCCTCTACCTAGATCTGGGGCACCTTTTCAGGTAAGTAGCAATAAGTTCTGTAAATTATGTCAGGTATACCGACATGGTCTAAGAAATAACTACGTTAGTGTGACAGATTGGTTGGTACCGGTAGCCCTTGAGTAGTCAACGAGAATACGGGACCGTTGTATGGTGTCATGAAGCACTAACTGACTTTAGAACCTTTACTTGAATAACTGGGCCATTAGGAAGTAGTGAAGTAGTCGGATTCGGTGCAGTCCGAAGTTGGTTGATACTCGATACTACGCTCATTGAGATCATAATTTCAGTGTATTTTGGTTGCCAATAAAGTGGCTTGCGCTGAAATAATGCCCCATGAAGAAAGATCAGTGATATTGAGATTCCCCAGAACCCGTTTACATTCTAGGACAGGTTGAACCAACCAAACTTCAAGATGGTACTTACCTATAAAACCTCATGCAAGCCTAAACCTTAGGATTAGTTTGATTTAACTTGTGCCTATTCTTGTTGTTGTATCCCAAAATTTTCCCTCCCATTTTCACACAAGACATACTCCTACAAGATTCATCTTCCCAACACTCTTCAGCAGCAGTCCGAGATTTATTTTCCCAGGATAGGAAATATCGCAATAGAATCCCATATTCATACATCATGGCATGCACATAAACATCACATACAACATAATCTTATTTATTTGAGAATATCATCACAATGTATTTCATACATCATGACATTGCATACAACTAACTCTTTGCCTTTTTCAGGAAAGATCGAATCAACAAACACCATTGGCTACCTACGTGACCTGGTAGTCTTCTCAAAAGCTACATCTAATGAAAGGCTATTTCATCATTTTCCTCAGAAAGACGTTCTCAAAATACCTTCTTTGGTTCAGTTAGATCGAAACTAAGATCTCTCTGATTCCTATTCCAGTTGAAGATATTCCAAGACTTTTGTCTGGTTCAGTTGAATCAATACTAAGATTATTGTGATTTCTATTCCAGCCAAAGTTAATCCAAGACCTTCTCTGGTTAAGTCAGATCGACACTAAGTTCTCTCTGATATCTATTCCAGTTGAAGATATCCCAAGACTTTTGTCTGGTTCAGTTGAATCAATACCAAGATTCTTCTGATTTCCATTCCAGGCAAAGTTAATCCAAGACCTTCTCTGGTTCAGTCAGATCGACACTAAGATATCTCTGATTTCTATTCCATTTGAAGATATTCCAAGACTTTTGTCTGGTTCAGTTGAATTGATCCTAAGATTATTCTAATTTCCGTTCCAGTCAAAGTTAATCCAAGACTTTCTCTAGTTCAGTCAGATCGACACTAAGATCTCTCTGATTTATATTCCAGTTAAAGATATTCCAAGACTTTTGACTGGTTTAGTTGAATCAATGCTAAGATACTTCTGATTTCCATTGCAGTCAAAGTTAATCCAAGACCTTATCTGGTTCAGTCAGATCGACACTAAGATCTCTCTAATTTATCTTCCAGTTGAAGTTGGTCCAATACTTTTTTTTGGTTCAGTAAAATCGTCACTTAGATTTTTCTGATTCTTATCCAGTCATAGTTAATTCAAGATTTTCCTGTGGTTCGGTCTGATCGACACTAAGATCTCTCTGATTTCTATTCTAGTTGAAGATATTCCAAGAATTTTGTCTGGTTTAGTCAAATCGATACTAAGATTCTTTTGATTTCCATTTCAGTCAAAGTTAATCCAAGACCTTCTCTGGTTCAGTCAGATCGACACTAAGATCTCTCTGATTTCTATTCGAGTTGAAGATATTCAAAGACATTTGTCTGGTATCGATACTAAGATTCTTCTGATTTCCATTCAAGTCAAAGTTAATCCAAGACCTTCTTTGGTTCAGTCAGATCGACACTAAGATCTCTTTGATTTCTATTCCAGTTGAAGACATTCCAAGACTTTTGTCTGGTTCAGTTGAATCAATGCTAAGATTCTTCTGATTTCCATTCCAGTCAAAGTTAATCCAAGACCTTCTCTGTTTCATTCAAATCGACACTAAGATCTCTCTGATTTCTATTCTATTTGAAGATATTCCATGACTTTTGTCTGGTTCAGTCGAATCGATACTAAGATTCTACTGAATTTCCATTCCAGTCAAAGTTGATCCAAGACCTTCTCTGGTTCAGTCAGATAGACACTATGATCTCTCTGATTTCTATTCCCGTTGAAGATTCCAAGACTTTTGTCTGGTTCAGTTGAATTGATGCTAAGATTCTTCTGATTTCTATTCCAGTCAAAGTTGATCCAAGACCTTCTCTGGTTCAGTCAGATAGACACTATGATCTCTCTGATTTCTATTCCCGTTGAAGATTCCAAGACTTTTGTCTGGTTCAGTTGAATTGATGCTAAGATTCTTCTGATTTCTATTCCAATCAAAGTTAATCCAAGACCTTCTCTGCTTCAGTCAGATCGACACTAAGATCTCTCTGTTTTCTATTCCCGTTCAAGATCATCCAATACTTTGTTCTGGTTTAGTTAAATCGACACTAGTATTTTTCTGATTCTTATCCAGTCAAAGTTAATTCAAGATTTTCCTCTGGTTAAGTTAGATCGACACTAAGATCTCTATGATTTCTATTCTAGTTGAAGATATATCAAGACTTTTGTCTGGTTCAGTCGAATCGATACTAAGATTCTTCTGATTTCCATTCCAGTCAAATTTAATCCAAGACCTTCTCTGGTTCAGTCAAATCGACACTAAGATCTCTCTAATATCTATTCGAGTTGAAGATATTCCAAGACTTTTATCTAGTTCAGTCGAATCGATACTAAGATTCTTCTGATTTCCATTCCAGTCAAAGTTAATCCAAGACCTTCTCTGGTTTAGTAAGATCTACACTAAGATCTCTCTGATTTCTATTCCAGTTGAAGATATTCCAAGACTTTTGTCTGGTTCAGTTGAATCGATGCTAAGATTCTTCTGATTTCCATTCCAGTCAAAGTTAATCCAAGACCTTCTCTAGTTCAGTCAGATCGACACTAAGGTCTCTCTGATTTCTATTCCAGTTAAAGATATTCCAAGACTTTTATCTGGTTCAGTTGAATTGATCCTAAGATTCTTCAGATTTTCGTTCCTGTCAAAGTTAATCCAAGACCTTCTCTGGTTCAGTCAGATCGACACTAAGATCTCTCTGATTTCTATTCCCGTTGAAGATGATCCAATACTTTGTTCTGGTTCAGTTAAATCGACACTAATATTTTTCTGATTCTTATCCAGTCAAAGTTAATTCAAGATTTTGAAGAAGTGAAAAACACAAGAAGGGGGGTTGAATTGTAAAAACTGGAAATCAATTTCAATGAACACGATATTTTTATCCTGGTTCGTTTGATCTCAAACTACTCCAGTCCACCCGTCAAGGTCATTTCGCCTCTCTCCAACGAGGTTTTAATTCACTATATTCAACTAAATATTACAATCTGCTTTAACAACTGCTAAAGCCTTCTTGATGCAAACCACAAACCGGTTTGTCAAGGAATCACTTTCTTACAAAGAATTGAAATACAGGTGTGTGAATGTTTTCTACAAAACTATTTATCACAACTGTGATACTACACAACTTAAGCTTATGGAAACTAGATTTCTAAAATAATTGAGTAAGGAATTTTGGAGCTTTTAGCAAACTTAGAGTAGGAAGATGATGATTAGCTTTTAGGCGTGTGAATTGATGAAGAGCATTAGCCAATTCAATCTTCATTGACTTGTTTATATAGCATTGAAATTAGTGAATGTTGGAGCAATAATTCTGATTCAATGCCAATAACAATATTTCCTTATTAAGCAGATCTTGTCTGGAATGATGCCGTTGGTAATAACTCGTCTTGAATGCACAGTGTCGTTGCTACTAAAGCATGTTCTGGCTTTGGCTCATTCTGACGCTGCTTAAGTGCTGATGAACTGTTGTTGTCTTTATCAGAGATCAGAGTGTTTAGCGCAGATCTGTTCATCAAGCTCCAGCATAAGCGTGAGTTGTTCTTCTGATTCTGATATCTGATATAGCATCTTCTGATGGTGATGTTGATATCCAATTTTCTGATGCTGATGAGGATGTTCTCCTGCTGATACCTATCAGAGTTTCTGTAAAACAGAAAGTAATTTTTAGGTAGCAAATAGTTCTACACATGAATCACATAATTAATATATCATTTCATTTTGTTATCAACAAAACTTAAACTTAGGGTAGTAGATTCAAACTTTGTTCTAACAATCTCCCCCTTTTTGATGATGACAAAAACTAGATATTTTTTAATTGAAAATAGCGTGAAAAAGTATCAGAGATAACTAAATGATAAGTTGCATCAGAATTAAATAAGGAGTTATCAAAGATAAGGGATAAAGAGATATCAGAGTTGGGACCGTAGATACTCCCCCTGAATTTATTACTTCCCTTTTTAATTCCAAGAGTTCTTCAGGATCAGATCTTTATTGACTTTCTTTGAACATCAGAATATCAGAGCTTTGACTATCAGAACTTCAGATCAGAATATCAGAGCTTTATCAGAGCTTTTCTTTGGATCAGAGTATCAGGGCTTTGGGCTTTAGTGTATCAGAGAGCATTCTTGTACCTGTAGACTTATGCAAAAACAGAAAACATATTCAAGTATATCAGAGTTAGAATGTTTGAGACTTTTTGTCTCAGTAATCCGTTATTGAAAAATATCATTCTTGTTCTCCCCCTTTTTGTCAGCAATCAAAAAGTGTAAGTGATGTGCTAAAACGATTAGAGCAGGAAAACTTGTTATATATTAAAATTCAGAGTCAGATAAAACAGTACAAAAGATATGCAAAGAAAACATTGAAAATATCATGAATGAAAAACTAAGGTTGGGGTGGAAGGCGTGTGAACAGAGTCTCCAGCATTGCTTTAATCTGATCAGCAGTCTCATTCTGCTTGTGCACCATGCTGACTACTGTATCTATCTTGCTGTCCTGCACATCCATCCTTTCCTTCATCTTCTGATCATTTTCATCCATTCTTTGCTACAGACAAATATCATTCAGCTTTAGCTCTTCCAGAGTCTGCCTGTCCAAGGCAGCTTGAGAAACATCAGAAGCGGGAAGCTTCTGAGAGCTTTCTGCAACATCTTCAGCTTGACTGACTTCAGCTTGAATTGTCTGATCTTCTTCTGGATGCACTTTTGAAGCTGGACGCTTCTCAGACCATGGCTCACTATCCAGAAGGAGCACATCTTCCCGTGGCAGCTGACTTTCAACTTCCTTCAGCAGCTTGCTGAAGTTCTGTTGTGCCTGCTCATAGTTGATATCCTGCAACTTGAGGGCTTCAGCACGTACCCAAATTCTGAATCGTGTCCAGAGCTGGTCTGAGGCAGCAGGATCAATCATTCCAGGACAGACTTGCTTCAAAGAAGCAATCCACTACTGCAAACCTGTTTCAAAATTCACAATGCCAGAGCCAACATCTGGCTGTTTTGGTTTTGGAATGGCTATTTTATGTTTGAGATCAGCAAGATGGTCAAGGATTGTTAAATCGATGAAGGTCCTGCTGGGGTCTTCTGTAGTTTTTTTGGGAGATGTTTGTTTGGGAGATGGAGTGGGAGAGTCAGAAATAATAATTGGACTGTGTGGGGTTTTTGGAGTATTTGGAGGGGTATTTTCTAGCGAGGATGGCAGCTGGGCCATGGTTACAGTTGTTCCACATGGCAACTGAATTGCCAGGGGTTGTGGCTCAGAGGATTGAGGAGAATGAGGTTTAGGAGATGGAGTTTCAGAATGATGAAACTCAGGTTGAGGAGGTGATGGTTGAGTTGATGGTGGATGAATTTCTGGTTGGGGAAAGGGAGGAGGAATTGCTGGTTGTGGAGAAGGAGGAGGAATTTGTGGTTCTTCTGGTATGGGTGAGAGAGGTTGTTCTGGTTGAGGAGAGTGGGCAGTTTCTGGTTCAGTGTTTGGATTATTTGAGAGGTGATCAGAAACACGTTGATCAATGTCAGACAGAACTTTGTCAAGTTCTGATGCTATTGAAGTAGTGGGTTTTGGATGTTTGGTGCGGGGTCTTCTGAGAGTCAGTGACTCATAAGGGTCATCTTCTGGTTCGGTTTCATCTATAGTTGGTATGGGGATTGGAATTTCATGTGAAGCTGGAGTTGGGATTGATGTTGGAATAGCAGAAGAATTTAAAACAAAAGCAGCAGATAAATTACCTCTTTTCTTGGGGGTCTGCTGGGATGATCCTTCTGAAGTGGCCTTCCTTTTCTTCGTCTTCTTCAGTGTAACTTCTGGTTGAGGTTGGTGCAGATCTTTGATATTCAGCTTGGGATCTGTACCATCAGCCTTGCACGCGTCCAAGTATCTGAGAACCACCACTGGTTTAGATTCTATCTCGGAAAATAAAGGAAAGTCGTCCAGAGGGACTCTTCTGCTGGTGATGTCAGCAAGAGGAGTAGTGCTGGGCTCCTTTCTGATATTCTCTATCAGTTTCATTTTCTTCAGATTCTTCGCGTTCAGAGGCTTGCCAATAGTTGGTTCAATAGTACTTAACTCCTGAGCTTCTATGAGGTGCTCTATCAGCCTATTCTCAGTCAGAATATCTGATATTAACCTCCCAAAGGGTATCCAATCCCTCTTTGTTCTTTCTTCTTCCCTCTTCTCTTTCCAGAATGCACATGGGATGCATTGGAATCTTTGATGGCTTACATTCTGAGAGGTCAAATTTCTTCAGAAGATCTCTGACATATTTACTCTGATGAATGTAAGTTCCCTCTGGAGTTTGATTGATCTGAATTCCTAGAAAGAATTTCAGTTCCCCCATGAGGCTCATCTCAAATTCTGCCTGCATACACTTAGCAAATTTTCTTCCAAGAGAAGGATTAGTAGATCCAAAAATGATATCATCAACATAAATTTGACAGACTAAGATGTCATTCTTAACTGACTTACAGAATAAGGTAGTGTCCACCTTCCCTCTGGTGAATTCATTTTCTAATAGAAAGTTACTTAGTCTTTCATACCAAGCTCTGGGAGCTTGTTTCAGACCATATAGTGACTTCTTTAGTTTCAAAACATGTTCTGGATGTTTTGTATTTTCAAAACCAGGGGGTTGGTACACATAAACCTCATCTTCTATATAACCATTTAAGAATGCACTCCTGACATCCATCTGATACAAAGTGATGCCTCTATTAACAGAAAATTAAATTAAAAGTCTGATAGATTCTAACCTGGCGACTGGAGCAAAGGTTTCTGTATAGTCTATCCCCTCTTGCTGACTATAACCTTGTGCAACCAGTCGTGCTTTGTTTCTGATGACTTCACCTTGTTCATTAAGCTTGTTTCTGAACACCCATCTTGTTCCAATGACGTTGAATCCTTTTGGTCTGGGAACAAGATCCCATACGTCATTTCTGGTGAATTGATTCAGCTCTTCTTGCATTGCTAGAATCCAGTCGTTGTCCAGAAGTGCTTCATCAATAGTAGAAGGTTCAATCAGAGACACAAGTCCCATGAGGGATTCTTCAGAGTTTCTGAAGCTTGCTCTTGTTCTGATTGGATCTTCCTTTCTTCCTAAGATAGTTTCTTCTAGATGATCCAAGCTGCTTCTGGGTAATCTCTTCTGAGGTTGATCAGCAGCTGTTGTAGGATTGCTAGCAGTGCTCCTTTCAGACGTTGAAGGAGTGTCTGTGTTGAGAGCATCTGATGACTTGTCTTCAGAACCTGTAAATTCAATTTCCATACCTGCAAAAACTTCATTCTGCTTTGACTTTTCAGAGTCAAGCTTATCATCAAAACGAACACTGATTGATTCTTCCACAATCTGTGTTTCTGTATTGTATACTCTGTACCCTCTTGAGCGTTCAAAGTATCCTAGCATAATACACTTCTGTGCTTTAGAGTCAAACTTGTTCAAATAATTCTTTGTATTTAACATAAAACAAGTACATCCAAATGGATGAAAATATAAAATGGTGGGCTTTCTGTTCTTCCACAATTCATATGGAGTCTTTTCCAGAATAGGTCTTATTGAGATTCTATTCTGAATGTAGCACGCTGTGTTTATTGCCTCTGCCCAGAAGATCTTAGCAACGTTTGTCTCATTGATCATGGTTCTGGCCATTTCTTGCAATGTTCTATTCTTTCGTTCTACAACTCCATTTTGTTGGGGAGTTCTAGGACAAGAGAAATCATGCAGAATGCCTCTGTCATTAAAGAATGACTCAAAATCTTTGTTTTAAAATCTCCACCATGATCACTTCTGACTTTAACGATTCTAAGATCCTTTTCATTCTGAACTTGGTTACAGAAGGTAACAAACACAGAGTGTGACTCGTCCTTGTGTCTTAAGAACTTTACCCATGTCCATCTGCTATAGTCATCTACGATTACTAACCCATACTTCTTGCCACTGACTGAAGCAGTTTTAACTGGTCCAAATAAGTCAATGTGCAGAAGTTCTAATGGCTTAGAGGTAGAAACAACATTTTTAGATTTAAAAGAAGGTTTTGCAAACTTGCCTTTCGTACATGCTTCACACAGAGCATCTGAATTGAACTTCAAATTAGGAAGTCCTCTGACCAGATTGAGTTTGTTAATCTGAGATATTCTTCTCATACTAACATGCCCCAATCTTCTGTGCCAGATCCACTGCTCGTTGTTAACAGATAGAAGACACTTTACATTCTGACTTTTCAGTTCAGAAAGTTTGATTTTATAAATGTTGTTTTTCCTCTTTCCATTAAACAGGATAGTCCCATCTTTCTGACTAACAGCCTTACATGATTTTTGATTAAAGATTATATCATTACCGTTATCACTTAATTGACTTATGGATAACAGATTATGCATTAATCCATCTACTAGCAGAACATTATTAATAGAGGGAAGATTTCCATTACCTACAGTTCCAGAGCCAATTATCTTTCCCCTCTGATTTCCTCCAAAGCCAACGTGGCCTCCAGGCTTAAGTTCCAGGCTTTGGAACATATGCCTTCTTCCCGTCATGTGTCGCGAGCAGCCAGAGTCCAGGTACCATGACTGGTGTTTCTGATTTGCTGCTAAAGATATCTGCAACATGTATTATTTTATCCTTAGGTACCCAGATTTTCTTGGGTCCTGATTTGTTAGATTTACCAAAACTCTGGTTGAATTTTGGTTTCACAGAGTACTTACTGCTAGTGTATTTAATATCATGTGTGTGACCATACACAAAATGTGAATTTAGAGGAGTGTGTTTAATGGTTAAATCCATGACATTCTTTGGTTTAGGAACCTTACCTTGGTATCCTATTCCCTTCCTGCCGTTTCTGCTAACTCCATAGATCATTGAAGCCATTTTGCTTCTATCTATGCTTTTAGCAAGGAACTTCTGGAAACTGTGATCATACTCCTTGATAATCTCATCAGCACTGCTGGGAGTTTCAGAAATTGGTTCCTTCTGAGAGTTTTGTAAAACATTTTCTAATTTTGAAATTTTATTTCTCAGCTCAGAATTTTCCAATTTAAGACTCTCAGTCTTATCAGAGTCAGATTCAAGATTCCTTTTCATGTTTTTGAATTTAACTCTAATCTGCTGGTACCTTTCCAGAATTTCATTAAGGCTTTCAGCAAGTTCAGCCTTAGTAAAATTAATTGCAAAGTCAGGAAATACCTCTTCAGTATCTGATTCTGAGTCTGATTCAGAAGCTTCACTATCTTCTGAAATGTTGGCCATGAGAGCTATGTTTGCTCTCTCATCATCTGATTCTGAGTCAGCTTCAGACGAGTCAGAGTCATCCCATGTAGCCATGAGACTTTTCTTCTTTTCTCTTCCAAACTTCTTTTTGGGCTTTTCCCTCTGAAGCTTTGGGCATTCACTCTTGTAGTGTCCTTGCTCATTGCACTCATAGCAGATGATGTCCTTGGCGTTTGGCTTTCTGCTTCCTGAGGAGCCTTCAGATCTTCTGTATCCAGAGGAAGAATCTGTCCTTCTGTATCTGGAAGAAGACTCGTTCTGATCAGATCTTCTTGGATTCCTGAACTTCCTTTGCCTCTGCTTCCACAATTGATTCACTCTTCTGGAGAGGAGAGAAAGTTCGTCTTCTTCTGATGAGGATCCATCAGATGTTTCTTCCACTGCCTGCAAAACTTTAGACTCATATTTTTTGTTAGATTTTAATGCTAAAGGCTTACCTTGCTTCTGGGGTTCATCAGCTTCTAGCTCTATCTCATGACTTCTGAGGGAGCTGATAAGTTCCTCCAGAGAAATTTTGTTGAGATCTTTTGCTAGCTTCAGAGTTGTAACCATTAGCCTCCACTTCTTTGGTAAGCTTCTGATGATCTTCTTGACGTGATCAGCAGTAGAGTAACCTTTGTCCAGAACCTTGAGACCAACTACCAGAATCTGGAATCTTGAGAACATTGTTTCAATGGATTCACTTTCTTCCATTTTGAATGCCTCATACTTCTGAATGAGCGCAAGAGCTTTAGTTTCTTTGACCTGAACGTTGCCCTCATGCGTCATTCTGAGTGAGTCAAACATGTTCTTAGTTGTGTCTCTGTTAGAGATCTTTTCATATTCAGCATACGAGATGGCGCTGAGAAGGATGGTTTTGGCCTTGTGGTGATTTTTGAAGTCACGCTTTTGTTGTTCAGACATTGCTTTCCTATCAATCTTCTGACCGCTTACATTCACAGGGTGCGTGTATCCATCTGTCACCATGTCCCACAGATCAACATTATGTGCCAGAAAGAAGCTTTCAATTCTGTCTTTCCAGTAATCAAAATTTTCTCCATCAAAGACTGGAGGTTTGCCGCTGAATCTGTCTCTGTCTTCATTGTTGTCATTGCTGGTGTGTAAATAAGTTCCTGCCATTGTGTTTTTCTGACGCTGGATCTTGTACTGACACGGTTAAGTGTTTTAGCTCAGAAACAGGCGCTCTGATGCCAATTGAAGTAGTGAAAAACACAAGAAGGGGGGTTGAATTGTAAAAACTGGAAATCAATTTCAATGAACACGATATTTTTATCTTGGTTCGTTTGATCTCAAACTACTCCAGTCCACCCGTCAAGGTGATTTCGCCTCTCTCCAACGAGGTCTTAATTCACTATATTCAACTGAATATTACAATCTGCTTTAACAACTGCTAAAGCCTTCTTGATGCAAACCACAAACCGGTTTGTCAAGGAATCACTTTCTTACAAAGAATTGAAATCTATGTGTGTGAATGTTTTCTACAAAACTGTTTATCACAACTGTGATACTACACAACTTAAGCTTATGGAAACTAGATTGCTAAAATAATTGAGTAAGGAATTTTGGAGCTTTTAGCAAAATTGAGAGTAGGAAGATGATGATTAGCTTTTAGGCGTGTGAATTGATGTAGAGCATTAGCCAATTCAATCTTCATTGACTTGTTTATATAGCATTGAAATTAGTGAACGTTGGAGCAATAATTCTGATTCAATGCCAATAACAATCTTTCCTTATTAAGCAGATCTTGTCTGGAATGATGTCGTTGGTAATAACTCGTCTTGAATGCACAGTGCCTTTGCTACTAAAGCATGTTCTGGCTTTGGCTCATTCTGACACTGCTTAAGTGCTGATGAACTGTTGTTGTCTTTATCAGAGATCAGAGTGTTTAGCGCAGATCTGTTCATCAAGCTTCAGCATAAGCTTGAGTTGTTCTTCTGATTCTGATATCTGATATAGCATCTTCTGATGCTGATGTTGATATCCAATTTTCTGATGTTGATGAGGATGTTCTCCTGCTGATACCTATCAGAGTTTCTGTAAAACAGAAAGTAATTTTTAGGTAGAAAATAGTTCTACACATGAATCACATAATTAATATATCATTTCATTTTGTTATCATCAAAACTTAAACTTAGGGTAGTAGATTCAAACTTTGTTCTAACAGATTTTCCTCTGGTTAAGTTAGATAGACACTAAGATCTCTCTGATTTCTATTCTAGTTGAAGATATTTCAAGACTTTTGTCTGGTTCAGTCGAATCGATACTAAGATTCTTCTGATTTCCATTCCAGTCAAAGTTAATCCAAGACCTTTTGTGGTTCAGTCAAATCGACACTAAGATCTCTCTAATATCTATTTGAGTTGAAGATATTCCAAGACTTTTGTCTGGTTCAGTCAAATCGATACTAAGATTCTTCTGATTTCCATTCCAGTCAAAGTTAATCCAAGACCTTCTCTGGTTCAGTAAGATCGAAACTAAGATCTCTCTGATTTCTATTCCAGTTGAAGATATTCCAAGACTTTTGTCTGGTTCAGTTGAATCGATGCTAAGATTCTTCTGATTTCCATTCCAGTCAAAGTTAATCCAAGACCTTATCTGGTTCAGTCAGATCGACACTAAGGTCTCTCTGATTTCTATTCCAGTTAAAGATATTCCAAGACTTTTATCTGGTTCAGTTGAATTGATCCTAAGATTCTTCTGATTTTCGTTCCTGTCAAAGTTAATCCAAGACCTTCTCTGGTTCAGTCAGATCGACACTATGATCTCTGTGATTTTTATTCTCGTTGAAGATATTCCAAGAATTTTGTCTGGTTCAGTTGAATCGATGCTAAGATTCTTCTGATTTCCGTTCGAGTCAAACATAATCCAAGACCTTCTCTGGTTCAGTCAGATCGACACTAAGATCTCTCTGATTTCTATTCTAGTTGAAGATATTCCAAGAATTTTGTCTGGTTCAGTCGAATCGATACTAAGATTCTTCTGATTTCTATTCCAGTCAAAGTTGATCCAAGACCTTCTCTGTTTTGGTCAGATAGACACTAAGATCTCTCTGATTCCTATTCCAGGTGAAGATATTCCAAGACCTTCTCTGGTTTAGTCAGATCGAAACTAAGATCTCTCTAATTTCTATTCCAGTTGAAGTTATTCCATGACTTTTGTCTGGTTCAGTGGAATCGACACTAAGATTCTTCTGAATTCCATTCCAGTCAAAGTTAATTAAAGACCTTCTCTGGTTCAGTCAGATCGACATTAAGATCTCTCTGATTCCTATTCCAGTTGAAGATAATCCAAGACCTTTTTCTAGTTTAGTTAAATCGACACAAAGATTTTTCTTATTCTTATCCAGTCAAAGATAAATCAATACCTCTATTGTTTCAGTTCAAATCAACCTTTGATTTGTTAGTGATTCTTTTCTGGTAGATCCTTTCTCTGGTTCAATTAAATCGACACTAAGATTTTTCAGATTTCTATTCTAATTTGAAAAACTGCAAAGCCTAGAGTATGACCAGACAACAGTTTACTCTCATTTCCTCAGTAAGTCACTGTGAAACCTGGAATACGACCAGATAGCAGACAACCTTATCATCCTCAACAAGTCACTGTGAAGCCTGGATCTTGACCAGATAGTAGTTGACTTCAGTCTCTTCAGTCAAGGGATGACTCCCAAGTAGTGTTATGGACAACCGAAGCTCCTAGACTCTATTCCCCTAAAAAACATTCCCCAGCGGACTCCTCCTCGGACACCAAGAACAAGAATCCCCGCAAAAAGACTCCTTACAAAGTCAGCATATATTTTGGATGGCATCTTTAAGCCAATCTCCGAAGAATCTCCGTCATATTCCTTTGATGGCATCTTTAAGCCCATCTCTGACAGTCTTCTGTCATCTTTTCCAAATGGCATCTGTAAGTCCATTCCCGATATTATTCACCAACAGTCTCACTTCAGACGTGTGCAAATTTCTGGGTACTCTAGTGTTCAATCATCTTCCACCTTCAGATCACGCAAAGCAAACAAGCCAATTTAAATCTTCAGTTTTAAGAAGATTGAACAGGGGAAGCTGTTGTACCCCAAAATTTTCCCTCCCATTTTCACGTAAGACATACTCCTAGAGGTTCTCAATTGCTCAAGGTTGACCAAGAATTGACCAGAAAATTCTCCTCCTAAGGCAAGGAACCCCTAACTAGGGTTTCAATTTTAATCAAGATGGTTGAGCTCCAAGGATCCCAAAGGTTCTCCGTTGTCCTAATATGTCCACAAGATCATCCATGACAAATTTCATGCCTTGAACAACATGTTTGTTGAGTCAATTGCTCAAGTATTGGAAAACCAATTGTGCTAGGTCAAAAGTCAACTGTGGCCCATGTACAGTCAAACTTCAAGATTTTTGGTCAACAACAACATTTTGAAGTGATATCCATCATTTGATCAAGGGTTGATCATGATTCCTCAAGAAATGCTCCTAACCCATCAAAAGTAAAAAGTGGCAAATTAGGGTTTCTATAGGAAATGTCAACAAAACTTTGACCATGCATAACTTTCTCATAATTCATCCATTTTCCTCAACCAAATATCATTGTGAATATAATTCAATTCCCAACAACTTCTCTTCATCCCTCAAGTCCAAGAAATGCATAATTTGAAAGATACAAGCTCATACATTACAGGTCATTTTAAGAAAGTTAACAAAAGCAACTTTTTGCCAAGACCCTTTACACCATTGCTTTACCTTCCCCGATTACCAGCCTGTACCAACTATGGAAGAATTATCTCAACTCTTGGGAATTCCTATTCTCAATCAACTACCTTTCAACAGTACTGAAAGAGACCCAAGCCCTGAAGAGCTTTCCCAAGCTATATACTTGCAACAATCCGATGTCACGGCTAATTGGGAAACAATGAGTGCTGTCAAAGGGTTCTTAGCCAAGTTCTTATTGGAAAAAGCTCAAGACAGTTGGAACAATCTGGATTTACAAGCTTTCGAAGAAATTTTGTCTCTTCTCATCTACGGGTTGGTACTATTTCAAAATCCTGACCAACTTATAGATGTGAATGCTGTCAAAATCTTTTTATCTCACAATCCAGTGCCTACTTTGTTGGAAGATATCTTGCATTCTCTCCACTCTCGCACCATGAAGAGAAGTGGAACCCTAATGTGTTGTACTCCTCTATTGGCTAGATGGTTTTTTTCGCATCTCCCCCGATCCGTTATGAAGAAAGAGCAAGGTTTGATATGGTGCAATAGGGTAATCTCACTCTGACATTCAGATATCCACTGGTGTTCTCGATCCTTGGAGGATATTACTATCATCGACCACTGTGGGGAATTCCCTAATGTCCCTCTGCTTTGCATTAAGGGAGGTATCACTTATAACCCTTGCTTAGCTCTATGATAGTTTGGGTACGCACAAAGAGATGGCCCATATGACGCGATCTTCCAAGGTGTGGTGTTCGACTATGAAAGAAATGATCAAGACTACTGTCAGAGGTTTATACAAGCTCGGAGGATGGTAAACACGGTGGATAGTAGAACATTGGGGCACAAAAATTCCATTCCCCTTGAGCCTTACCTTAGGTGGGTACGAGTTTGTGCTCAGAGTCTTGTAATGCCTTATCCTTCCATTCTCCCTGTTATCACGGAGCTTGTTGTTGAAGGAGATGTCCCGTACACTGTCCTTCATCCCAACATGCCTACCTCTCTGGAAGACTTGTAAAAGGATTGGATTCAACTAAAGGAAGAACGAGATACTTTTGATGCCGAATTCTTTGCCACTGAGAAGAAAGTTCTGGAACTCACCAAGCATCTTCATGAAGAGGGAGTCTGAACGCGTACATCACACCGAAGATGATGCGTTCAACCTTTTTGCTTTAGGAGTTTTTGTTTTTTTTTAATTCTTTCATTGTAAGCCCAAAGAGGCGTGATGTACTCAAAATTGGATTAATTAATGCAATGTGTGTTCCTTTTTTGTCAAAAGCAAATTTAAATCTCTAAATTCCTTGAAATCATTTGCATGTGCATTTTCATTCATCATAACACAAACAGGTTTTTCCAAACACGTATCCTTATCTTTCTACTATTTATTTCAGTGAGATAGATATTGAACAGACAATAAAGGATCTCCAAGCGCAGAACACTCAATTCCATCAAACGTTCTTGGCTCTGGAAAAAGGACAAGAGAATTTGAAAACTTTGTTGATCAAAGAGAAGAAGAAGAAAGCGAAGAAAGTGGTCGGTGTTTTGAATCTGGGAAGAAGGTTCAAAGGACCAGCCAGACGAAGTCTAGATTTCGCAACCTCGTCAGGTGAAGGAGACAATCAATAAGGAAAGAACAAGAAAGGAAATGACCACCCAGATTCTGAAGAAGAGGAAGAAGTGGACTACTCTGAAGAACAGTATCCTCCAGCTGACGATAAATACAAGTAGTTAAAGGATCACCTCAATGCTATGGAAATCCAAAAGGTACCCGGATTAGATTTTGAAAAGCTAGGACTTGTCTCAGGGGTTGTCATCCCACAGAAATTCAAGGTCCCCACTTTCTCTAAATATGAAGGTGTCTCTTGGCCAAAGCTACATTTAAGATCATACGTCAGGAAGATTCAACCCCATACTGCTGATAGGAACCTATAGGTGCATTTCTTGCAAGAAAGCTTGTTAGGGACGCAATTGGATTGGTTATATCAGTTGGAAGGGACCAATATTCACAATTGGGAAGATTTGGCATCCTCTTTTTACAAGCAATACCAATATAATGCTGACTTAGCTCCAACTCGAACACAATTTCAAGGCATGTCTATGGGTGTTGGTGAAGGTTTCAAAACCTATGCTAAAAAATGGAGCGACCTCGCCGAAAGAGTCCAACCCCCTCTATCATACAGAGAATTGGTGGATATGTTCTTAGGCACATTATCTGGTCCATTATTCAACCATCTGATCGGAAGCTCCTAAGTTGGATTTACTGAACTAATCATGACCGATGAACGGGTAGAAGCTGATATAAAAAGTGGTAAAATTCAAAGAGATGTATCCTCGAGCACGATGAAGAAACCCTTTACCGCAAAGAAGGAAGTCAGTGTTGCATATGACCATAGAAATCAAAACAAAACTGAACGTCGCCCGACGATAGAGGCTGTTATGATTTCCAATATTGTATCAAATCAGCAGCAAAATTATTAACGCCGGCCAGAGGCGCCCATGAGACGATTCATTCGGATCAACATGTACTTGTCCCAAGTTTTGCCACATCTTTTGAAGTCCAATCTTGTGACTCTAAAGGAAGCTCCCAAGAACCCCAATATTGCTTATCCTTTCAACAACCCGAATGCTTGATGTGCCTATCTTTCTGAAAGCTCGAGGCATGATACAAACGATTGTTGGGCTTTCAAGAATAAGGTACAAGACCTTATCGAGGCGAAAGATATTGGGTTTGACCCCCCAGAAACACCTAATGTGATAACGGCGCCAATGCCCAAACAAGGTCAAGGGGTCAACGTTGTTGATGATAACTATTTTGTTTCCTCCGTTGATGATTTAACTACTCCCCTTTTGACTATTAAAAGGAATCTATTGCAAGCCGGTCTGTTTCCAGGCTGTGATGAAAGTGTTTGATTACGTATGTCTATACCAAATGGTTGTTTGTTACTGAAGATGGGCGTCCAGTGCCTGATGGCTAACAAATAAATCTTGTTTGAAAAAGTTCCTCTCACCAGAAATTCTTGCGAAGATGTCTCAATAATCACCATTTACGACAATCCTCCAAGAGTCTCCACCAAAAGACCCGTCAGGATTACACCTGTTCCAAAGACTACTCCCCTAATCATCACCATGCCGGGGACAATTCCATATTCTTCGAATAAAGTTGTTCCTTGGAACTATGTGGTTGACGTCTATTATCATGGCGTCAGGAAAGATCTATTGGCTATCAAAGACAAAGTTGCGAATAACACTGATCCTTACATCATCAATATCGTCGAGACCAGTAAGATAACAAGAAGTGGAAGAGTCTTCTTACTGAGATCTCTCCAAAGACCATTGCTACTCCTGTAATTATTCCCGCTACCGCTCCTACCAGCATTCCCAATGATACTTCCGTTGACAATCCTACTATTATACCTGCTGCCGAGACAAGGTGCAAAGAGGTATTATTTGAGCCTGTCCAGAAGAAGGAAAATCCAGAGGTCATTCTTGAAGCTTCTAGCAAAGATATGGAAGAGATATTAGAGATTATCAAGAAAAGTGACTACAACATCGTGGAACAGTTGGGGCAGACCCCCTCGAAAATATCAATGTTGGCCTTACTCTTGTGCTCTTGGGCTCATGCCAAGGCCCTGGTAATGTTTTTAAAGACCGCCCACGTGCCCCAAGAAACTTCCGTTGATCAATTTGAGGATTATGTGGCCAGTCTAACTGTTGATAGTGGATTGGGTTTTTCTGACGCTGATTTGACTCCCAAAGGAAGGAAACACAATGATTCCTTACACATTTCCGTTGAGTGCATGGGGAACTATGTTAGCCCATGTTCTGGTGGATATGGGTTCATCGCTGAACGTCTTGCCCAAAAATGCTCTTGACCGACTAGATTGCAAGGGACTCACTTTAAAGCCTAGCAACATTGTGGTGAGGGCCTTTGATGGTTCTAAAAGGACAATTCACAGAGAAGTTGACATCCCTATAAAATTTGGAACTCAGACTTTTGATTCAACTTTCTATATGATGGATATATGCCCTTCCTATTCCTGTCTTTTGGGCCGACCCTGGATTCATGGAGCTGGTGTCGTCACTTCTACCCTACATCAGATGTTGAAGTACCCAATCTAGGAAAAGATCATCACTTTCCATGGGGAGAAGGAATACATGGTTAGTCACTTGAACTCTTTCAGGTATGTGGAAATGGATGGCGAGTTCATCGAAACCCCATGTCAGAATTTTGCAGAGATCCCACAAACATTTGCGGCAGCCAAGACTACTACCAAGACTCCAAGGGTCACCAGACCTCCCCTGAAAATGGACCTCTGAAGGATGCTAGAGTAGTAGTTGAAGAGGGTGGATGTACCATCTGGGGTCAACTTCCAGATATTCCCTACAAATCCAACAAATTTGGTTTGGGTTTTACTTCGGAGGCCCAAAGAGTTGTTCGATGAACTCACACCGGGGGACCACCTTTATGTATCAGCAAACAGGGAATCAATGTAGTGGAAGACAGTGATGGAAGCTATGATATGGACGAGTGGATTTTTCGAACCATCAGCGGATGACTCAACAACTGGGAGGCCAAAGAATTTGTCCCTATTACTTTTATTCAAGAGTAATTGTCTTTTAAATTTCTTGCCATACTTGTAATAATTGAACAATTTAGACTTTAAAACCTTGTGTCTTACCCGAGGCACAATGGTCCATTTGTGAAGGTTATTACTTCATCTTCATATGTCATCAATAAATCATGGACGTTTTTGCATGGAAATTTTTATGCTCTTTGTTTTTCTTTTTCCTAACGTTTATTTTATCAAAGATATCTATGCTCTTACACACACTCACATATCTAAATGCAGATCCACATCCATTCAGGATCCCATGGGTAACGATTCTGCTATGGCCTATCATGACTAAGAAAATTCGATCTACCAAACCGAAGACGAAGGTGAGGAAGATTGTGAGGTACCAGGGGAACTAGATAGGTTATTGCAATAGGAAGAAAGGGCCATACAGACCCACGAAGAGTCGGTTGAAATAGTTAACTTAGGTACCGAAGAGGATAAGAAAGAAGTCAAGGTAGGTGCCAACCTGGATCCTAGTGTCAATAAGCGCTTAACTCAGTTACTACATGACTATGTTGAGGTCTTTTCCTTGTCATACGAAGATATTCTAGGACTCGACACTGATATCATGGTCCATCATCTGCCGACAAAAGAAGACTGCCCTCTGGTAAAATAGAAGGTCCGTCACATGCGGCAAGAAATGTCAGAGAAAATCAAGACTGAAGTCATGAAGCAATTCACCGCTGGATTCTTAGCTATCACTTGCTATCCATAATGGGTCGCCAATGTTGTTCCAGTGCCTAAAAAGGACGGTAAGGTACGTATGTGTGTTGATTATAGAGACTTGAATAGGGCAAGCCCCAAGGATGACTTCCCGCTTCCCCACATCGATATTATGGTTGACAACACCGCACAACATAAAGTATTTTCCTTCATGGATGGTTTCTCCGGATACAACCAGATCAAAATGGAACCTGAGGACATGGAGAAAACGACCTTCGTCACACAATGGAGCATATTCTATTACAAAGTTATGCCATTTGGGTTTAAGAATGCTGGGGCAACCTATCAGCGTGCCATGGTAGCTTTGTTTCATGACATGATCCATCACGAGATAGAGGTCTACGTGGATGACATGATAGCCAGATCTCAAACTGAAGAGGAACACCTTGACCATCTGCAGAAACTATTTAAAAGACTGAAGAAATATAAACTAATGTTGAATCCGAATAAATGCACTTTTGGAGTGAGGTCCAGCAAACTATTAGGCTTCATTGTCAGTGGAAAAGGTATCAAAGTGGACCCTACAAAGGTAAGAGAAATATAAGAAATTCTTGCTCCTCGCACCGAGAAGGAAGTCAGAGGATTCTTAGGATGGCTAAACTACATCGTTGGGTTCATTTCCCATGTAACCGCTACTTGTGAACCAATCTTAAAATTACTGAAGAAGGATCAAGTGGTGGAATGGAACGACAACTTCCAGGATTCCTTTGATAGGATCAATGAGTACCTTCAAGAGCCTCCTATTTTGATGCTTCCAGTTGAGGGAATACCTATGATCATGTATCTAACAATCTTGGAAAATTCAATGGGGTGTGTGTTGGGGCAGCATGACGAGTCTGGCCGAAAAGAGCATGCAATATACTACCTGAGCAAAAAGTTTACCGACTGTGAAACCAGATATTCATTGCTCGAGAAAACTTGTTACGCTTTGGCATGGGATGCTCGCCGGCTAAGACAATATATGTTGACTCACACTTTCTTATTGATATCCAAGATGGATCCAATAAAGTACATATTCGAGAAGCCCTCCCTTTCTGGGAGGATAGAAAGATAGAAGATGGTTTTTGACGGAGCTTCCAACGCACTCGGCAACGGCATAGGTGTTATGATCATATCTCCCGAAGGCTACCATACTCCCTTCACTGCTAGATTGTGCTTCAACTGTACCAATAATATGGTGGAATATGAAGCGTGTATTATAGGTCTCAAAGATGCCATAGATTTGGGAATCAAGTCCTTAAGTGTATTTGGAGATTCAGCCTTAGTCATCCGTCAGATCAAAGCAGAATGGGACATGAAGCATCCTAATCTCATCCTGTTGTACCCCAATTTTTTCCCCAAAGATCCCTTCATCATAACATGTTGATTCACTCACAACAAGATCACACTAGGATTCTTGGTTCCCCTCCCTACATTTAGTTTTGCCCTTTTTGAGGGATTACCAAACACCTTGACTTATGTTCCTTTTGTGATCATGAATATTGTTTTTTTTCTTCATTTAACTAAGAAAATGCAATGTTGGTTTGTCTTGCTTGTTATCCATGCAGGTGAAGGCAATGTGATTTAACAAGCTACCCCATGGGTTCATGAGTTATTTCCATGCCCTAGTCAATATAGCTAGAGAAGTTCAAACCTCACCATTGGATTGGTTTTGGGAGAATTGGCATGGAAAGGTTGCTTTGGTTCATCACATTTCAAATTTATTAAATTTGACTCAAAAGTACAAGGGGTTGATTGGAGAAGTTGTCATGTTTGGACAAGCCCTTGTTCCTATTGGTCACAAGAGCATATTTCTATCAAATTTCAAGATATAAAAGTGGTTTTGGTGGCTATGAGTCCTCATTGTCATCCTAAACAACTTCTATTCACAAAGCAAGAATATTGGTACAAGAAGTTTGTTCAAGCTTGTCAAAGTTCTTCAAAGCATTTTCTTGATCTAGGAGCCAGGGTTTTGAACTTCAAAGGAGCATATGTTGCTCACCTTTTGGTATTTTTGAATGATTCCAAATACATACTTCACTTCAAAGGATTATCAACAAATTACTTCAAAATTTCCAAAGACTGTTCATGTGGAAGAAACTTGGTGAAGAAGAAAGATTACAAGTCCTCCAGATGAATTCCCAATTTTCCATGCGTGACTTCAAATGATCATACCTTGGAAAATGTTTATCACCTTGAGCCCATTATTTTTCCAAAATGATCTTGAGGATGTGAACTTTATGCCTTCTTTTATGTGCAAAGTGGGAAAATGAATGGAAGTTGCCTTAAAGATGCAAAAGATTATAGGTCATTTCATGATTTTTTTTCCAACTTCAACAAGTCATAACTTGCTCAAATTTTGGATATTTTGAATGATTCAAGTTTCAAAGTGTCATTCAAGAGGTATACTTCATGCCATATTTTTTGTTCAAGAGCAAATTCCAAGTGGAAGGCCATGTTTGGATGCAAGACATTATAGGTCATTTTTGAAGAAGAATGTGAAATATTTCTAAGTATGGAAAGTCAACCCTTTTTCTTCAACTTTGACTCAATGAAACTTTCATCTCAAGCATCCATTTAACTCCATTATTTTTCCATTGAAAAGCTTGTAACCTCATCTTTCTAAAGCATCAAGAATCTTGCCTTAAGACCCCTTGAGCTGAGAATGCCATAGTTTTAAAAATGGTAACTTGGAGTTGAAGTTTCCTTGCAAGTCAGAATTTGAATTTCATGTTACAACATCTAAACCTCAAACTAACATGCATTTTGGGTCTAAACATGATTAGCCAACTTTCGCAAGTGGATTAGTGCATCAAAACGCAAGATTTGGATGAGTTTTGGTGAAGTTTGGATCACACTTCACTCGTGCATCAGGTGTGCATGAATTCCCTCCAAAACGCATCATTCACTCTTCCTTTTGATCCCATTCGATTCTCCTATAAATACATGAACTATCCCATTCAATTTCCCAAGCTTGGATAGCCAGAATCACCCTGTCAAAATTGCTCCATAACTCAATTTTCTGTAACTTCAAAATCCATTCTCGAGCCTTTTTCAATCCAATTTTTCCATCAATTCACCTTCCTTGATCTTCCCTGAAGCTAACAACATAATTACATTCAAGAATCGTGCCCTATACTGCTCCATAGAAGTCCAGTTTCAGAGCTCTGCAACTCAACTTCAATAGGTAGATTCCTTCATCAATTCTTGAAAACTCTGATATCATTGTGTTGCTCTCATTGCCTTGGTTCTAGTCGCAACACTTACCTTTTACTGGAAACATGTTTTCACCATGAAATTTCAAATCCCTTTTCAAAACTTTCCTTCCAAATTGCTTGAGCTACAATTTATATAAATTTGGCGCGAGGGTGTGGTTGTCATCGTCTTGAAGAGACTAAGCGAATGACATAGGTATGAGCTTCTGATTTTACAGTTTGAGAGACCTGCAATTCGTGATGCCTGGAGTTTGAAGATGACCAACTTGTCATCTTCCAACCAATGAAGGCGCGTCATCTGTATTTTTTAAATCCTGATTTAATTAATGATTCTGTATAATATTCAGTAATGACCATGATATGCACATCACGCCAGATCCCTTGGATTTGATTAGTAATGCGTTTTGACTCTCATCCAATGGTCCACATATTTTAATTTTATTTTCTTTTTATGATTTTTATATTTTAATTGTTTTAAATTTCAAAAAATCATAGAAAATTCATTTTTAGTCCAAAAAATATGACAAAATTATGAAAAATATTTTTGATTATTCCTTTTCTGATTTTCTTTTTCACAATTTAATTTTGTGTTTTGGTATTTTTTATAAATTTTACACTTATTTGATTTTTTTTAAATGTTTGAAAAAATTTTATACATTTGAAAATTCTGAAAAAATTATGGAATGATCCAATGATATTGTGACAAATATTGGTGACCTTATTTAATTTTTGTTTCTGACTTTACTATTTTTTTACCATTACTTGTTTATTTTACCCATTTATTTTAATTTTAAAAATAGTTTCTGACTTTAAAAAATTACCAAAAAAATTGTAAAATTATTTGAGCCTTTTTCTGATTTTTTTATGGTCTTACTTTTATTTCTTGATTAATTTGAACATAGTTGATATTTTTCTCTTTATTTTATATTTTTAAACATTATTTTTAAACCCTTTTATGTATATTAAAATGTGATATTATTTTGTGACTATTTTCTGGCTGATCATGGGTTACATTTTGGATCATGAACTTTATTAACATCATTGGATCCATGGTGTTGACTTAAACTCCACAAAAATGGATTAATGATTTTAATAATAGTTTGATTAAAATTTAATTCAAATTTGGTTTGTATATTTTTCCCCATCCCTCTTCATCTCATCCCCTTCTTATTGCACTAGATGTTGTTGAGCATGATCTCTATATCATGTCTTAAAACAAATGGTGCATAGATTGCTATTGACCAGCCTCAAAATAGGTGTGACTTCTATATAAGTCCACTTACGATTGCTTAACATAGCACTAAATTTTGTCCCGATTCGAATAAATGATCATTTGTGGCCCAAACTTATGATTGCAAGCCCAAGTATGTTAATTTGATCTCTTTGCTCCAATAACCTTGAGATTCATTGTGTGGAGGCTTTGGTTCTACCAATCCTCAAATAGATCTTTAACACCTTTGGTCAATGCAAATCACTTAAACATCGTTGATCATTAAATGGTACTTATGAGAATTCCAAATGGATGATATACTTGACAAAAAGAAAATGCAACTTGTTGTGTGGAGGCTTTGGTTCTACCAATCCTCTAATGAGTTCCAAATGCAAGCTTCAAGATGGTCATCCAACTAACCACTAATTATTGACTTGTTTTACCTTATGCTTTCATTCTTTTTTATGCTTTATGTACCATTTACTTTTAGCATTTACATTTCATGCCATTTTTATCTTTGCTCATTTGAGCATTTACTTTCTTGCCATTTTTACTTTGCTCACTTGTGCTTTTCTTTTCCTTTCTTAAGATACTTACTAATCAACACAAAACCAAAAAATATTTAATGGTACTTGGACTATTTGGTTACTATCCTTGGCATTATGGAGCATTGGACTTTTTGGACTTAGGATTAGAAACCTTGGCCTATGATTGGATACCTTGTGATCTTATCTGATTATTTTCTCTGGAGATCTTGAGGTTTACCTCAAGACATTGGGTTGTTTGTTTTTTTTTTTGTGCAGGTTATTGTGATTACACCCTTTGCTTATAATCTGGAATTCACCCATATACAGTCGTTACTCTGCCCAATTTTTATGAAGATTTAATACACTTGAAGTTTGGTTCTCTCAAGAGGTCTAGTATTTTTGATTGCTTGGTTTCAATCCAAAGAATGGGAACTCTATCTTGGCTCATAGTTTCATGTATTGGCTTCTTGTTGGTTAAATGGTTCTTGTCCCTAGCTTTTACCTTATTCTTTAGGATAGCCTCTTCTTCTCCTCCCATATTCTTTAATTTCAAAAATCTTCTCCCTCCTTTTGAAAACTCTTCTTGTTTTAAACTTGAACCACTTTTATAATAAACTTGGACTTATGTCCATGTATTTTCAAAACATTTCATAAATAAAACCCAATCAACTTAATGATACCTTGAACTTTTTTTGTGAGAAGACTAAAAGTAAATCAATCTCATTTCAAACCACCTTTCCATTTTGGATTTTTTATCTTTAAACTTTTCTCAAAATATTGAACTCTTGTCAATCCTTGTAGTGATGTAAACAACTATACTTCTACAATATGTAGTGAAGAGAGATATTTTCCACTTGGGTGTTGAGTGAGGCATTGTTGATTTTAAAATCCAAGCCATAATTCTCCACTTTGATATGATGCAAATTCTACTTTCTCATGATTGTGGGTAGTAGGTATGTTTTCCACACGGACAATGACGATGATGTTTTATCTCATAAAATTGACCAACGCATTTGCATTTCAATTTTTTTTAAAATAGGAACTATGTGTACCCTTATCCCCTATTGCACGAAAAGGTGGTACGTAGGAACTAAAGGTTCACAACCACGGCGGGTGAAAAAATAATAAAAATATATATTTCTTTTCTCACCTCCACCAGCCATTTTGTATACAACAGTTATTATAGCCAAAATATACAGATTTTACAAAGAGGCTCCTGTGGAGTACCGTAGATGTTTAGGGTGCTAATATCTTCCCTTTGCATAACCAACCCCCTTACCTTGAATCTTTCCCCCCCTTTTTGGGTTATTCGCTCTTTTCCCATTCCTTTGGAAACAATAAAGTGCGGTGGAGATTTTGATTTTGATTTGTATAAAGTCTAGTCAATCCAATGGCTTAGTCTTAAACATTTCTACCGCTACAAAAAAAATGGTGACTTCACTGGGGAAAGATTGACCTCTTGCTGGTGCATCCTTAAGTGGTTTAAGCCTATCTTTGTTTATATTTGTATATGTGTTATTACTGTTTTTGTGTTATATGTTGTATATATGTTTTGTCTGGATTTTCCTGGTTTTCAGGGTGCTTGGTGATTACTCATAAGTCCTATACCCGGACTTGGGCAAACTTTAAGATAGGACAGGCGGTATAGTCATGTTAACTTTGAGGGAGTAATCCCAAAAAAAGGAGACCTGAGATCCCCCACTTAGTGGAGGCCCCTTTGACTATAGCATCATTTATCGAGTAATCGGGAAGACGTACTGTTTTCGACCTGGGAGCCTGCTGAAACTGAGGACCGTAGAATACCAAACCCATCTTGGCCTTTTAGTTGTAGTGCGGAAGCTATAACTAAGTAATTTGGAAATGTTTTCCATGCGATACTACACTCGGACGAGTCTTTCTTGAGAATATTTCTAATTACCAAGTTAATCGGGAAGTTGGTAATATCCGAAGGAAGGATGTTGACTCTGGGAACCTCTAGAACCTTGTTCGGCAGGTGATAACTTTTAGACCAATACCTTATGGGTAGTACCTTCAACCTCATGCTCGTGATGTTGAACCTATGAACCCTATATGTGTGATCTTGTGTGTAATTGCTGCATCATGCATGCATGCACTCATAAGCATCTTTTGGAGAAATCTTATTTCAAGGGATTTTAAAGGTTGACTATTGGTGAATATCTCAGGTACTTTTAACCATGGATTCTTGAAAGAGAAAGACCGGGAAATATAGTTTCAAGGATCCCAAGATAGATGAGTCGATCAGTCTAATTCCCAAGATTGAGTGTTCTGCAGACTTTTGGAAGAAGTATGGGTCCATTATTCCTCTCATGAAGCTGAAGATGAAGGAGGGTATTCTCTCGATCGTGGTCCAGTTCTATTATCTGATGTATCATTGCTTTACTTTCCCCGACTATTAGTTGATGCCTACACTGGAGGAGTATTCTTATCTGTTGGATTTACCTGTTACCAATAGTGTTCCTTTTACTGGTTTGGAGGGTGAGCCAAAACCACATGAGATTGCTGACTTGATTCACGTGGGGAAGTCTGAGGTGGAAGCCCATATGACTACTAAAGGGGGTATTAGAGGATTACCAGCTCATTTCTTATTGGAGAAAGCTCGTTACTTTTCCAGAATGAAGAGTACAATTGCTTTTGAGGCCATTTTTTCTCTACTTGCTTACGGGTTGTTCTTATTTCCAAATGTGGATAGGTTTGTTGGCATTAATGCTATCAGGATCTTCATAATTGGAAACCCAATTCCTACACTATTGGGTGATACTTATTACTATATCCATATTCGGAATTCTTATCATGGGGGGATGATTATCTGTTGCACGCCTCTGTTGTACCGGTGGTTTATCTCTCATATGCCTCAGTCTGATGCTTTTTGGGATGTCAAGAAGGAACCCTGTTGGGCTCCTAAGATCTTGGCACTTACTCACTCGGATATTGATTGGTATCATTGAGCTTACTAGGATATAGATATTATTGACAATTGTGGTAGTTTCCCCAATGTACCGCTTCTTGATACAAAGGGAGGAATTAACTATAACCTTGTTCTTCCATGGCGATAACTTGGTTATCCGATGAGGGATAAACCAAATAGTATTCATTTGAGTAGTTTCTTTCTGAAGAAAGGAGAAGACTATAGGGAAGCTAGGGAGCAGATTGCGAAGGCCTGACGTCACCTTCATAAGAAGAGTAGGAAGTATTTGGGACCTAGGGGTGTTGTTTCTTTGGAGCCATATCTTCAGTGGGTCCGATCGAGATTTATTCAGTTAAAGATGCTGTATATATGGGAGACACCCATGCCTGATCTATTTGTGAATACCACTCCTCCATTATAAGATGATCTGGAAGAGCTGCAACTTGCTTTGGTTAGGATGCAACAGGAAAAGGATTCTTGGAAGAACAAGTTCCAAAATTTAGAGAGTTCCTATAGAGCAGATTTGAAGGAGAAAGATTACTTGATTGAGATTCTTGAGAGTCGAGCGGTAGAGTCTATGGAGAGGCAAGGGGATTTATTTTCTCCTAAGCCTCAATCAGGTGTTGATCACTCACTTCCTGATTCAGATGATTGGATGGAGATTGCCATCAAATATACGGAAGAAAACTAGAGGTTGAAGGCTCATATTTCCAGGCTCACAGGGAAGCGCCAACATACAGATTGATCTCCATCAGTTCTTTTTCTCAGGATTTTAGATTTTATTTTCATATTGTACTTGGGATCAATGAAACTGGTAATCCATTTTGGAGTTATTATAATAAATTTTTTTCAGTATTTTAAAAGCGCTATTACTTTGATGATTGCAATATGTTTATAAAATATAAATCCCTTGAAATATTAAATAACAAAGTAAAAATAATGATATGCATTGCATATAATGCATCATATTGCACATATTTCTTGCATTTTTATGCATATCCAGGTGTCTTACCAAGCTTCTTTACTTCGTTTAGCTACCTGACTCATCACTACAACACTCGGGCTAATTTCAAAAAGATGATGGACAACTTAGAACAAGAGAATCGCGAGCTGCGCGAGGAAGCTTCTACTTTGAAGGCGAGTAGCCCAATCTGACTACTTTGATGGAAGCTCTGGTGGCTGCTCAGAATCAGCCACAAAGTGTTCAACCCCAACCAACAAGGGCAAATACTGAAGCTCCGACTGTTCCCGTATCTGCTACTCCAGCTGTACGTGAGGAGAATGTCTAGCCATACTGATGATCAGCGTCTGCTGATTCACTTTTTTCAGGATTGTTTGACTGGTGCAGCATTGAAGTGGTATATGAGTTTGGATAGTGCCAATATCCATACTTTAATGATTTGGGAGAAGAATTCATCAAACAATACAAGTACAACATGGACATGGCGCCTGACCGTGATCAACTTAGGGCCATGGTTCAGAAAGACAGGGAGTCATTCAAAGAGTATGCGTAGAGATGGCGTGAGGTAGCCGCCCAAGTTATTCCTCCCATGGAAGAGAAGGAGATGACTAATATTTTCTTAAAGACGCTGGGTGCTTTCTACTACAAAAGGATGGTAGCAAGCGCACCAAGTGATTTTACTGAGATAGTAGGAATGGGTATCCACTTTGAAGAGGCTGTAAGAGAAGGCCATTTGACAAAGAGTGAAGGATCTGGAGGTGCGAAGAAGCCATCTTATGGGTTTACCAAGAAGAAAGAAGGGGATACAAATGTTGTTATACAAGAGAGGAGGGTAAACGCTCATAGAAGGAATTATCAGCGTCATCAGCAAGTCGCCTCAGTTACTCCTGTTATGAATGTCGCTCCGACTACCGTTGCTTATCAGAGATCGTCCTAGCATGGGAATCATGGGTATAATAAGAGAAGGGACAGTTATAACCCTATTCCCATGAGCTATACAGAGTTACTACCAGCATTGATTCAGAAGAAGTTAGTTCAGACCCGACCACCTCCCGCTGTACCATCACCATTGCCTTGGTATTACAAAGCAGACCAAACATGTGCTTTTCATCAGGGAGCACCAGGGCATAATTTCGAGAATTGTTATCCTTTGAAGACTGAGGTGCAGAAATTGGTAAAGTCTGGTGTTCTATCTTTCAAAGACATGGGACCTAATGTGAAAGATAATCTTCTACCCAAGTATGGGGGGGTAAATGTTGTGAATATGGTGGTCGGGTGTCCAGGCGACTTCCGGATTTTTGATATTAATCTGGTTAGAGGTGATTTGGTGAAAATGCATGCAGACCTTTGTGAATTTAGCTACTACACGCATGACCATGCCGGTTGTGCTATTTGCAGTACAAACATACAGGGTTGCAAGAAGATAAAGGCTGATTTACAAGAGATGATGGATGACGGCCTCATCCACATAATCAGGCCTAGGTCAGAGTATGAAGAGGAAGTGAACATGGTTTCTGGATGTCCTGGTGAGTTCAAAAATTTTGATGTGGAGTATATGAATGAGGACCTCGTGCAGTTGCATGCTACCTTCTGCCTTACGGCTGGTCAGGTGGGACACCAATATGGATCTTGCATATTTTGCTGTCGAGACCCTCGAGGATGTTCAATCGTGAAGAAGGGTGTTCAGTTGTTGTTAGATAATGGAACTATCAAGATCACATGTTAGAGGGATGATTACCATGAAGTTGATATGATTGAGGTTTGTTTAACGGAAGAAGAGTCATAGGAGGAGTATGCCTCCGCGGATGAGTATTTCTCATTAGATGAAGATTTGTTTTCCGGAAATGACTCATTAATGACCGATTACGTTGAAGAAGGTGTAAACTTCATTGTGCCTTGTTTTGGTGCACCCACCCATTTTGAAATGGAGTATCATAGCAAGCCAGCTGTTACCCCATTGGTAATTAGTTTGCCAGGTGCTATCCCCTACAAATCAGATAAGGTTGTGCCTTACAAATACAACTCTACAATATTGGAGGAAGGTGTGGAGGTTCCCATCCAGCCAATGCCTGATGTTGGAAATATAGCCAAAAATAGCAGGGTGACCCGTAGCGGTCGTGTGTTTGCACCGGTTGTTCGAAGAGATGTTGATGCTGGAAAGAAAGTTGCTGAGAATGATGAACCTAAGAAGGCTATGGGAGAGACTAGCGGAGCTACATTAGAGAAAGAAGTAGATGATATTTTGAAGATAATTAAGATGAGAAACTACAGAATTGTAGATCAGCTACTGCATACTCCTTCAAAATTATCCATCTTGGCTTTATTGATAAACTCCTCTGCTCACAGAGAATCCTTGATGAGGGTACTGGACCAGGATTTTGTGGAGAGTGATATGCCAATAGATCAATTCAGTAGCGTAATAGTAAACATTACGTCGTGCAATAACTAGATTTTTTGCGATGATGAATTACCAGATGAAGGGAGGAATTATAACTTGGCCCTCCACATCTCTATGAACTCCAAGAATGATTCGCTATCCAATGTGCTGATTGATAATGTATCTGCATTGAATGTTATACCAAGAAGTACCCTTATGATGTTGAAATATCAAGGAACGCCTATGCGCCATAGTGGTATCATTGTGAAAGCGTTTGATGGGTCAAGGAAATCTGTCATCGTTTAAGTGGACTTACCTATCCATATAGGACCACATTTATTTCATATAACCTTCCAGGTCATGGACATTGTTCCCGCTTACAACTGTTTGCTAGGACGGCCGTGCATACATGAAGCAGGGGCTGTCACTTCAACTTTACACCAAAAGCTAAAGTTCGAGCGTGAAGGGAAGGTGGTGATTATAAATGGGGAGCGGGCGTTGTTGATATCTCATTTGTCATCTTTCAGTATTGTAGAAGCGGATGAAGCTGCTTTTGAAACCCAGTTCCAAGCCTTATCCATTGATAACATAAGAGGAAACGAGAACTCCATGGTTTCGCTTAAGTACGCGTAGCAGGTTGTGCGTAATGGTTATTGTGAAGTTTGGGGACGAATTGTGGATCATCCTGTGTACAAGAACAGAACTGGCTTAGGGTTCTCTTCGAAATGAAAAAGGTAAGGGCATGAAGCCGAAGTCTGCTGCAGGCAGGTATCAAGACATTTTCTGTAACGGGGGCTATCTTCACCCGACTGTTTCCAAGATTAACGCCATTGTGGAGGATGAAGCAGAGTAGGAAATGCCGAATTATGTGACGCACGGAGTCAGGGTTCAGAACTGGATCACCATTGATGTTCCCTCTTGCATACATGTTTGAAATTAATTTTATTTGTTAATCTTTCTTTTAAAAAGCATTCACTCTGCCCAAGGTGGAAGTATTAATGTTGTAGGGCTTATCTGTTTGTTGTGACTGTTAAGATCAATAATAAAAGTTGTCTTTGTTTCCCAAATTATGTCTTTATTTTTCTGATTTTTCTCGGAAAATGGTAATAAAAAAAAACCTTTCAAAATAAATAATAAATGAATTTTAATCTGCATGATCACTTGTTATATGTGTCAGTTTCTAAATGCAATCACAAATCATATGTGCAGATTAATTAAAAAACCCGTTGAATACAATGACTTTGCACCCTCTCCCAACTTTGAATGTCCTGTGTATGGGGCTGAAGAAGAAGATTATGATGAGATTCTAGAAGAGGTCTCACGGTTGCTTGAGCACGAGGAAAATACCATTCATCCATATAAAGAGCCTTTGGAAGTAATCAATTTGGGTTCAGAAGAAGATCCAAAGGAAGTTAAGATTGGAGCATCACTGCATCCTGATGTGAAGAGCAGGTTGATTGAGCTGTTGAAAGAGTATGTGGATATTTTTGCTTGGTCTTACCAAGATATGCCCGGTCTAGATACAGATATTGTCGAGCACCATTTTCCGTTGAAGCCAAAGTGTCTGGCAATTAAACAAAAGTTGAGAAGAACTCACCCAGATATGGCAGTAAAGATCAAAGAGGAGGTTCTAAAGTAGATTAATGCTGGTTTTCTTGTGACTTCAGTGTATCCTCAATGGATTTCCAATATTGTCCCAGTACCGAAAAAAGACGAAAAAGTTTGCATGTGCGTAGATTACAGAGATCTAAATAAAGCTAGTCCAAAAGATGATTTTTCGTTGCCTCACATAGACATGTTAGTGGATAGCACAACAAAATTCAAAGTATTCTCCTTCATGGACGGATTTTCTGGGTATAATAAAATAAGAATGGCTCCAGAGGACATGGAAAATACAACATTTATCACACCCTGGAGAACATTCTGTTACAGAGTGATGCCTTTCGGGTTGAAGAACGCAGGTGCAACGTACAAGAGGGCTATGAAAACCCTATTCCATGATCTTAGGCACAAGGAAATTGAAGTATATGTTGATGATATGATTGCCAAATACCATACTAAAGAAGGGCATATAGAAGATTTGTTGAAGTTGTTTCAGCGTTTGAGGAAGTATCATCTCCGCTTGAATCCAAAGAAATGCGCCTTCGGTGTTTGATCAGGGAAATTGTTGGGTTTCATTGTTAGCCAGAAAGGAATTGAAGTTGACCCTGATATAGTCATGGCGATTCAAGAAATGCCAGCACCGAGAATTGAAAAGCAAGTCAGAGGCTTCCTCAAGCGTTTGAATTATATTTCCAGATTCATTTGTCACATGAATGCGACATGTGAATCGATCTTTAAGTTGTTAAAGAAAGATCAAGGTTGTGTGTGGACGAATGACTGCCAAAGGGAGTTTGAGAGTATTAAGGAATATCTGCTTGAACCCCCTATCTTGCTCCCTCCCGTAGAAGGAAGACCGTTGATTATGTATCTGACAGTGTTAGATAAATCCATGGGTTATATTATGGGACAACAGGATGAAACACAGAAGAAGGAGTTCGCCATCTATTATCTCAGTAAAAAATTCACTGATTGTGAGTCGCGGTATTCCATGATGGAAAAAACATGTTGTGCTTTGGCCTGGGCGGCAAAGAGTTTGCGGCAGTATATGTTGAATCACACCACTTGGTTGATCTCCTAAATGGACCCAATCAAGTACATTTTTGAAAAACCTGCTCTTACTGGAAGAATTGCCCGCTGGCAGATGTTGTTATCTGAATACAATATCGAATACCGCACTCAAAAGGCTATTAAAAATAGTGTGTTGGAAGATTATCTTGCTCACCAACCAATGGAGGATCACCAGTCTGTAGAATATGAATTCCCCGATGAGGATGTGATGCTCCTGAAAGTGAAGGATTGTGATGAGCCGTTTCCTGAGGAAGGCCCTGACCCTGAATATCGTTGGAGTATGATATTTGATGGAGCTATGAATGCTTATGGTAAAGGAATTGGTGATGTGATTGTCACTCCTCATGGATCACACATTCCTTTTACTGCAAGGTTAACATTCGATTGTACTAATAATATGGCAGAATATGAGACTTGCATCATGGGTTTCGAAGAAGATATTGATCTCAGAATTAAAATTCTCAATGTGTATGGTGATTCAACTTTGGTAATAAATCAGATTAAAGGAGAATGGGATACTCGTCACCCTGGCTTGATCCCTTACAAATATTATGCTAGAAGATTATTACCATTCTTCAATAAGGTTGAATTCCATCACATCCCTAGAGACGAAAATCAAATGGTGGATTCTCTGGCAACCATGGCTTCTATGTACCAAGTGAATACTTTGAATGATATACCCCAAATTGCGGTTCGACGGCTGGATAAGCCCGCTCATGTGTTTACAACTGAGGAGGTAGCAGATGAAAAACCTTGGTATCATGATATCAAGCATTTTATTCAGACTCAAGAATACCCAATCGGTGCATCAAAGAAAGATAGAAAGACACTGAGAAGATTGGATGGCAGTTTCTTCCTCAATGAAAAGGTGTTATACAAGAGAGATTATGACATGGTCTTGCTCAGATGCGTGGATAGACACGAAGCAGACATGTTGATGCATGAGATTCATGAAGGTTCATTTGGCACTCATGCCAATGGACATTCTATGGCTAAAAAGATGCTAAGGGCAGATTACTATTGGTTGGCAATGGAATCTTATTGTTATAAGCTTGCAAAGAAGTGTCATAAATGCCAGATTTATGCAGACAAGATCCATGTGCCTCCGACACTTCTCAATGTGATTTCCTCCCCGTGGCCTTTCTCTATGTGGGGTATTGACATGATTTGGATGATAGAACCCAAAGATTCGAATAGACACCGTTTTATCTTAGTAGAAATTGATTACTTCACCAAGTTGGATGAGGCTGCTTCATATGCCAATGTTACTAAGCAGGTGGTTGTGCGCTTAATTAAGAATAACCTTATATGTCGGTATGGTGTGCCAAGCAAGATTATCACTGACAATGGCTCGAATTGGAACAACAAGATGATGACAGAACTGTGCGAAGAATTCAAGATTGTCCATCATAATTCATCTCCATACAGACCTAAGATGAATGGGGTTGTTGAAACTGCTAATAAGAATATCAAGAGAATTATCCAGAAAATGGTTGTTACTTATAAATATTGGCATGAAATGCTTCCTTTTGCTCTGCATGGATATCGAACATTTGTTCTCACTTCAACAGGAGAAACCCGATTCTCCCTGGTGTATGGAATGGAAGTTGTACTCCTTGTCGAGGTAGAGATTCCCTTGCTGCGTGTGATAATGGAAACCAAGTTGACAGAGGCTGAATGGGTCCAGAACAGTTTTGACCAAGTTGACAGAGGAAGAAAGGGCCATACAGACCCACGAAGAGTCGGTTGAAATAGTTAACTTAGGTACCGAAGAGGATAAGAAGAAGTCAAGGTAGGTGCCAACCTGGATCCTAGTGTCAATAAGCGCTTAACTCAGTTACTACATGACTATGTTGAGGTCTTTTCCTTGTCATACGAAGATATTCTAGGACTCGACACTGATATCATGGTCCATCATCTGCCGACAAAAGAAGACTGCCCTCTGGTAAAATAAAAGGTCCGTCACATGCGGCAAGAAATGTCAGAGAAAATCAAGACTGAAGTCATGAAGCAATTCACCGCTGGATTCTTAGCTATCACTTGCTATCCATAATGGGTCGCCAATGTTGTTCCAGTGCCTAAAAAGGACGGTAAGGTACGTATGTGTGTTGATTATAGAGACTTGAATAGGGCAAGCCCCAAGGATGACTTCCCGCTTCCCCACATCGATATTATGGTTGACAACACCGCACAACATAAAGTATTTTCCTTCATGGATGGTTTCTCCGATACAACCAGATCAAAATGGAACCTGAGGACATGGAGGAAAACGACCTTCGTCACACAATGGAGCATATTCTATTACAAAGTTATGCCATTTGGGTTTAAGAATGCTGGGGCAACCTATCAGCGTGCCATGGTAGCTTTGTTTCATGACATGATCCATCACGAGATAGAGGTCTACGTGGATGACATGATAGCCAGATCTCAAACTGAAGAGGAACACCTTGACCATCTGCAGAAACTATTTAAAAGACTGAAGAAATATAAACTAATGTTGAATCCGAATAAATGCACTTTTGGAGTGAGGTCCAGCAAACTATTAGGCTTCATTGTCAGTGGAAAAGGTATCAAAGTGGACCCTACAAAGGTAAGAGAAATATAAGAAATTCTTGCTCCTCGCACCGAGAAGGAAGTCAGAGGATTCTTAGGATGGCTAAACTACATCGTTGGGTTCATTTCCCATGTAACCGCTACTTGTGAACCAATCTTAAAATTACTGAAGAAGGATCAAGTGGTGGAATGGAACGACAACTTCCAGGATTCCTTTGATAGGATCAATGAGTACCTTCAAGAGCCTCCTATTTTGATGCTTCCAGTTGAGGGAATACCTATGATCATGTATCTAACCAATCTTGGAAAATTCAATGGGGTGTGTGTTGGGGCAGCATGACGAGTCTGGCCGAAAAGAGCATGCAATATACTACCTGAGCAAAAAGTTTACCGACTGTGAAACCAGATATTCATTGCTCGAGAAAACTTGTTACGCTTTGGCATGGGATGCTCGCCGGCTAAGACAATATATGTTGACTCACACTTTCTTATTGATATCCAAGATGGATCCAATTAAGTACATATTCGAGAAGCCCTCCCTTTCTGGGAGGATAGAAAGATAGAAGATGGTTTTTGACGGAGCTTCCAACGCACTCGGCAACGGCATAGGTGTTATGATCATATCTCCCGAAGGCTACCATACTCCCTTCACTGCTAGATTGTGCTTCAACTGTACCAATAATATGGTGGAATATGAAGCGTGTATTATAGGTCTCAAAGATGCCATAGATTTGGGAATCAAGTCCTTAAGTGTATTTGGAGATTCAGCCTTAGTCATCCGTCAGATCAAGCAGAATGGGACATGAAGCATCCTAATCTCATCCTGTTGTACCCCAATTTTTTCCCCAAAGATCCCTTCATCATAACATGTTGATTCACTCACAACAAGATCACACTAGGATTCTTGGTTCCCCTCCCTACATTTAGTTTTGCCCTTTTTGAGGGATTACCAAACACCTTGACTTATGTTCCTTTTGTGATCATGAATATTGTTTTTTTTTCTTCATTTAACTAAGAAAATGCAATGTTGGTTTGTCTTGCTTGTTATCCATGCAGGTGAAGGCAATGTGATTTAACAAGCTACCCCATGGGTTCATGAGTTATTTCCATGCCCTAGTCAATATAGCTAGAGAAGTTCAAACCTCACCATTGGATTGGTTTTGGGAGAATTGGCATGGAAAGGTTGCTTTGGTTCATCACATTTCAAATTTATTAAATTTGACTCAAAAGTACAAGGGGTTGATTGGAGAAGTTGTCATGTTTGGACAAGCCCTTGTTCCTATTGGTCACAAGAGCATATTTCTATCAAATTTCAAGATATAAAAGTGGTTTTGGTGGCTATGAGTCCTCATTGTCATCCTAAACAACTTCTATTCACAAAGCAAGAATATTGGTACAAGAAGTTTGTTCAAGCTTGTCAAAGTTCTTCAAAGCATTTTCTTGATCTAGGAGCCAGGGTTTTGAACTTCAAAGGAGCATATGTTGCTCACCTTTTGGTATTTTTGAATGATTCCAAATACATACTTCACTTCAAAGGATTATCAACAAATTACTTCAAAATTTCCAAAGACTGTTCATGTGGAAGAAACTTGGTGAAGAAGAAAGATTACAAGTCCTCCAGATGAATTCCCAATTTTCCATGCGTGACTTCAAATGATCATACCTTGGAAAATGTTTATCACCTTGAGCCCATTATTTTTCCAAAATGATCTTGAGGATGTGAACTTTATGCCTTCTTTTATGTGCAAAGTGGGAAAATGAATGGAAGTTGCCTTAAAGATGCAAAAGATTATAGGTCATTTCATGATTTTTTTTCCAACTTCAACAAGTCATAACTTGCTCAAATTTTGGATATTTTGAATGATTCAAGTTTCAAAGTGTCATTCAAGAGGTATACTTCATGCCATATTTTTTGTTCAAGAGCAAATTCCAAGTGGAAGGCCATGTTTGGATGCAAGACATTATAGGTCATTTTTGAAGAAGAATGTGAAATATTTCTAAGTATGGAAAGTCAACCCTTTTTCTTCAACTTTGACTCAATGAAACTTTCATCTCAAGCATCCATTTAACTCCATTATTTTTCCATTGAAAAGCTTGTAACCTCATCTTTCTAAAGCATCAAGAATCTTGCCTTAAGACCCCTTGAGCTGAGAATGCCATAGTTTTAAAAATGGTAACTTGGAGTTGAAGTTTCCTTGCAAGTCAGAATTTGAATTTCATGTTACAACATCTAAACCTCAAACTAACATGCATTTTGGGTCTAAACATGATTTAGCCAACTTTCGCAAGTGGATTAGTGCATCAAAACGCAAGATTTGGATGAGTTTTGGTGAAGTTTGGATCACACTTCACTCGTGCATCAGGTGTGCATGAATTCCCTCCAAAACGCATCATTCACTCTTCCTTTTGATCCCATTCGATTCTCCTATAAATACATGAACTATCCCATTCAATTTCCCAAGCTTGGATAGCCAGAATCACCCTGTCAAAATTGCTCCATAACTCAATTTTCTGTAACTTCAAAATCCATTCTCGAGCCTTTTTCAATCCAATTTTTCCATCAATTCACCTTCCTTGATCTTCCCTGAAGCTAACAACATAATTACATTCAAGAATCGTGCCCTATACTGCTCCATAGAAGTCCAGTTTCAGAGCTCTGCAACTCAACTTCAATAGGTAGATTCCTTCATCAATTCTTGAAAACTCTGATATCATTGTGTTGCTCTCATTGCCTTGGTTCTAGTCGCAACACTTACCTTTTACTGGAAACATGTTTTCACCATGAAATTTCAAATCCCTTTTCAAAACTTTCCTTCCAAATTGCTTGAGCTACAATTTATATAAATTTGGCGCGAGGGTGTGGTTGTCATCGTCTTGAAGAGACTAAGCGAATGACATAGGTATGAGCTTCTGATTTTACAGTTTGAGAGACCTGCAATTCGTGATGCCTGGAGTTTGAAGATGACCAACTTGTCATCTTCCAACCAATGAAGGCGCGTCATCTGTATTTTTTAAATCCTGATTTAATTAATGATTCTGTATAATATTCAGTAATGACCATGATATGCACATCACGCCAGATCCCTTGGATTTGATTAGTAATGCGTTTTGACTCTCATCCAATGGTCCACATATTTTAATTTTATTTTCTTTTTATGATTTTTATATTTTAATTGTTTTAAATTTCAAAAAATCATAGAAAATTCATTTTTAGTCCAAAAAATATGACAAAATTATGAAAAATATTTTTGATTATTCCTTTTCTGATTTTCTTTTTCACAATTTAATTTTGTGTTTTGGTATTTTTTATAAATTTTACACTTATTTGATTTTTTTAAATGTTTGAAAAATTTTATACATTTGAAAATTCTGAAAAAATTATGGAATGATCCAATGATATTGTGACAAATATTGGTGACCTTATTTAATTTTTGTTTCTGACTTTACTATTTTTTTACCATTACTTGTTTATTTACCCATTTATTTTAATTTTAAAAATAGTTTCTGACTTTAAAAAATTACCAAAAAAATTGTAAAATTATTTGAGCCTTTTTCTGATTTTTTTATGGTCTTACTTTTATTTCTTGATTAATTTGAACATAGTTGATATTTTTCTCTTATTTTATATTTTTAAACATTATTTT